>VWZW01006137.1:2541196-2918937 GCA_013397115.1 Edolisoma coerulescens
GTGGGCGCGGTGCGCGGGGAGCGCTGGCGCAGCGCGGCGGGAGTTTCAAACGCTGCGTGCGGGGAGCCCGCGCGTCCGGGCGCTTCACTCTCGGGCAGCTGCTCGGGGTTGTGCTCATCCAGCGGGAACAATCCGTAGGCGTTTGAGGAGGAAGCTGCAAATGCTGGAGCACGCCACTGCTGCCCTTCGGGTGCGCAGGTTTATTGGCAAAGCTGTGCTGGGGTAACGCAGAGAGAGGGGGAAGAAGTGTTAAAAAGGTGTCTGGGTCTTCGTGTTTCCTCCGCCGTGTTTTTCTTTCTCCTCCCCGCTTTTCCTCCCCGTGTTTTTCCTCCTTTTTAAAGGCCTCTGGGTGAGACATAAAGCATATGCTTGGCTGTCTTTGCGAGTTAACTTGGTCATGTGTGCAAGTATCTCTGTATGAATTGAATTTCAGCATTAAATGCTTTCTGTATTTATTTTTAAGTAACAGTCTTTTCTTAGTAGACAAGAATGTAGTCTTAAAACACGATGTAAAACGTAAAAGCTTTCTAGCTTTTGCACATTCTAGCCTAAAGAGACATTGAGAAGGTTTTTAAGGGGGGTGTTAATGTTTACTGTTAATGATCTTCAGTGATTTCGAAGTATATGAAAATAAATCAAGTTCAGTCTTGCTGCTTTGGAAGTTGGCATCTCTTTAGGGTTGGAGGCTTGCGGTGAACAAAGCTCTTAAATAAAACCCGAGTAGACAGATCATTCATATTAAGAGTAGTTGAGCTATTTGTATGCAGATTCCAAATTTAAGTATTTTACAAAATACACTCAAAAAGAGCAAAGACTGGTAGGTCTTGGCAGGCTTTCATAACTCACTCTTAGATATATATTCAATGGGATATGAAAAAATTAAATTCTTAAATAGCTATTCTTTATTAGAATGAAAAAGTCGGCCTTTTTTTTTTTTTGTTTAGTTTTCAATTTTTATACTTTTTATTTGTAATCTAATGGAACGTAGGGTGTTTGCAAGGTATTTGTCTTTCCCATTAATTAAGCACCATGTGACACTCCATAGCAATATTTAGAAACTAACACGGTTGTTTTTTAAGAAATTTTATTGATGGAGACTGGCAGAAACCAAGTGATAACACCAAAAAGGCAACTCCCTTCTTTGTTAGGTGTTCTCTCAGTGAAGCTGAATTACTGTGCTTGTCTTTTGGGAAGGTTTGGATAACTCCCCTGTGCATCAGGGAACTTGTTCGTCCTGGTCTTCAAGAAATTGTATTTGTATGCTTAATTTGTATTTTTAACTAATTTTGTGTGCTTGACATAGAACAAGAAAAGCAATCCACTATGCTCTGTATGCATACAACTAAAATGAGGTTGAGTGATTGTAGTAGTTAAAGAAATGGATTAGAGACCTAAATCCTGTTGGAAGTAAATCTTAACATGAGGACTTGAGTTAAAAAAACCTGGAATTGAACAGCTGCCTTGGTTTAGAGACGAATTGGAGTATAAAAGAATGCACCCTCCAAAGGCAGGCTGGCTGTTCTGACAGACTGTGGTGTTAAATGTGAGAGACCGCACGGTGGCTTAGCTCCTCACGTGTCTTAAGCAGATCTCTGAGAACAGGTAGGTCATCTAGTCTGGTTTATTCAAAGGAGCATTTTAATTTATCTGAGTGTACAGTAGTGTCAAAATCATAAAGAAATGTGAAACATTCCAGATTTTATTTGATTTTTATATTCTAATGTTGGGGGAGAAGAGGGAAAATAAATAAGCATGAGACAAACTTTGTACAATATGACAATGCAGGAATAAATTGGTATTGTGGGGGGAGAAAGCAGAGTATATGCTAGAGGCCTTGTGTAAAACTGGCAAGGTATGAAAACCAGAAGAGTAATGAAAACAAGAAATTGAGTGCGGTAATGGGGTGCCATGGAGAATGGAGCTGTGTAAGTAGAGTTAAATAAGGTGAAGAAATTTACCACCTTATGGGTGTATGTTTTCAACTAGTATGCATTATAGGTAGTGCTAGCTGCACAATACCAAAATTGACACAATAAAACATACGCACTGGTGTTTTTCTGCAATCACAGTGTTAGAAATGTCGAAACGTTTGTTGCAAGGGACAGTCAGAGGTCATCGTGTTGTGTTGAGAGCTTAGTAACAAGTCAAGTAGTCCCAATCCTGTTTAAGGGTTCTGTGATTGCCTGCAGTGATAAATATGGGCTCTGTGCCTGCCTTAAGTAACAATTTGTTCAGAAACGTAACATTTTTCTGATGAGTGTGGATATCCCTGGGTAAGAAGGAGGTGCACCATCTTGAGCCAGGCGTGCATGTTGGGCAGAGCTATTCCCCAGGCATCCAGGGCCAGAATAAAGTAATGCCTTCTTCTTAATACTAAACTGGAGTTCTCTTCCCAAACTGCAGTGCCAATCACTGCTGATTCCCTGCTCAGAGAGGCTTCCACCAAAATTGGATTAAAGAGTAAAGTGTGTTAGCTGGATGTCAAGAATGTCTGCAGCCTCTGAGCAACCACTGCAGTACGATCTGTCTTTTTTTCCTGAACTCTAACTTGAATTTCCCAAGCCAGATTCTCTGGGTATTGACCCTTCTTGTATGATCTTGGAATGCAAGGAAAGTTTAAATTCTGTTGTCATTGTAAATATTCCTCAAATAGCTTTAAGGTCCTTCTATTTGAACAGAAAATTTTCATGTGAATCCTACCTCAAATCAGGAAATAATTCCCTTAAGAATCCTGTGTTTTTTTAATAAAACTTGGATTGTGTTCATGTAAGGGACGCATGAGACTTCAAAATGAATATTTTTTCATTGTTTATTTTTTTTTCTGCAACTGAGTTTTTTTTTAATTTATGTTCAGCTTATTAGTAGTGCAACTGTTCAGTCCAAAGAAGGTATTTAGTAATAAATCATCTGTAAACTGGAGTGACTACACTTAGAAGACTTGGTTGCAAGTGTTCTTGGATCATAAAAGTAGAAACGATAATGGCAAATATGTTTATCTTCTGAACCTCACAGTCGTAATATGTTACGTTTCATGTCATATTCTGAAACTATTTTATTTTGTTTGGTCTTCACAGCTAAAATCTACCTTCTGACAACAAGGAAGCTAATACAATGGGAGTGAATTATCTGTGGCAAATCCTTGAGCCTGTGAGACAACCTGTCAACCTGGGTAGTCTCAGAGGGAAAACCCTTGCTGTTGATTTAAGTTTGTGGGTTTGTGAAGCACAGACCGTTAAAAAGATGGCTGGAGTAGTTACCAAGCCACATCTCAGGTATGCTATCCATATCAATTATTCAAGCCAAAAGTCTTGGAGCTATATAATTTAGATATGTTACTTATTCAAAAGACTTCTAGGAGTATCTCCAAAATTCATATGACTGGTGTTTTGATTCAGTTACCATTTATACTATATGTATATATAAAGGGTTTGAAGTTAATTCTGAGTAGACCCCCATGTTGAATTAAATATGTTTAAATCATTCTTCAGGCATTTGAACAACCTTGAAGAATATGTATATTTTTAATTTAAATGGCTCAGCTAAGGAATGAGCATGTTTAAGCACCTGTAGCTTCAAAGCACTGTTTTCTGCATACAGTGCTGACAAAAATGAAACTATACACAAATTTTCCTCAGCACATTTTTGTGTGAGGAAATCCAACTTATTGTATGGATTGATTTTTTACATCATTTGTGAAAATAGAATTAACCTCAAAAGACCAGCTTACTGTTTATTGCCAGTAACTGTACAAAATTAAATCTAGAGTAATGGTCTCTCCATGTCAGTCAAAGAGATATAAATGTTTGATCTACTCCTTTTGAAAGATTGATACTGGAATTACTGGTAAAAGCATATGCTGTTTGATGTGACTGCTATTAATTTTACTGTCGCAGTCCAAATATTTATTGCTGTAGCCTTGTACAATTCCACCCCTCAGTGGTGCTGGTTTGCATGTGAAATACATTGGCATGGTAATGATTTCTGTAAGTCCATCCAATACCACAGCATTCAGTCACTTCAGCTGTACCTGTATGGATAGATTTGGGATTAGTATTTGATATAAAACAATCAATGTTAATATCTGTATGGAAGCAGATTTTGGATATTGAATGTTTTTTTATTAAGCATTTTAACTTTGCTTACGTCTTTACACCAAAAAAGATCTTTCTTGTCCTTATGTGGTATTTTCTTGGGAATTTTGTAAAGCTGCTACAATTTCATAGTTTGACAACTTCAACCAAAGTCAGGAATATAGATCAAAGCTTTGTTTAGCTTGGGGGCAAGAGAATCATAAGGGGTGAAGACCATGCTAGGATTTTTCCAGAGGTAGGCTCAGGAAAATATAAGGGATATAAGGAAAATGTCTGAAGAAATCAGGCTTCACAAATAGTACAGCTTATGGAACACTTTGCTTTATTGCAGGAACCTATTTTTTCGGTTCTCTTTCTTTACATCAATGGGAATTAAATTAGTGTTTGTCATGGAAGGAGAGGCCCCCAAGTTGAAAGCAGACACCATGAGCAAGAGGAATGAAATGCGCTATGGACCTTCGAAGAAAGTTGGAGCTGGAAGAACAGGGAGATCTTTATTTAAAGCCATGTTGAAAGAGGTGAGTAACTGAGTGTTTAAGTGTTTTTAATGTGATAGAAAGAAATCTTAACCAAATTAAATACAGGAACCTGAAATAATTAATAGCTTTTGTTACAACTCACCCCCTAAGGCTGCGTAACTGAGGCTCTTGTTAATAGATCCCTTGGGGCGGATTAGGGTGGAATGACACTGAATGACTGGTATGTACATCTTTTACCTGATGTAAAACCTGAGCCAGTTGTGTAAGGGAGGAAATTGGCAAGGTATTATGCCACTTCACAGGATCTGTTTATTCTCGGCCTCACCCAGCTCAAAAACCAGCTTGTTGCTAAACAAAGGCTGGTTTGTTGTTGTAGTGCTCCTCTGGTGGGTGTGCACCCCCCTCTGCCAGACTGGATCAGAGGTTTCACCAACACACACCCAAAAACTCTCCTCCTCTTTGGCTGGGGAGTGCAAACCTGGCCTCAGCAAAGCACCTGCTGCTTTTGCAAATGGCCAATTGTTTGAGTCATTAACCCCTAATATTTCAGTCTCTCACATCTTTATTCGCAACAAATGTAAACAATATTTTGAGGTTTGAAGGAATGTGTACTTTTGAAGGCAAGCCTTACAGCATCTATTAAGTGTTAGAAGAGAAACAGTGTCAGAATAATTCTCTCATTGATAAGTTCTCGTGCATGTTGTGCTGTTGTGATTGACAACCTTAACTGAGCATTTATTGCAAAATTTGACTTTGTTGCTCTTTTATAGTGTCAGTATCCATTCTTATTTGTATACTCCCATCCCCATTAGCAAATTTTGTCTCTTCAAAATTTTATGAAATAGAATTTATGGACACTCAGGGCTTCACTACCCTGTACATACCAATTTATGTTTGTTCTTAAATTCTAAAATAAATCATTTTCTCTGAAATTTGTAAGTATATATCAATGTGTCTTATACAGTAGTCCAGTCTTGGTAGGATGACAGCATTGTACTTTTGTGCTTGATATTCTCGGGGAGTTCGGCACCTGTTGGAAGATGTCTGTTCTGGCTCAGCATTACTCTTTGACTAAACAACATTGTTTCACAAAGATGAATACTCCTTTGCTGCTCTTCTTCTGGAAACATCCTAGATATCTGTTTAAAATGTAAAGGTTTTTGTGAAGGGGCGCCCATTAATCATGCTGTGTTCAAGTCCTGTAGTTAATACTTAGCTCTTTGTTCATGTTTACTTTCACTGTTACAGAAAACTAAAATATTTTTGCTAAAGTAGTTCTTTCATTGATGTAGTATTATACAGGCGGTGCAACAGCAGCAGTTTTTCTATGCACTTGTGTCTGAGAAAATGCATACTAATAAGTGAATTTAATAGCTCAGCATTCAATCTCTTTCCTTTTGTGTTCCTTCTTTTAGTGTCTTGAACTGCTGGAGTGTTTAGGTGTCCCTTGGGTTCAAGCAGCTGGAGAAGCAGAGGCAATGTGTGCCTATCTAAATGCAAAAGGACATGTAGATGGCTGCATTACCAATGATGGAGATGTTTTCTTGTATGGAGCTCAAACAGTTTATAGGAACTTTGCCATGAATGCCAAGGTAATGTACCTCACCCTGCTCCATCCTTGCTATAGGCTCTTTATAGAAACATAAACAGAAAGAAAGGGACTTGAAAAGAATACTTAGATATTATTGAACTTACCTTGCAGAAGCTGGGTTTGTTTAAAATAGTGTGTTTAAGACAGGAACATTTTATTTGATTCATTGGTAATCCTTGTATTGGCTAGGAGAGCAAAACTGCTGAGAACAGGGTAATATTGCCTGTGTTTGTAGTACCGTGTGGTGTCTCATATAAAGCTAAATAGCAAACTTTTCCTGTTTCCTTCTTTGCAGTGGAGAAGTTGAGTGAAGTAATTGCTTCTTATAAATTTTACCCTTAGGTCATATGGGAGTGGTCAGCCTCCTGGGTCTAATAAGTGTTCGCATACTTGCATTTTACGGGTTCATTTTATTACCAATATACTTGCAATTAATGCTGTTCGTCCCCATTGAACATGAATAGGGTAGGGATTGTACATCTGTATCATAATCAGTTGTTGTGATCATTCAAAAACCCAAATAATTTATGGCCTTGAACTGTTCAGTTGTTAAGAATACAATTTTCCAGAACTGGTGAAACGCTAGCCCAAATTTCTGTAATTTATAATGTTCATCTAAAAGACTTGTTGAAAAAGTACTTCAGAGGTGTGAGAAAATCAATAGAACAAAAGAAGTGCACTACAAACAATTAACTCTTTAAAAGAAAAAGAAAAGTTGATGGAAGGTTATGTGGTTTGGTGACACCATGTTTGAGTTCTTCCTTGACCTGGTTCTTTCATTCAGCTTCCTTGCAATTTATCACCAGCAATGAAAGCAAGCTCAATCTTTCAGGTGTACTTAGTTACATATATAAATAAGCATAAAAAAATAGTTTGTGTGTGTGTGTGCCTGTCAGGGTCATCTGTTCTAGAAAAATTGATCACTTTGGGTTGTTGGTTTGTGTGGGGATTTTTTTTGTAGTTTTTGAGGAAAAAGGCAGTGGCCTATGTTTTGATTCATGTTAATCAGGTTTTCATTTTGGTTTTGAGTCCCTTTACCCTTCAAAGATTCCTTTGGTGTGGGTAAATAGGAGTGAGTAAGCAATCAGGACTGAACGTGACTCCGGGCAGTTCCTTCCCTGTTGTAACAGAAATAATATGCAATAAATTTCTCTGGCAGGATCCACATCTCGACTGTTACACAATGTCCTCTATTAAGGAGAAACTTGGTTGTGACAGAGAGTCTTTGATTGGGCTAGCAGTTCTTCTGGGCTGTGATTATCTTCCAAAGGTAAGCAATATAATTATTTTTTATTATGTGCTTACACTGTCTTGAAAACCAACAAAGTGTATCAAGGGAGATGTGCATGCTGGCAAAGCTGTATGCAGTGCATAATTACTGAGATCCAGTAGAATATGTGTAGTAAGTCACTGTAAATTCTATTTATGAAAGGCTAAAGATATTCAAAATGGTTCATGAACATCAGTCTTTCTAAGACTGTTTTGTCGTGTTCCAAACCTTTCCTATAATGGAGGTGAAGGCAAAAGTTCAGATGCTGATTACATTGAGCCAAAGTGTGAGAACTCCATTGTTGGTGAGAATGTTTTGTAACAGGTCATATACAAGTGCATCCCTGGCAGAGTAGCCCTGGTAAATGAGAAAAAATGGCTTTGTCTGTGCTGTTTGGAAGACTTAGTAGTGATGGTTCTGAGCTGTAGTTATTAGTAAAGATGATTCTGGATGCAGTTTGGATGTATTCCTGTTCCATTGTTTGTAAATATGTAATTTACAAAGAATTAGGAGTGATCTTTGAAAGTTTATCTAATTAATTGAGAGGAATCTCATGCATTACTACTTCCCTTTTTTCTTTTTTTCTTTCATGTAAGCTCTTGAATTCTTTTTTGAGACTTTGAACAGAAGCTGTTGTAATGGCTATTTGAAAGGGAAAAGAAGTGGGATGTAACTTGATTTCCATACAGTTTATCATGTAGTGACTTCAGGCAATGGTTGCTCCCATTCAGGCTTACAGTGGATATCTAGTTATTCTTAAATAATTGTGTCCCAGTTTGATAAAACTGTCCTTTAAACAACTGATACTGCTGGAAAAACACAAACCTTTCATTATTTTTGTGGGGGCATTTGTTTTGGGGTTTTTTTGTAATTTTGCTTCTGTTACTACTGTGTAAAGAGAGGGAGTGAAAAAAAACCAGTGGCTAATCAGTGGTTATTGTACGAAAGCAGCTCCTGGAATGTCAGGTTCTTGCATAGTCCTACAGTGTCACAGTTATGTCAGATAGGTCCTTTGAGTTACTGCAGCTCAGCAAAGTAGATGAAGACAGAAACTTATAAGGAAAGCTGAATTACAGGAGTGCTTTGGGAATGGAGATTGGCAGAACAGGTAGATGAGAATATCATGCTATAATTGCACTTATTTTGTTGAAAATACGACAAAATAATGCTTTCCTTGCAGAAGCTGGATATCTGATTCTACTTGAATGTCTGACTGTAATCCAATGAGGACTTGGTTTGGAATGTAGATTTATTTTATGTGGTTGCATGTATTCAGTTCTGCCATTACAGCTCAACAAATATAGATCTATTTGTAATGATGCTGTAGAAAGTACATTCAATACAATCTTTATATTTGGCTGTACTGATTCTTGGCAAAATAGGGTAAAGATGGAAAGAAGAACTGGAAAGCAATATGTGTGTTTTAAATCATAGACTAATACAATAATTTGGGTCAGAAGGCACCTCTGAAATTCACTTAGTCCAACCTCCCTGTACTGAGCAGGGACATCTTCAGTTAAACACGTCGCTCAGAGCCCCATTCCAACCTGACCTTTGAATGTTTCCAGAACGGGGCATCCACCACCTCTCTGGGCAACCTGTGCCAGTGTTTCACCACTTCATTGTCACTTCTCTATTCTGAATCTTTTATTTTATTACTTCTTTCTCCTTCTTTCTTTGCCTTGTTTTAGCTAGGGTGCTATTGAGCATAAGAACAGCTTGTGTGTTACACTGACAGATACAGCTGTAATTTGTCACCTTCTCTGCCCTTAGAACTTGGTCAAAAATATTTTTCTCAATTTATTCTCAGCATCTGGAATCACTTTTTGTCGTTTCTCTACATAATGTTGTAAAGGTGTTTTTTGTGAGAATATGAATATTTGTTTGTAATTAAATAACGTTTCGTATTTCTCTATAGGGGGTTCCAGGAGTTGGGAAGGAACAAGCTTTAAGGTTAATTGAGACTCTGCGAGGTCAAAACTTACTGCAAAGGTAAAATGGAAATTTACATAAGTACTTTTTTATTCAAAGACTTAATAGTATGTACTTCAGCTCCAAGACAATATTTGTAATACTTTAATTTAAGGAGGATATTACCACATTCCTTACCTTGTGTTTGCTAAAGGAGTTGGGTGTTTTGCTAGGCAAGTCTCTTATTTGTTTTAAACATTAGCTGGCTCCTAGCTCTTAAGCTAGCAGGTACGTGTTGATGTATTTGACTGAAAGTTATAGGGACTGATGAGAGACTTTTAATTGGGTTGTGGATAAGGATTTGAGATACCAAGTGCTTTCTGTGTTTGTTATCATAATGTGTGTGTCAATACTAGAAATCCAACATAATGTACTGTAAAAAAACCCTGTTTTATAGGTTGGGAAACTGTTTCTTGGATAGATGCTTGAGAAGTATAAAGAGATTATTTTTCAGTGTTTTATGTGTGAAAGCTAAAAATATTTCTTGATCCTTTTAGGTTTGAGCAGTGGAAGGAACAATCTCAGTATGATGATAATCTACCTTTGGTTGTTAAAAGGGTAATTCACTGTTCAGAGTGCCATCATCCAGGTCAGTGTGAAAAGTGCTGAATTGTATTTTTAGCCTAATTGTTTACTTTTTATTATGGGGTGAGGGGTGGTGGGTTTTGTTTGTTTGTTTTGTTTTGGGGTTTTTTACTGCTAGTGTTAAAAATGCTTTTCAGCTTCCATCTTCACATTTTCAAAATTGTATATGCGTACCCTTATATAAACACTTTTAAGGCTTGTGACTACTTTTCTTCAAGTGTGAAACTAATTGACTAGAAGCTAAATGGAATGTTATCGCAATGCTGTTGTGGGATCCCAGATATTTGCCTTTCTAACTCGATCAGTAAAGATAGCAGCTGGGCAGCATAGAGTATAACATGCTGTTTCTGTAGTTGCCTGAATTGGTGCTGCATCAAGAGGACTGAATCTCATTAGCATTGATGGGGTTTGTGGCAGTGTTTTCTTAAAAATAAATTAATCCCAAGGACCCTCATTTTGGTATCATCTTTGATCAGTGAACTCATCCAAACCCATCATTTGGCAAAGGAAAAGCCTGATTCAAATATATTACTTACGTGTGTTTTCCAGGTTATCACACATTACTTCTGTAGTTTTTAGATAATAAGTTTCCAGCTTAAGATCTGAAACTGAGCAAAAAAGTCTTCAGAAAAATAGAAGCCTGCATGTCTTTGTAGATCCATAAATGCAGCTAATGCACTCAGATCTGCTTACAGCTGCTATTCACATCAGATTCATATGTGTTCTGAGCTTTGTATTTGTGATATTGGCTTTATAGGTTTGCAGGTTTTGGAGACCCCTTTTCTCCTCTCTTTGTGTGTCTGTTGCTATAGGATCTTACAAGGAACATGAGCACAATGGATGTAAATTCTGTGAAAGCGTGAGATGCTGCAAACCCAGCGACTCCAAACACTGCTGCCCTTGTGCATGGCATCAGTTGGAGAGAGTGAAACAAGCAAATGCAGTGGAGGACAGTATCAGAAAGTAGGAATGGCCTGAAAATTTAACTGCTTTTCCCTGCGTTTGTGTGCAGGGTGAGCATTTAGATTCTGCATTTTTCCCATTTGCCTTCAGTTCCTAACACATTTGTTTTACCTGCAGAAAAGCCAAGAGTTGTGAGGGCTTTCCATTCTCTGAGGTAACGAACAAGCCTACTTAAATGTTAATTTTTTTAATTGATTAGTGGAAATTTCAGTTTTCTGCCCTTTCTTAAACTGTCTCTTTTATGTTTTATCTCTAGGTTATCCAAGAGTTTCTTGTAAACAAGAATAAATTGATCAACATAAAGGAGTGTCGAAGGCCAAATTTATTGTCCTTTCAGGTATATACCAAAATATTGGATATTCAGCTTTGTAGTCTTTTGTTTATTACTAAGGAAGGCATCTGTGATAATCGTGATATTCATTAGTAATTTTACTGGAAATAAGAATTAAAGAATCTTGCTACAGCATCTTAATGTACCTCACTGTTCTGAAAGCATAAAGTTGAAGACTTTTGGAAAAAATCAGTTGCTGCAAATAGGTGGATAGAAAAGTGGAAGAAAGAGAAAGCTCCCTTGTCATTGTTTTGTTTTTCATTGCCCAGTATTACTAAATGGGGGTGAGGGTGTTAATATATGCACATTAGCATTGTTTTCTAAGAAGGCTTTTTACTTGGTAAAATTGGATCTGTTACAATGTTTCATTTTTTGGGATGGATGACAGTGTAAGAGTTATGGATAGTAGAGTAGACCACAATTAAACAATGTGGCTTTAATGAGAATCCATGTTCATTCTCTCACGTGTGAGATCTGTAACTTTCACAGCTCCTTGCAGGGTCTAACAACTGTCCTATCCCTGCTGCTGCCACCACACAACTGTTCCCTTGGCTTGTCACTGACAGCTGATGAATGTGCCCTGATAGGGATGGCTGTTCCCTCCCTTGGCAGTTGAGGTATCATTGGGCATTACACTAATGTATAAAAGCACTCTAGGTATTTTAATTATTTAGTCTGGTGTCCCAACTACATAACTGTCTAAGCATGATATCTAACAGAATAAAGAAAGTTTTAAAGTTTGGGATTTTTTTTTTTATACGGGCAGATATTTGCTTCAGAGAAGATGGAATGGACCAAACATTACGCTTGTAAGAAGCTGTTAGCACTATTGACACGATATGATATGATCCAGAGAAAATCTGGATACATTGACTCAAAACAACTGCAGGCAATACGGTAATGTAGCTTGATTTCTTGAACTTGATATGTTTACTCCTGCTGACAGAGAAAAACCACGAGGTTTTTCCATAAAAAAAGGAAATACGGTTTTCTTCCGTCTTTGTTTCATTTCAGGCTTTGTGCTCGTTGTGAATAGAGGTAAAAGTTTAGATCAGTGCACCAATTCTACTACTGATGCACAAAGTAATACATAGAGCAGTTTCCTTTCATTCTAACTGGAGTGCTTGTGTTCTCCTATGCTTACTTCTTGTTCTGTTTCCTTGGATCTGCCTAGGTCCTCTGCTCAGGCTCTGAGCAGAAGTTTAATTCAATTCTGTCTCAAAATAAGAGCTCAGGCTTAGAAATGAGCATCTGCAGATTCAGTTGTAGTCTGTGGTTGCTTATCAGACCTACCAGCTGTCATTGTATTATGTGTCAAAACTACATTTCATTCAGGACTGCTGCATTTAGGAATTTAAAAGTGGCCAAGTATACTGTTACTAAAAATGGACATGCAGGGAGAAAAAAGAAAGATAAATATATAATTACTTTCTCTCAGAATAATTCCCACCATGCACGTTTCTTTTACTCAGGAATTTTCGTTAACAAGTGTAGTATTTTCTTTTTCTATCAGCCCTCAACATAATTTGTTTTTTTAATGATCTAATCTTTTCTTAAACTTAAGTAAACTTCTAGAATCTACAGTGTCTATTGGCAAATCTGAACTTCACCATGTGAAGGGAATTGTGACTTGTTTTAGCTTTATCTGATGGTTTCATTTCCTGAATGAAATCCAAATTCCCCTTGCCTACCTGATTCTTTTATTGGAAGAAGGTTAGCAGTTTTTCCATGCTAGTCAAGGGTTTTAGACATTAATTTTGGGGCACAGGAGGATAGTCAATAGCAGTGTGATAGTATCTCTTCTGGGTTGATATGTTATAGTCCTAAATTATTACTTCCAGAGATGCTGATCTATTCAGTGTTATCTTTCAAAAGAATGGGGAGACTGGTTGGGGTATGCTTTTTAAATAGATTGGCAAGATAAATTACCAGCATTTGCCTTGATGAATGAATTCATTGACATTCTCTAACACTTTCCTAGTGTTTCTGGAGTTTTAAAAACAAATAGTGCGTGCTCTCAAGGATTTTTTTGTTAACAAGTGTTTAAAAATGAGTAAGGGTTCAGCAGAGGCAGTGTGATCCTACGCTTCACATGCAGGAATCTACTAAACTGGAGCATTGATAATGTTTTTAGAAATCTCATGGTGACTGACTGTCCCTGCTCAGTTCAAGTTCTATCTCCCCTTATGGTCACACAAAAGCTACAAATGACCCTGTCTGGTCATTCAGAAAATTACTGTCCAGGGCCACAGCTTTCTCTGCCATTAGTATCTTAAAATCATAGAATTGTTTAGTTTGGAAAAGTCCAACCATTTACCTGACACTGACAACTCCACTAAACCATGTCTCTCCGTGCCACATCTACACATCTTTTAAATTAAATATTTCCAGGGATGGTGGCTCAACCACTTCCCTGGGCAGTTTTTTCCAATGCTTGACAACCCTTTCCATGAAGAAATTTTTCCTAATATCCAATCTAGTCCTCCCCGGTACAGCTTGAGGCCATTTCCTTTGTCTTATCACTTGTTACTTAGGAGGAGAGACTGAACACCACCTGGCTGCAACCTCCTTTCAGGGAGTTGCAGAGAGCCATAAGGTCCCCCCTGGACTAAACATCCCCAGCTTCCTCAGCTGCTCCTTTCACACTTGTGCTCCAGACCCTTCATCAGATCCATTGCCCTTCTCTGGACATGCTCCAGCCCCTCCAGTACCACCCCTTGTGGTGGAAGGCCCAGAAATGGACACAGGATTTGAGGTGTGGCCTCACCAGTGCTGAGTACAGGGGGACAATCCCTGCCCTGGTCCTGCTGCCCACACTATTGCTGATACAGCCAGGTGCCATTGACCTTCTTGGCCACCTGGGCACACCTGGCTCATGTTCAGCTGCTGTTGAAGAAAGATTCTTTTGCTCTTGGCCATTCCCCAGCCTGTAGCACTGCAGGGTTTGTTGTGATCCAAGGGCAGGACCCAGCACTGGGCCTTGTTGAACCTCATACACTTGGCCTCAGCATCGATCCAGCCTGTCCAGGTCCCTGAGAAGAGCCTTCCTGCCCTCCAGCAGATCAACACTCCTGCTCAACCTGGTGTCATCTGTGAACTGACTGAGGGTGCATTTGATCCTCTCATCCAGATCACTGATAAAGATATTAAACAGGACTGGCCCCAGTATTGAGCCCTGGGGATCCCCATCAGTGACTGGCCTCCAGCTGGGTGTAACTCCACTCACCCCCCTCTCTGGGCTTGACCATCCAAACAGTTCTTAACCCAGTACACCTATCCCGCCCATGAGCAGCCAGTGTCCCCAGGAGAAAGCTGTGGGAAATGGCATCGAAGGTTTTACTGAAGTCTAGGCAGACAACATCCACAGCCTTTCCCTCATCCCCTTGAGTGGGTCACCCTGTCGTAGAAGGAGATCAGGTCGGTCAAGCAGGATCTGCCTTTCAGGCAGGTCAGCTGAAGATACCAAACTGATGTTTGTAGGAGTCTGCATTGTGTTTGTCTGGTACAGAAGAGCTTTTTTGTTTTGTGTAAATGCTCTTCCGAGTCTTAAAAGAAATAAAAATGTTTCAGTGCTCAAATCTGTACTCCAAATTTCACTGTTTACAGAGTAGTGTATTTTTTTAAAAGGTGTAGTAATTTCAGTTTTACAAGAAGATTTTTTTCTCTGAATCATTCCAAATTAGGATATTGAAATATGTTTATATTTAAGTCATTTAATGGACTTTCTCTTCTTACAGGATTGTTAAGACACGTATCAGAAATGGAATTCCTTGTTTTGAAATTGAATGGCAAAAACCAGGTGGGTCTGGTTTCTATGTACAGTATGGAACAAAACAGTTCATAGAAAAAGATAAAATCAAGCTTTAAAGAGGACAAGAGTTTGGCAACACTGAGGCGATGAAATGTGGGCAAGATTGGAAACTGTTCTGTAGAAACAACAGAAAATGTACATGAAATTTAAAATACCCTAAAAGTAAAAGCAGTGCTTTAAAGAGAAAAAAAATTTACTTAGAAAACAAGGGACTCAGTCTTCAGCTACTTTTTCTGGTACATGTTAGTAAGACCTGAACTGTGTATTTCATACCTTATTTCACTATGTACCTGAAGCTGTGACTATTTACTAGCTAGAAAATTTTCTGTGCTGCCAGTCTCCTCCCTGAAGTGTGTCCATTTGTGCCAGGAGACTGTCAGGAAGAAAAAGACTTCACTTGTAGTTAAATCTCCAATATCATACTGTTGACTTCTTATGTACTGTAGCACCTTCTTTGTACTCAGATCTTTGCTGTTTGATTTTCATTCCCTGCTTTGACGTGTATTCATATCAAAAGTACATTCATTATTTTTTCAGAACATTATGTTGATCCAGAAGATGAGCCTGTGGAGTTGTTTGTAGTCACAGTAGAAGAAGAGTCTTTGTTTCAGGCTGCTTATCCTGATGTTGCTGCCCTCTATCAAGTGAAAAAGTCAGAAGTTCTTCAGAAGAAACAGAAAAGTGAGTCCAGAAGCTTATTTCTTCTGAACGTACGGGTCTTGCCAGAATGCAAAAAAGCAAAAAACATTTCTTACACTCTTGAGCAATATCATGCCAAAACAAGATGAGGTTATGATGCCTTGACTGGACTTTGGTCTTACTATTCTATACTTTAGCACTAAGAAACCTGAACTGTATTTATATGCTATTCAAAATGCACTTTTTATTATATTTTTCAGAAAGGAAAGACAGACCAGAAGGAAAGGAATTACCAAATGCTTATGATGAAGTTACCAATCTTCTGTCTCAAATGAATTTAAAGCCGACATACAGAATTCTTCCTGTGCAACACTCCACGTCAGATACACAAGCTCCCCCAGAAGATCAGACACAGCAGAGAAGTACTGGATCAAAAGATGCAGCTTCCTGCATAACAACAGTTCCCATGCCATCATCAGCAGCTGCTCTTGCTGACTCATCTGTGCCCTCACAAAGCACTAAGTATTCAGGGATATCATCCTCTTCCTCTGTAGGAGCTGGTCTGCAACTGAGCAGTACTGATGGGAAAGGAACCTCCTTCAGCACTTCACCAGCCCATGGAGGTGATGACCATGATCCAGCAGCTGACTTAACCACATGCGTAAAATACTCACATCCACTAGGTCGTGAAACAGTAAGAAATAGCTCAGAATATTCTGATGTTACACAGTCTGATACACATTCGGATAGTGAAGATGATTTGTTTTCAATCTATGCTATGGGACAGCTTCAGGAGGAGTCTTTAAGTGAGCGAATACTGAAGAAGGCTCTCATTCCATCACAGCCTTTGTCTGAAGATGTAATGCAACTGCATTCTTTGAAATGTTTTAAACAAACAAAAGAAACATTGAATCCTGATAGGAATCTTGTCTCTTTCTCAAGTCGGTTAAATAAGCCATTGCAGGAAAGTAAAAATGTTCTATCAGAAAATTTTATAAGTGAATCCAGCGTACATATCTATCAAGATGAGTACAAAAAAGCTGACATCCTGGCTGAAAAGGTGCAAAAAGGCCCTTTTATAAGTGGTTCAACATCTCTAGCCTTCAGTGGGCAAACAACAGAGACACTTCATCCTGGGTGTGAAATGCTTCCAGCATCTCAAAAGCCAGCAGATGCAACTGGCTGTCTCATTAAGGGAGCTTGTATTGAAACTACTTGGAAAGCTTCTTCTAAAAAGAGTGTGTGTCAGAACAGATGCTCTTCTAGCGAAGACAGCGATGATGGGCACGTGGATAAAATCCTGGTTTATGAGCAGCAGAAAAGGCAACTGAACCCTGGCCAGTTTCAAAAATCTTTTACAAAGAAAAGGAGTAGTGTTGTTACTAGCAAAAGGACAAACAGTGACTCAGCCCTTACAATTAAAGGGAAGAAGAAAATGACCAATTTAAAGAAAGATGTTAATAATTTCTCAGTGCGGGTATCTCCAAAACCATCCTCTGTAGAGGAATTTAATTGTTCCCAAAGTCCAGAACAACCAATTAAGAGATTGGGTTCTGATCCCACACAGCAAGACAAAAGGGCTGTTCTGACTTGTGCGTGGGCAGACAGTCCCCTTCCCCTGTCTGAAAGACTGAAAAGAAGAATCAAAATAAATTAGGCTCTCCATGAAATAATTATAATCATTGATATATATCAATATATATCATATTGATATATGAATATCAATATCAATTGATTATGATAACAATTATCAGTTAACTATTGGTTAACTGCCTGTTCTTGAAGAGTTCTTTCATAAAGTTTCTGCAGGATGCTCTATCAATTTTATGTGGACACAGTTTTGATGAATAGGAAGTGCTGTCACTGGAACTGAAGTTTGAAACGAAAATGTTAACAATAAGTACCAAACAGTTGATTGTAGGCAAGTACCAGTCATTCTGATTGTATTTACATTCTGAACTTGATACATAAGCATCAGGATACAATATGCAAGGGCGAGGGAGATTTATTTAAGCAATATGGGTTTTTTTCCCAACCGATTGTGAGGATTTTGTGTATGGCTATTAGTCTTGCTTATAAACACACTTACTAGGATAGTGCCTGCAGTGCTGTTGGGTACTCTAAATAAGACAGCATGATGCAGCATTTTTAAACTGAAATTCTCCATTCTGCTCCACTAACTTAATTTTGCAAGTTTTGAAATGGGTTTTGAAATCCGGTGTTTCTGGTTGTGTTGACGATCTCTGAAGGACCAGATACAGACACACAACAGATGTGCCTTGCAGGGTAGCTAAATTTACATCTGCCATGCCCCATAATAGCCTGTTCTTTGGGGGTGTGCCTCTTCCAGAGGGTGGAATAAGCCATGTAAAAACACTCTGGTTTTGTACCTGTCGTATCTAATATTTAAGGAAATTTCATGACTGTTTTAATTAAACTGTTATAATTTAGGGCATTTTTTTCTTAAATAAGGTTGGAATCCTATCTAGCATTCACTTCAATTCATAATAGAGTGAAAGTTACAGAAAATCTAATTATCATATTGCAAATTCTTTGAATAGTATCATGTAAATGTTTGAGATTTTTTTTAAAAGGGGAGACTTGAGTACAATTATAGTTTTGAAGGTGCTCTTCCTACCTCTTTAATTATAGAAGCAATCTCTGTTCATGCACCACGAAAAGTTGTCTTCAACAGTTGCCTGTTGAAGGAAAGCCTCCTTGCCTATATTTAAGTGTTTGTAACTCTTTCTGCGCACTAGTCAGAATGAAGATGACTCTTGCCAATATATATTGTTAACAAGAGAAATTTACAATATCTGTGCCTTAGTGAAAATGTCAATTCTTCAAAATGGCCAAGGACCAGGTTTGGAACTGAATTCCAGGTGTGTTTAAGGAAGACATAGGTAGCTTATAGAAAATACAGTCTATAATTAGCCAAAATGGGAGCTTCTTAGTTTACTCTGTGGGTAGATAGAAAAATTTTATTTATGTTTGATTTTCCAAATGAGAAATGTATTCTAGAAATGAGAAAAAAATCAAAAATATTGGAAACTTATTTTCAGTTTTGAAGATGGTCTTTCTCTTGTGGAGACTCTTAAGCACCTAGCTGGAACAATAGTATTGTGAAGGAGAGTAAGAGTCACCTGGGAACTGTAAATGGAGAGATTCATAGCATGACAGAATGGTTTGGTTTGGAAGGGACCTTGAAATCATCCAGTTCCAACCCCCCTGCCATGGGCAGGGAACCATTTCTTATTCAGTGGACAGTAACGGAGAGATCTGAGTGGGGAGTTTTTTGTGGAAAAGCATTGTTCTCAATTATGTATAGTTTTTTTTTTTCCTTGATGATGATTTTGAATACTGAAAGTTGAAATCAGGAGTTTAAATTTTCATTGATAAAAATGCCAACATCATGTGAACGAACTCACTTGTGTTCCCTCCCAAGGTATGGGAATGTGCTCTTTTGTTCGGGGGATCATTCAGTTTCACCCACAATGTGTGGATTCCTGTGGTTTAGGGCTTTCTTTAGAATTGGGGAGCCAGAGTGATTTTTGGAGGGAATATTTTTGTTTTCCGAGTCTGCTTGGGATGACTGCTTTAATGGATGAGGAGATGAAAATGCTGTGTCAAAATTATGACAAGTTCATATTTTGTGGATGATGAAAGTCAGAAATGAGATATATCAAGAACTGCAGAGGAAAAAATGTTATGTTGCTGATTTTTCCGACTAATTAATCTGGTTTCACAAGTACAGTTCAAGCATGAAAAGCAGAAAATTTTCAATTTTTTCATATGTAATGCATCCAAATTTTGTGCTAGTTTTCTGCCACTACTTGAGAAACAGCAATAGATATGAAAAAGCAACTGTGTAGGATGCTCCCTCTATTTAGGCTGTAGCTGCTCATTGCAGCAAATAACATTTATCATTGGGGTGATTGTTGCTTGAATTAAACTTGTGATTCATTACACAAGGGTAATTACAGTTTTTAAAGTGTTTTGGTTTCTCATCTTTATGTAATTTACTCAGTCTAAGGATTAGGGATGATTTTTCTTTGGAGCTTTTTTACTCTGCTGACTGCTTTGCAACCTCTCACACTTGTGAGAATGATGTTTAAATAAATAAAGGGGGTGTAAAATAACTTTCTTCTGCAGGGAATATTTCTACAGGATTATGTTAAACTGCCTGTAAGAATAAATCACTTGATGCATCAGCCTCATGAGCCTGAATAGATTTTCATTTATCATCTTTCCTGGTCTGTTGGAATAGGCTCTACCAGGGTGCTTCATACAAAGTAATAAAAATGTACCTACTGTGGAGGTGGGGCAGGTAAGGGGCTCATTGCTCTTAAAGTAGTTTTCTGAAAGGCTTTATGCACAACTACTGTCCCAGCCCGAGTACTTTAACTGATCTGTTACTCCAAATGCTGGCATCCCTCTACCTTGAATGATGCTCACAGAGATACAGAGCAGAGCCATATAGGTTCTGTCTTAGCAGTATAAATATCGTTATTTCCACTTATAAGCAGTATTAAATGTTAAATGCAGCTCATTTGTTTAGCGTAGCTTGACAAAGGAAAATATTTACTTGGCATTCTTTAGGATTTTAACTCACTGTTTCAGGTCCACAATCAACAAGAAAGGAAAATAAATGGGATTTACATGGAATATATACATAGAGAGCTAGAAAAAAAATATTTACAAGAAAAGACCACCTCTCAATGTCTCTGTAGCCCACTGTCATTTTCCCATTGGTAGAGAGTATTGAAATGCTTATCCAGGTGTGAACCTGCTTAACAAACACAAAAATTTGATGAACGCAATCAATCTTTTGCTAGTTAACCAAGAAATTTCCTAATTTGAGAAGGGGATTATTTAACTTTTAGGATCTGCACAGCCTTGGCTCTGTGCTCTTATGTCAAGGAAGATGCTTGGAAATGCAGTGACGAAAGAGACTAACGGCAGCTGTTACTTGAGACAAGATAGTCCTTTCATGTCTAAAAAGGTGTCAGGCCCTGCCATATTATAACAGCAGATAAAAGGAAACTGCAGTTAGAATATTACTGGGGGTTGTTGTAAACCCGAGTGCTACTGACGAAACCGTAAACTCAGTGCTAGATTTAGCGCTTTTTCCTTCAGGAAACAAAACACTTTAACTGTTTCAAGAAAACAAAATTACGATGGGTGACAGAGCCCCTCTGCACAGTTCTGCTCATGTACCCTGCATTATAGCTACCATCGGTACTGAACTTAATTTAAGATTAATCACATATGAAACTTTGAAAGTTCTTTAAGCCCGAGACTTGTCTCCACCCCTGCCCCAATTTCCCTTGGCCAAGTTGTAGAGGTTTTGTCACTTCAGAGACTGAGCACAACTGGAGAAAGGGACATACCTTTGAAAATCTTGCTCATTAAAAACAGCTAAAAACCCTACTAAAATTCCTGATGGATATTTAATTTTCGTTAGCTGCCTGAATAAAAATCAATTAAGGAAAAGAAGTTAATCAGGAACATTTTTAATGCTAACATAGTGTAGAAGTAGCTCTACATTAGTATTTGTTATTTTAATATCTTATTTTAAAATGCAGTTTGCTCTGCTAGAGCACCTCTGCAGCCAAGCTTGAAGCCCAGTTAGTCATCTCACCAAGTATTTTAAACAAAAGTTGGATCTGTAGTAAGTTTTGGGTATTCTTTGGCACATGGTGGAAGGAACTGTGAGTGTGGTCTGTTTTGGATAAATTCATGGGCAAACTAGATGAATCCTTACATGCTGTCTTCTTCCTCCATCCCAACGTTCCAGTGTTACCCTGGCAGTGACACCATGTAACAACAGACAGACAAGATAGGCCCAACACTAGAAACAGTCCAAGTTTTATCTGCTGCAAAAACGTGAAATTTGTGGCCCCATTTGAGGCCAAATTAAGGCTGTCTTCCAGTCCAACAGGAATGCCAGGTCCCAGAGCAGCTTTAGCCTTTAAGCCTCTTTGTCTCTCAGCCCACTGCAGTGTGTTGTAAAGATATTTTCTTTGAACCTTCTGCACCGGAGAGTTAAATTTTCTCCTTGATCTACATCTGGGTGGGAAAGAGCCTTGAACTCAGGCTCAGAATCCACAAAACTTTGGGTTTAATGGAACAAAGGGCTTCAAGAGTGCCAGCCGCATGCATACCTAATGTACAGGGGCTTCATAGGACTTTATCTCCAGACTAATGTGTTGCTAGTTTTTCTAATTATTGAATGGCTTCTTTACCAAATCAGACCTGCCAGTTAGAAATGTGGAATATAGTCTGATTTCTGCTAATTGGTGCCATGCCTTCCTGATGGAAAGAAATCAGCAGCGGCTCTGCTGACAGGCTGCTGGGAAGCCAGCTCACGTGCTTCCCTGAGCTGTGTTGTGGGCTGTCTTTGGCTGTCAGTCACATCAAAAAATATGGAAGGTGCAGGAGGGGTACATGAGGATGTAAAAGCTTTGCCTCCTCAAAAAACTGAAAAAGGTGATGTTGATACAACAGAGAAGTTTAGGAAATACAGCAGAAGGGCAGGAAATACTACAGTGGGGTGGCACAGGGCATATATGAATCCTGAATTCCCAAGCACTTGTGTTGCCACATTTGGTATAACCTCCTGGGAAAGCCCAAGGCATGCAGATCAGTGGCTCTGCCTTTGTACAAACCCAGCCAAACTGTTGTCCTCCCTGTGTATGGCTCCTACTGTAATTTTTAGTGAGGCATGCACAGCCCAACATCTACTCCTGCTTTTCTATTACTTTTTAACCTGAAAAATATGAGTTTTTACAGCATAGTGATCTGTGTTCTCTATGTTTGTTATTTATCTTGAGATGTGTGGGATTTGTAGGTGTTCTTTCTATCCAGTCCAAGGGGAGGTGATGGGTTTGTGCTCATGCATTGCCAAGCACAAATACACCTTTGTTCTGGTGTCTACTGAAATGCCATCATCAAACAGGATGTCACTTTGTTTCCCTTTCTAAAAAGGGAAAAGTTGTTTTTTTCATGATTTTTTTCATCATTTTTGTTTGTGATTTCTAAAGAAATACTGTTTTGAGTTGATGCCATATTGTTATTTTCCCCCCAGTATTACAGTCAGTTGCTACCTGTTATGGTTTTTAGTATGGTAATGGTAAAAACACATAGAATATGTTATTCTGCTGTTCTTTTTGAGAATATTCTTTTTAGCAATACCAGAAGAAAACACTACAATAATCATATAGATAAGAGGTTCTGAGATATAGTAATGAAAGCAAGCAGGATGAACAGTGACATTTTCTGTTTGGGGCTGGTGGTGGGCTTTTTCAGCTTCAAAGGCCAAGTTTCTATTTACCAAACAAACCTTCATCCAGAACCTTCTATTCCAGCACCTTCCACATTGTAATCTCTGGTGTTAGTGGTTTGGAAAGTGGGCTGAAAACTATCCTGTAATAATCTATTGATTTCTGTATTACAACCTAGCATATTTAATAAAAAAATTTTTGAAAGGCCACTAATTCTTTGCTTGTTCTGTTATCTACAGCTCACCACTGAGGTCTTACAGAGAGAATGTTCTTCTCCCCACAATGATAAGCTGAAGAATATAACTGTAAAATGGGCATGTGCCTCTGGCATTGAAAATGTTGGGATTTTTACAGAGAACTGAACAAATCCATCAAGAATATTATATTCCTTCCAATAATAGTGGTGTGTATCTTGCAAAAACTTTTTTATGATAATATATTTACCCTGTAAGATACCAGCAATTTAAGTGTGGGATTTTTTTTCTTTTCTATTACAAAACCAAACAGTTTGCGCTGGGAAGCCGTAAGTTGCGGATTCAGAAAAAATTGATATCAACAATCATTAGTGTCTTACAATGGCCAGGCCACTCTCACCACAGAAGCTAAAGACTTGGAGCTGCTTTGACATGACAGTGAACAGGGAGATTTCAAAGCTGTAGGGTCCTCATCAATTGTGAGAAAGAAACAAGCCTGACCCTGCAGAAAATTCCTGGGAAGCACGGAAGAAAGTAGATTACACACTATCTAAGAACAGGAAAGGCATCGTGTTTCTTCGAAGCCTGCAAACCTTGAGGAAACTAACAAAGTGTCAGGCCCACGGATTTATTACGGGCCTGCAACTGGGTTGCATGCGAAGGACTGAACAGAGATTCTCACACTAAGTGTGTAAGTACTGTCTTAACTCTGCAATAAACAGATTCTTTTTGCTCTCAGCTTGTGAGTCTTGCATTCATATGCCACAATCCATGTGGGTGTGCATATGACCTTCTATAGCCCTCTTGTATGGAAATCTTACAACCTTGTTACTCACTCCTGGGGAAAAGATCCAAGTTTGTATTTTGTGATTAAATGGTGGTATAACTCAGAATATAACCCATGTAAGTGACTGTGGCAGGATGAATGTTTCAGAGGGGGAATGTGTTAAAAATCTGACCAACAGAAGAGCCCATGAGGTACAAAGTGTCCATGGTGGAGACAGAAGTTACCAGCACAGATGTTCTGGGAAGTCTCACCAGACCCACACGAGGACACCTTCTGAAAACACCGAGCTCAGGGTCCCCAGCCAGCTCCTCTCAGACATTGCCTTATCCAACCCAACTAAGAGCTTTCTGAAAGCAGCCTATCTTCTTTCACGTTCCAAATAAAGTTCACTTAACAAAACCTCTCTGCAGTTGATCATTAGCAAGATACAGTGCTAGGATTTCCCCTTATAAATAAAGTATAGTGCGATTATGGGGGTTTATAACTCTTGCTCTTCTAGTCAATTAGATTGTTCAAATACTCTATTACATCACTGAAACTATCCATAAAAAACCCCCAAGACATAGTACCTCTTAGGAAAGTAATTATGTTTGCAGAATGACAGCCAAAAGTAAAGATGGGTACAGCATCTATTTGGAGAGCACACAGTTTAGGAAGTGCACATTAAAAAATTCCCCTAAATGTGATTCAAGCTGAGAAGCCAGTTGCTAATTGCTATTATATCAATCACAGTAGCTCATAGTTTGGCAATGAAAAGGAGTGGCTTATTGTAAGTGCTCTTTTATTAATCTATTGTCACAGATCTCGCTTTAATAGCAACATTATGTGATCACATATTTTATTTATGGATCATTTGAAGAATCTGTTATGCAGATATTCAGATTAGTGGGCTATCAAACCATTAGCCAAATAAATCTAAAGGTAATAAAACTCACAGGAAGATAGATGGCTTTCTTTTTCTTGTTCTTTTCAGCTAATTCAGGCTAATTTAAGCGTTTCACAGAATGGTGATAATGAAGGATTTGTTCTCAGCAGCGTTATGGAAGGTGATTTGCATTTGAAAGTTTGACACATTTATAGGCCTTTGATCTTTTCCCCTCAGTGCTTGTGCCCCTGGCCAGACACCTACAGGCACGTTTTACCAGGTGGAAGATCTAGGAGCAAAAGCAGCTCTGAGAGTCACCCTGAAGATGTACACTAGAAAAAAATAATTAAACTATTTGGTCCAGAAAATATTTTATTACTGAATTTGGGTGGCCTTTATATAACACTAGAAGTAAATACATTGAGACTTCTTTTATTAGAGTTTATTTTAAATTAGAGAAAGTCCTCATGGAAAATTTTAAAGAATACAGTCTGATGGCCCACTAGCTAATAAGATTGGCTTCTTCTATAGGTTTGAATTTATTATTGAAAGGAACTTCTTGCTGCAGGACACTTGAAGGATTTTGACACCAAGTAAATTCAAGAGAAGACTGTGGAAGCCATGGATCCACTTATTAAATATTATTTATATTTTTGTTTTGCTAAAAAAACCCCAAAAATTAACTCTCTGGGTAAGAGAGCTATCTTTGGGCTGAAAGAGGAAGCCTTGAAAAAAAAAAAATCAGGGTGTTTCTGGTGCCATGAGCATGTGCAGGCATAATCAAACACACAACTCTAGGATACATAAAAGATGTTCTTAGTATTTACTATCTGACCGGAAAATAAGTAGGGAATCTAAGGATTCTGTGGGAACACAGCTGAGTATTTGAAACAGGACTATTGTATCCCTCATGTTTCTTTAAAATTCAACACAACTAGCTGATTCCTCTGCTGGATCATAATGATGAACTCCAGGTGTGTGAGCCAGTGCCTCATTTCATTCTCATCTCAGATTTGATTCCTCAGGTAGTCTGAGTTAACTAATTAAAAATTCCCTGGATGAAATTCCTCCCTGTACCATTAGCAAGTGATATTTCTACAAACTGAGCTTTTCCTCTGAAAGAATATAAGGCTTGGTAGGTTCCTTGGAGGTGGACAGCCAGTCTGATCTCAGGAAAACTCCAAGGACGGAGGTGTCTGGCCAAATAGCCTCAGGCTCTAGTTATTTGGGAGAATGCGGCTCACCATCCCAGAATACTCGGCCTTTTTAAAGCTCTGTAATGAGTATTGATTAGCCATTGTCTGGAGTACACTGAAAGTAGCAGGGACTATGTAAATGTTAGCTTACTTTGGATGCACATCAATAGGGAAACCCCAATAGCCCTTCTGAGGATTTTTTTCCTCCCGTCTCCTTTAAAAGACGCTCCTTCGATCTAAGAGTTAACTTCACGCTGAATGTACTTGAAAATTCAGTTCCCGGTACATTTTGTTCTTCAAAAGAGAACGCCATCCATCTGTGTTACTTTGCTTTCAACTCATCACAGAATGTCAGATACCAGATAAGAGCCGAGAGACTGATGAATGCGCGTCCCAGCCTGACAGGGCAGGTCAATGTCAGCGAAATCAACGTTTTCCTTTTTTTTCTTTTTTTTTTTTTCTTTGTTTTTATTTTTGCTACAACCCATTTGCTAATATTTACTATAGAAAATCACTTCTCTGGAAGCCCAACTGGCTTAAAGCAGTATCAGCCAGAGAATTTAGATGCAATTGTTTGCTATTTCCGTCTCCATTTTACACAGTCTTTTAAGCTGACCGCTGTGGTGGGCCCTATAGAGATCTCTGCAGAGAGGTAATCCCTCCCCTGCCACAGCCTGGATCCAGGGGAGGGAGAGATTTGGAGGAGCAAGAGCAGAAGGCAGGGTCTCTTTGTGATCATGAAGGTCAGCGGCAGGGCTAGAAATCAGGTCACCAGGGACGCCGGTGACACCGGTGACCTGATTTCCCACCCTGATTGTGATCTGATGGTGCTGCCTCTACAGACAGCGCTTTACTGTTTTCCCTGGATTGCAGCAAACTGGATCCTGAGAGAGTGGAGTTGCAGCTGGGACCAGCTGCCTCCTGGATTTGCATACCTGCTGTTGTGAGATCTACCTGCTTATTATTCATGCATGCACCCCTTTTACACATCCCAGTTACCATTAGCTAAGCAGGAACTCAGGCAGGGTGCAAACCAGATGTCTGTGTCTCTTCAGAGTGATGGGGACAGCAGCACACAGCTAAATGGGCTCTCAGAATGAAGGCAAGCTAAGGGTTTGATTAGTAACCCTTTTTCCCCTCTAGTTCTACATTTTACCTTCTCTTTGTTTGACCTGAAAGGTTCATAAGTTTGACTTAATGGCCCATACATAAGTAGTCCTGGTAGGAGTTTAGGTTTTTTACTCTCTTTTGTGTTTAAAAATAGAAATAAAAATAATATAACAGTTTTCTGAACAGCAGTGACCTAAACTAAATCAATTTTTTCAACTTTACAACCTTAACTGAGTCCCTATCTGTAACTATATTCTATAACAATATAACTATTTGATAAGCTGTGCTTAGAACTGCCTGAAAAGCCTGTTTCAAGTAGGTAATTGTTTCCTGCTTCTAACGTTAACTTTATCCATGCAACTGAGTAAAGAGAGATGTATGATTTACATGAGCAGGGGATGTCAAGAAAAGGCATAATTTTCTACTGTCAGTACCAAGAAGCACCAAAAAGAGTGAGACATAGAAAATCAAGTAGATGAAAACTTAAAGAAGGAGAGACAGAGAGAGAAATTTAATGATAAAGAAAAGAGGAAAAGAAATAATATTTAGTGATAGATGGGACAAGCTAGAGGTAGAAAAATTGAGAAGAGGTGGAAAATAAAAGTTGATCATGAGGTAAAGAGAAGGAGCAGGGTCTTCAGTAGTAGAGAACACAGACCTCTGCACTACGGCCTTGCAACCCAAACACAACCGTCCAAAAATCTAATCAGGCAGGAAAAAATATCTGTGTCTTCTATCACCAGCAGGAAACCTATAATGCATCACTGAAAGGGCAAAGGATTTTAAGACTCAGAAATCGTGTTTGCTGCCTCTTTCTTCCGGTGTGAACTCCTGCAAAGAGCTTGGTTGCTCTTCTTTTCACCTCCCATCAGGTAGTTGCAGGCAGTGATAAGGCCTTCCCTGGGCCCCCTGGGCAGACCTGGCTCCCTTGCCCTCTGCCCACACACCACATTTGCTGATCCCCTGGCCAGCTTGGTGACCCTTCTCTGGACTTGCCCCAGTGTTTCAACCCACCAGACTCCCCAGGTCTTCTGAGAAGCTGCCTGCTTGGCTTGTCTCCCTGAGCCTGTGCTGCTGCATGGGGTTATCCCAGCCAGCACAGGGATTTGCCTTTGCTTTCTTTGCACATACCAAGGCTGCTCCCACATAATTTTCTCCAGTCCCTCTGATGGAAGCTCTGCTCTCCAAGACATTAACCACTACCCACATTTCAATACCATTTGAAAACCTCTGCATGTGCAGCATTACCTATAAAAAATGTGAACAACTTTACTCAAATATATTCATGGGACTGTTTTAAGACTGAGTGTAATTGGGTAGGCAAAATTCATGGAAGCATTCTGAGCAAATGCAAAAAAAATCCCCAAATTACACACCATTCAGATTCTGCCTGAAGGACAGACTTGTGTTTTTTGGTGGGATTGAATGTGATTAAAATTAAGATTTAGCAACTTGCCAAGAAATTTATGATTGCAGTTTGAGGTCAATGGCCCTCAGCCGCTGGCTAACCACGTGCCCTGAAAGGTGCTCAGACAGACACACAGCATTTTATTTCAGAATGTGAAATATGTAAGTGCTAAATAAAATTTGTAATCTAACACTTGTATGTTGTCTCTTATCCAGACTATTGATCCATTTTACAATTATTGAACTGAACTGCAGGCTGTGCCCAGAGCATGACTTCATTTAGCACAGAAATGAAACATGGTTTCTGTCAGCAGCATGCAGCAATTCTGCACATCAGTGCTAGGACGTGTGGGAGGAAGAAATGAGCAGTTACTGATGAGGAGGTTCAGTGCACAAAAAGAAGCAGCCTGAGCTGAAATGTAATCACAGCAATTGAAAAACATCTCCCTTCATAAACAGCCAGCTTCAGCTCTGCAACTTGACTACAAATAGTCACAACTGAACTTTTAATGAAATTTTCCTGGCTGTTGGAATTTCTTTTAAGATTTACCCAGTTTTGGAAAATTCATCATGTTGCAAAATGAATGCATGAAAGCCCATTTTAATACCTGAAAAGCCAGAGTACAAACCCTTAGGTGCTGTTGCAGTTTTTTAATAAGGCCTGTAAACCACTGTTACACATGGCAAAGGCAATCATCCTATTGTTCATGGGACAGTAGAAGAAACACTTGGGGATAAAATATATTGTACTTCACAATTTATTAAATTTGAATGTATGCTTTTGGGTAGGAAAGGAGGCATTGCTGATCTTGAAATATTTGCAACAGGTCCACGTCTCCCATGAAAAACTGAGATATACCCACTCCACTACAGCAGACAACAGTTTTTAAAACTAAATGTGAAAGCTGATACAGTTAAGCTGCACTAAGTGGTAATAGAGTTCTCCTGCAGAAACAGCTTCTATTATTTTGATAATATCTGTTACTTCTCATTTCTGAGCAAAACGAATCTTACTAGCCTCTCCTTCCTCCCCTAGCTCTGCCCTTTCCTTCTGGCTGAAGTCGCCAGTGGACATTAAAGACCAACCACATAGTCAAACCTCCTTTCAACTTCTGTTAACAGGGGTATTAAAAAGACATTCCTAAATATCAGCTGAAAACCACTAGGTAATAAACTCTCTACTTAAAAGGTGGGTAGGTGTAAATTCCACACGTAGGGCTTTTAATCTGGGAAGCCAGTTGCTTGGAGATCAGATGTTTTAAATGAATTGCAGAGCTGATGTCACTTGTCAGTCGACGGAGACTGACACTATTTGGAGGATCAAATACTCACATTTGAGGATGTAAAGCAAATAGATAAGTCCCAATCCTGCCAGGCTAACACCAGAGAGATGCTTGTTCACTATGCAAAGCTATGGAGAAATCAGTGATACTCACTTGACTGTTTCTTTTCCATGAGCAGGCTCCGGTCTGGACATTTTCGAGTTGTGCCCTTGAGAACATTAAAGATTTTAAATGTTTATGGCAGGATTTTTTAACAGCATTAGGACTAGAATATTTCTGGTCTTACTACAAATTAATAGCAACATTTTCTCTTGTGCCAGCCACAGGTTTGCACGGCCAAAGGCAGTATTAACAATTAGACCTCCAATTTACACGTTATTTTCATTGATTATAGTAAGGGTTTTGGGCTCCCTCTCACAGGGCTGGACTAAGAATTGGCCTTTGTTCTATTACTGCCTTCTTTCTGTCTGGGAATTGTAAGTGGCTATGTATCTGCATTCTTTGTCATATTGACCTCAAAAATCTCCCAAACGTATGGATTTGTTGACCAGCTTGCTTATTTAGAAGTCTTACTTGCTTCAGTTGAGGTTGGACCCAGATTAAACCTTCTTCCACAAGTAGAAAGAAAGCTGCAAAGTCTAAAAATTCTAAAAAAATATGCTTCTATCCAAATTGAGGCAAAGCCTTAAAAAGGAGAGAAGCATCGTCTGGTGGCTTATGTGACTCTGGATAACAAATGTGGTGGATCCTTTCCTTCCTTTATTGCCAGCTTGGGTGTAAACAGAGGTGTTCAACACTGTTTTTCAGAGGTGTCGAACACCTGCTGCGTCTGCTGAAGTTAGTGAAACCTGCAGCTGCTTGCCCCACATTTTCTATGTGGCGATTGGCTTCTTGTCCAGGATGGGCCACAGCCACCTCCACAGCGAGCGGGCAGCATCACAGCCAATACTTGGGAAACCTCTTGTAAAATAGGAGGTGAAGTGACTTTAAAAGGTTTTGGGAGATGTATTTTTTTTTTTTTCCTCAGTACAAACTGCAAGATGAGACTGTATCGTCTAAGTGCTCTACAAGGATAGTAGTATGATCTGCTTCTTGTAAAAAATAAGCCTAGACTTCTGTCCTAATTGTAAAGGAGGCCAACTGTGATTGGATTAGTGTTATTTAAATACATCTATCCATGTTTCAGCCTGCATTCTTCCCAGCCGATAAGATTTTTTTACTCACTGTCTGTTTCTCCTACCAAAATCACAGTCTGGTGGAAATACATTCCAATACAGAAAAAAAAAATTAGATCAGTTGTAAATTACTGTTCACAAAAATGCATTTTTTACCATACATAATCATGGCATACTATCTGGAGTTTGTATTTTAAATTTAAAACCCGAAGCTCTAAAAATTTTCTATGCCAAGGGTGGTTTGGTTTTTTTCAAATGGAAAAATTTTTGCTCCTTCCATGCATCCATGTTCCTGTAATGGATTCAAAAATATGAGCAGGGTACATTTCATTTTAAAGGAGATCAGGATTGAGATGTTAGCCTTTGTACTGCACAATAGATTATTAAAATGAAAATCCAAACTACCAGTCGAGAAGAAAATGCCTTATCATTTTTTGTCAGTTCATATTTCATTTGTGTTAGCCTCGTATCTCACTTTCCTTCAGTGTTTTGACATTATTAATGGACAAAAAGGAAATTCCTAGAATTTGCAGAAAGCAGAATAAAATAAAGATCACAAAACTTGGTTTTTTTTCTTTTTCTGTGAATTTACTGTCTACAAAGTGGCCACCTGAAATACTAGACTTTCTTGGCACTTTAATGAGAGCATCCAATAGTCATAGGGTATAGAAAAATACACCTGGTATCCAGGTAGCCTTGCCTTCCTCTGTATGATACTTTTTAAAGTGTTATAAATAACACAGAGAACTGTTCTACAATTCCCATTGTTTTTTGCCTGTTATAATTGTCTGTACTTTGCAAGATAATTTCCTAAGTGAGAATTCTCATACTTGTGGGTGTAAATGTAGCATTGTCCAAAGCTAATTAATCCAAGAACAGCTACATACCATGAGACTCTGCTGACTTACGCAGGCTGTGGATCACCCCAGGATCATGGAGAGATGTTACACAGCTTCCCAACCCAGCCAGAACTGAGGCACACTTCATTTGAGCTCCTTTAGGGAACCTGGGGGCTGTGGCTAGAAATGGGTGAACAGTTTTCCGAACAGAACCTCTATCTGCATCTCCACCAGCAGAGCAAACAGGGCCACAGACCCTTCTTTGGTTCTGAAGATGTGTGGTGGCAACTCTTGCTTTAGTCTGGGTAAACCCTTTGCTCATCCCTGTGCCCTTGGTGGCCTCTCCTGGACCACAGTCAGGCAGTGCTTGGGACATAAATAGGTGGATCCAAGCTAAAACAGTGTCAGGGAGCACGATGGTCACAAAAAGGATGACTGCAAGGCATTACCCCCATATTATCTATTAATATAGAAAAGCCTGTAATTTTTTCTTGCTTGTGTAACAGTTTACGGGAGCACAAGCTTATAAGATCCAGTGATTTTTCATGCAACCAGAGCAGTCGTCGACATACTCTCATATCCTGCCTTGGTTGCTCCAAACATTTACTCATAAGATATAAGAAAAGATATAGCTATTGCTGTAATTTGCATTCCTCTTCCCTGCTTAATCTCATCTGAATCCCAATATGTAAGAACACAGAGATGAAATCAGAATGTGTTCGTCTGGCATTCACAGCAAAAATCTGTACAAAATCTTGGACGTTCACAAAATCTTTACTCCCCTTGCTGTCTGAGCAACACTTTCTATGATTTACCCATAAATTAACTGGTGAGGTATATTATTTAGAGTCAGCAAACAAGTGACTTGTTGAAGTTTTTGCTCCTAAATTTGACTGCATTAAATTACCATTTGGTTCCAAAATGAAAACTGCAGTGCAGAACAATTTATACATGTGCTCAATATGTGTATTTTAAATACATTTATATATTACACATACATATTTTATACACACGTAGACATGTATATATACATATATACATACATATGTTTGGAGGCTCCTTTTCCTTTTCACACCCTGACAAAAGCTCCTCCTCTTTCACCTCTCCCTCCTGATATTTCTATTTGTAGTCTTTTAGTTGCTGCATTAACAGGAAAAAAAGAAAAAAGACAGACATGAAAGAAAAGCAGGGGACCTATCAAATGGAAAAGATGCTAGGAACACAAATACAGGGAGGAAAAAGGAAAAAGAGTGGGACAGAACAAGTTCCTTATTTATGCTAAATTAGACCTTGTGTCTAACTTGTGACATTGTGACCGTTGTCTTGGTACTCAGTGAAACCATTCAGATCACTGAAGTCACAGAAAATACCTGTCGTCTTAATTTTAGTTTTTAGCACTTTTAGCACCTCTGTGCTTCTTAAGACTGTTTCAGCTAATTTTCCTTAAAGAAGGACTGGAGAAGAGCTCAGAATATGATGGGGTAACCATAAAACACAAAGCAAGCCTGTCTGTGGGAACTGTACCCTGAATTCTTGTGTGGGCTAGATGTCATGAAAGTCAAACTGTCTCTGCCCAGGCTGAAATGCAAAAATCCTTCACTTTTTTGGTACTTTCTTATTCATCTCAGCATAAAATCAGTAAGTGTCCCATAAGCTGCCTCCTAACGTTTTGACACCAAACTCATAAAAACTCACAAAAGCCTTCCCAGCGACTATGCTGAGTATTGGATTGGGGTTTTCTTTGTGTGGTTGTAGTGAGGATTTCACAGAAAGAAGTGGCATGTTTCAGAAAATCTCGGCATGCCTTGGCTGTGTGCCATTCAGAGGCATTCCCTGCCTTTGTTTAGAGTGGATTATGGAGCACACAGGGATCGTTACACAGAAGGAAATTCTAAAATAAATCCTGCTTTTATTTTTCCTCCAGTTTGCCACTCTTTCTCCCCTTCTTTTCATTATATATTACATTGTGCTTCCATTATGTGCCAACACAAGTCATGGCTGGCAGCCGAGCTGCTCAACAGCTGCAGAGCTCCGGAGTTTTGGGCAGTTTTCCTGGCTCTCCTAATGCTTTGCTGTGTGATTTGGGGAAAGTTCCTCCTTGCCTCCACCTATCCATTTCCCCAGAGTAATAGAGAACATTAATCATCACAGTAAGCTGTGCTGAAGCCTAGAGATGAAAAATGCTTTTATTAATGATATTAATTTATAAGTTATACATTTTCACTTGAACTGTGTAACATATAACCACCGTTGCATTGAGTCAGGCTGGAAAAGGGTTTTTTTTGCCAGAAGAACAGATTCCTAGAGGTAGAAAATTTTACAGACGTAGCTTTTAGTCTTCTCTAACACATATATAATCAGTATATTACTTTGAATTAAATTTCTATGTAAAACATTTGTCTGGACACAAAGTTTATATGCTGTATATTTGATTTCTAAAGCCTTTCTTTTTAATTACATTTTCTTATTTTTAATGGGACTTTGACCTTGTTTACAATTACAGATTTGCTTTTTGTTTTCCCAGTGATGTTTTAAAATAACAAATAAAGCTGCAAACTGCAGGGGAATGCATTGCAGATCTTTCCTCCTTTCTCGTGTTGAAAACCAAAGTGATCCAGTTGCAGTCTGATGAGAAGAGAAATCCACAGAGCCATAACACACACAAATCCAAACAAACCATCTTTGACTTGCACAATTAAGATGCAGATAAGAGCCTACCTCAGCAGCAGTCAGTGTGGATCACATATTCACTGCTGTAGTGCCATCACCTTCAGTTACCCAGAAATCAGGGCTTGACAGCTTAAATTTAAGGTTTGTCTTAGCAACCAATAAATTCTAGATCTGTAAATCGTTTTGTAAAATGGTTGATTTTCTTTTTCCTCTCTCACCACTTTCCCAGTGCAGCTCTCAATGTAGATGCGCAGCCTTAATTGGTTTAGTTGCAAGAAGATAATCTTTTTTTCTCCCTTTCTTGCTGTTGCCTGTTAGCTTAAAGGCTTTTTAGCTGAAGGTTGATAATTATCACTGAGAAGAAACTAGCACATCAGGAGTTCATTTTCTATCTTAGCACTTCTGGCGCTCCTTTGAACTCCTCGCACCAAACCCGTGTTCCCACTCTGTCACTTTCCTCCCTCCATCATAAAAAGGTCTCGGCAGCCGGCAGCTCCAGCCTTTGCTGGTGGGCAGAGGGCATTGCTTCTCCCCAGTGCTCCTCCAGCATGGACAAATTGCACGAGACGTTGATTAACATGGAAGATGCTTTGGGTTCGGAACACTCCGCCTGCTTATCATCCTGGGACTGGAAAAGCTCCGCTGGGCCTTTCGAGCTGCACCCCATCTCGCCCCCACACAGTTTGTCCCCGACGCCCTCCTTCGAGTCCTACTCCTCGTCCCCTTGTCCGGCAGCGGCAGAGACCCCCTACGGCAGCGGCGGCAGCGGCCTGGTGGGATACGGCCTGGTGGACTTCCCCCCCGCCTACCTGCCCAGCCCCGGGCAGGCCCGGCTGCCCAAGGGCACCAAGGTGCGGATGTCTGCCCAGCGCAGGAGGAAGGCCAGCGAGAGGGAGAAGCTGCGCATGAGGACCTTGGCCGACGCGCTCCACACGCTGCGCAATTACCTGCCCCCCATCTACAGCCAGCGGGGCCAGCCCCTCACCAAAATACAGACCCTGAAGTACACCATCAAGTACATCAGCGAACTGACCGAGCTCCTCAACAGCGTCAAGCGGGCGTAGAGCCCCCCAGGAGCGCTGGCCTTGGCACGCTCAGGGTCTTTACAAACAAAAAACCATCAAAATTTCTTCCTCGTCGGAGTACAGTGGGGCACGGTGTGAGAGGAGGACGGCGCGAGGGAAGGGGAACCATCGCTGTCCGTGGGACGCAATGCTGGAAGGTGATGTAGGATTGCCTGAAAACCTGAGCTGCAGGTTGCTGAGACAGAAGCCTTGCTCTTTGCCTTTTTTTATTTTACTTTTTGTTTAAATAAGCTTTTGAGAAGTATTAAACCTAGTCTGATGCAAAAGTTAAAAAAAAGCCAACTGATCTTCCTAGGATTTACATATCACTGTTCTGACTGATCTTGTTTTATAAGGATGATAGTAAATCCATAGGCGTTAAGCTGAATTTTAAAAAATGGCAACAACTTTGTAAGAATACTAAGTGTATTGATTTGTAGGCACTTTAATAATAGGATAAGGAAGAACATGTATTTAGTTCAAGTGTTGTCTATTTATCCACGTTTCCACTGTACCTAAAAATCAAGAAAATAAGTAATAGTGAGAACGTCTTTGCATGTAAACAAATAAATATCAGTGTTATAGTGTGTATCCTGTATTATAAATCTGATTGATAGATAAGTAAAATCTAGTGATGACTGCTAAATATTGAAAATGATATATATTAGCAAACTGACATTTTGTATAGATAAATTGCTGTTAAGTCCTCTCTTTATTAATATATACAGAAGTATATATTTTTTCTGTATTTAATGTGTAAAAAACCCCTTCTACAATGCTGATAAATGATGGAAGACATTTGTACATCAAATTTCTTGAACAAATAAGATTAGGTTGAGATATCCTACTCTCTGACATGAAATAAATTGATTCAGGTTTCAAAAGATGCAAAGTTTTATTCTCAAGGTATACTGAAATCTAGGAGGGCTCTGGTAATCACATCATTTGATTAAAAGCCATCAGAGCAGCTGTTTCCTACAGCCAGTCACAGTCCTGCAACACATGCACACAAAACATTAAACAAAAAAAACAACCAAAAAAACCCCCAAAACAACTGAGGATGGAGTTTTAATCTTTAGTTACTTTGACTTTCAGCTGATGGGCACCACCCCACCAACAGTATGTGCTGCTTTATAAATCTCATTGCCTGACTGATTCATGAGTCTTGGCCCATGAAGCAAGCCAGAAAGGAGCAAACCCCAGTTGTGGGGAGCTAATTGAGTCATATTAACTTTTTCTGCTGCGGGTGCTGTAAGGCATAAAGAGCAGAGCAGCAGGAAGGTAACAGATTTGTCTCCCCACAGATCAGCATGTCTGTGTGGGGCAGATAGTTCAAATTTGTGGATAAATCCTGTAGCAGAGCATCGCAAAGCTGAAACTTTATTGCATCCTTCTCTTTTTTTTTTTCTTTCCCTCTGTTTGTTGGAAAGAAATACAATCATCTTTGTACATTTTTTCTTCCAAGGATCACCCTAAGCTGATTCAGTGCTCCTCTCGGATGGTATGTGCATATTGGGGCAATCAGAATGAAATCCAGCACTATCCCAAAAAAGCAACTACCCTCAAATTTATGCAAGTAGCACTGTCACTCAGATGTAACCACGTTTAAGCATATCCTATATGCTTCTGTTTGTACTTAAACCATTTTAGATTTGTTACAGGCTTTAGTGTTTCAGCAAGAATAGAAGCAGAATAATTTTTTAAAGCCCTATAACGTTGTCAAATTAGAGATATGGAGGTGGCAACACTAATGGCAGCAGAGCATTCCTCAGCATAAATCTGTGCAGCTGATCCAGATTTGAGCAGATTTGCCACATCGGGAAGGGCAATCTGGATCTGTTTTGCAAAGGATTGAAACTGTTTGATACCCATAGGACCTTGCACAGAACCATAACTGAAAGCCCAATCCCACATTCTTTCTCAAAGACCCAAAAGTCTATTTGTGGGAAGAGTTTTAACCTTGTCCTTTGAATGTTCCACACCTGAAACTACAGGTAGAGACTATGCTCTCCAGCTATGGCAGCCTACAGTGTCATGGTTAAAGCAGAGAAACAAGGAATTAAAAGGATCTGCTTTCATTGTTATTTTATTTATGACCTTGGCTGGTCATCCAGCATTGCTGCCTCAGTTTACCCATCTACAAACAAAGACTGATAACTGAGCTGCTGCTCACAAAGCTGAGTGATACTGTATGGAGAACGTGTCCCAGGAGGAGGTACCCTGCACCTTTGAGAAGTGGCTCAGTCAGCAATTCCCACCACCCCCGTGAAAGCGGGAGGTAAAGGCCCTGAACTAGCTGGGCTGTAACTTTTTAGGTGCCCGGGGCGTTTCTCTGTCTCCTTGCAAGTCCAAGGTGGAGCAACAGCGCCAGGTACCCACCAAGGCAAGGCTGTGAGTCTCAGAAGAACATTGTACTGCCTTTGAGTCAGTGACCCAGACCGTGGCTGTGCCTACTCCCTGGCCCCAGCATTCCAGGGGCCACTGCCCCAGGCTCCAGAAAGACAGGGCTGCATCGAGCTGACCTTGGGGAAGGAGCTGCACTAAATCACTCCCTGTGCCACAGTGGGGCCAAAGCCCACATCCGCAATGCAGATGGTTTATTAGAATAGGTTGTACTCATGCACCATTTGTTTGATCCCCTTTCAGGGGATCTCTCCTTTCACCTGTGTGTGGGGAGTGGGAGCAGCTTAGGTGTGGGAAGAGGAGGAAGAGGTAGGTTTAGTACCTGCCTGCGACTGAGGTTTCCCCGGATATGTCAGGTTTGCTCGTCCTCTCCCAGACAGAAATGAATTCTTGCTCTGCCTAACATAAAACACCTCTTTAAGCCTCACCTTTTGTAATTCTTTCCCTTGACATTACATATTTTACTGATCCAGAGAAAATAATCTGAGTTACTGTATTCACAGTACAGGACAGTACAAGGTCTGAAGCTATTAAATGTTGGATTTCATTATTCTCAATAAAACTGAATACAGTTAAGGTTCCTCTTCCTTTTCCTTTCGGCCCAAGAGTTTAGGATATCCAAGCGATGTGAAAGAGATCAAGTTCACCACCTATAGTTATGAGATCTAACTTTCAGGACCGTAAGGTCCATAAAGCTGTAGTGAATTCTAACAGCAATAGTCTGTAGAAGAGAGGCAAAAATTTGACCCTCAGTCTGAAAAAGTTGCACAAGTCACAGAAGTAGAGAACATCTCTCACATACAAGCATCTTCTCTCAACACAATATATTAAAAATATACATGGAAATAAAGCTAAAATAGCTGAAAGGCCATGGCTGAAAAATTAAATTACACTCTAAGCGCTAGAGTTGTTTACCATTTAAAAAGATAGAGGAGAGGGAACTGGGGTTAGTCCTATACAATTAAATTAACTCTTCTGTCCCCAAGAGCTCAGCCTTTTGCAGCTTTGCACATCATTGAAATTCCTTCTACAGAAATTGGTTAATTGAATGGATTTGAGAACCTCAGGAAAAGCCTTGAGATACAGAAGCCTGGCAGTTTGGTTGAACTACCACTCCTTCATTCGGTTTACTGATGAGGTGATTACCATCAGCTGCTGCACATTAGTACATTTTTTGCCTTTTAAACAAGTATTTCCAGACTTTAGGACACACACTTTTCACTGAACCAGAGAGAAACAGCCCAGAAGCAGGCTGAGGGCAAGAGAAATGAGCAAGTGGCACCGAATCAGGTGAGATGACTGGACCCCACCGTTTCCTGAGCTGTTCTTCATGCTCAGAGTTGTGCCCTTGCCTCCTCTCTGGGTGAATTTCTGAGGGGGGACCAGGTGTAACTATAGAGTAGTAAAAGTTTCAGAAGCCAGGGGAAAGAGGGATTTCAGCCCCACATCTACCCTAACCATTTTATTATGGAAGGAAAAGGCAGAGAAGAGGAGGCAGTTACATATAATGGATTTCATACCAGTTAACTCCTTTGGTGCCATGAGCCAGGCAGTTGGTGCTGCTGGAGGGAGCAGTTGCTGGTACCAACGATATGAGAATGGACTCTGGGTTTCTTTTTCTACCTCAGGGACCAGAAGCTGTTCTGGGGCAGCTGGAAGGGTATGATGCTGCTTTATTTAGCAGGAGGCACAGCAAGGCAAAGGAGAAGACCTTGCAGGTAGGGCATTAGCCCAGGATTCAGGAGGCTTGCACAGCCTCACACGGCACAGCAGGCTTTCCACCTGGATCCAGGAGTGTGACAACTTCTCTGCCTACTGTGTACAAAGGATGCAGCAGTGTTATCTGCCAGCAGCAGCAATACCTAGACATAGGCCCTGAGGATGGTAAGGAGGGCAAATCCCCTCTTGAGGGTAAAGATAAGTACACCTTGGAGAGAATATTCCCCAGTGCTTAAGGGCTCACGTGTGGAAGAAGCTCCCTCGGCAAGCCCCAGCTCTGTAATCCACAGAGGTCACCCCCATCCCCCAAAGCAGAGGGGAGCCCGGGGCCGCCCGCACACACACGGTGCTTTGAAATTCTATGCTGAGGAGCACCACGTAGGTGCCAAGAGGTTTTATGGTGACACATTTGGGCTGCACATAGGTGTGCTAGGGACAAAGAAAACCTCCTGCAAATGGGCTTCAGCCAGTTCCTTGGGAGGGCTGCTTATCTGGGAGCTGCCATATCCCCTCTGACTCGGGAAGCCAGGAGCTATCCTTCCACCTCTGCCTAGCAGTAGCTAAAAAATACCCCACAAAAACATTAATACACCCCCAGTTTCTAAGGAGGCAGTATCTGACTTTTGCTCCCTAACTTATCTGCCATGCAACCACAAATGTTCTTATTGCCTTTAACAGGCAGGAAACCGGAAAGAGAATTCACAGATCCCCATAAAGCTGTCTGTTTCCAATGAGATATAGAAGCAGGGTCCTTCTGAACCCCCTTCCTTGAGCAAGTCCCTGACTTTTTGCTTCTTTATACACCAACATCAGCCCACGCTTGCTCTCTTCCAGTACTTGATGTCATGATAAGGAGAAAGACTCACCTTATTTATGCTTTAAAGCATTTTTTTCCAAGCACATGCCCTTCTAGCATTCTAGCTAACACTGTCTTTAGGTGTTTCTGGACTCACAGGCACAAATAAAAGCAGAAATGATATGGAAGTGGCTGTCTAAAGACTCAAATAGACTTGTGGCAGAAGCCAAGACCTGAACTTCCTTAAGCTTTTCAAATCATTAGAGCATTGTCAGAACATGTTTTCCTCTGGATGTAGGTGCATAGCATTTACTGAAGACATTGACACTTAAAAGCAAAGGAATATGCCAGTGAGAGAAAAATTAATTGGGACAAAAAAGTAAATGTTTTTCAGTATTAATAATAAGTTGTTGCTGCTTCAAATCACCAAAACATAAATACTAGCTGTCATTGAATATAGACTATAGAAAAAATGAGATTTCTCCCTATCAGTGACCAGATATAATGAGGTTACTTATTAGCAGTGACTTACCAACATTTATTTGAAATGGAAATAACTATCTGCAGTACATTTCTGTTATTGTTCCTATTTTCCTATAAAAACAAATCACACCAGACTTCTCTTTTCCCTTACGCTTTTGTCATTCACCTGTTGAAATCACAGAAGACGTTAAGCATAAACAAAGAAGATTGATCTGCTTTCAACTTGTGTTAACAGGGATATAAAAATAACACCCCAAATACCAGGGGAAAAGCATGTGGTCATAAAATATCCACTTAAAAGGCAAAGAGGTGTTGATAAAACACTTGAAGATTTTTTTTCTTTTTTATATATATATATAACCAGGAAGGCAGTTCCTGAGTTTTAGTATAAACAGCCACCTCTGAGGCAGAGAGAGTACTACTGTCATGTCTTTAAAAGATTTTACTGATATTCAAATGAATTTGTGTATCTCACAGGCTGATGGAATATCTCACAAGAAGCTTTATATAAATCCTTGTCCAACTGTGGAGGGAAATGTCCCTGAATTTTCCCACATATGAAAAAGGTTAATAGGTAAGATGATTCTTTACATAGCTCATCCTTCAAAATGGCACTAAACAAAGCTTTTAGAAGAGCTGAAGAGTACGGCCACAGTATACCTGGGCATCACCTTGCTTTTCTATAACTCTTAAAAGCCCATCAACAGATAAAGCATCTCAAGGTGTTGACTAAGCTTATGAAAATAAATGAAGGTGTCTTAGACAAGATTGTAAATACCAGATTTCTATGCCTGATGATGTCTTTGAGTCTTGGTTTGAAGAAAAAAAACCCTGAAAACCCAGGAAGCCACAACCAAGACAGAGTACTGAAACAGGCTGCTCAACTGCAGGCTTGGTTCTCACAGCAGTCTCTAATTGTTACACTTTTCCCCCACACAAGTGCAAGAGAGAAGGTAGCTCAGGCTGCTCAAGGCAGCCTGTACTGTACTGGTAGAGCATTGTAGTGGCAGATGAAGATTGTTGAGCAGTGTTTTCTCCAGCTGAGTGTCAGTCTCATTACTTGTGGGGCCAGTCAGCATGACTTAAGACACAGGGAAGTCACCACACCACTTAAAGTGCCCATGGTTGTGTTCTCTTAGGCACAAAACCCTGGCAGCACATTAGAGGTGTCTCCCTTGATTTCTCCATGGGTTTTGCCTGCAGAGTGAGCATTACCCAGTCCTCAGCCCACAGGGTTAACAAAGGGCAAAGCATTGGGCATCAAGTCACTGCCTTATCAAATATGCTGTCAGGCTTATGTGTTCTGCATTTTCCTGCTATTCCCATGTTGATATTTCTCAATATCACAGCTCCATGGCTTTAGTCTTCACCTACAACAGGAGTAGCAAAACGAATTCTTCGTCACAACAGCCTTCTTGACTGGAAAACAGTCTTGATATGTTCCTCATCTTGAAGCCCACACAGATTTTTCCAGAAATGACAGTAAGAGATCTACTACAAATATGCTTAGCAGGCCACTGGAAGACAAACAGGACTTAAAAACATGAGTTGCAATCACAGCACAAACTCTTTAGTAGGATCTCTGTACTGGTAGCAACAGAGATACAATCTTTTCAACTCCATGCTGTCTTACAAAGTGCAAATAGATTAATAAAATTATTTCTTACTCAAGTTAACCTTCACCGAAATTGTCTGTTGTATAATTCTTTTTAATCTAAAGTTAAAAAGCAGACACTCCTTACTGTCTATTTACCCCTAAGGGATCATGATTCATGCTAAGCAGTAGGTTTCATTAGAACAGGAAAATACAATATTGAATCCAAACTGTTTTCACACCACTGTTCAGATGCAAAGAAGACACCAAGAAATTTTTCACCCATTAAAAAAAGCAAAACAAAACACATGCAGGAAAATCTGGCAGGAACCCCTAAGCAATACGTTCTCTAGTAAGGAAGAATCCTTAACACTTTGCAGATAGAGTCCATGTAACAGGGATAATGACAGTACAAGTCTTCACTAAGATTGTTTCCATTTAGTCTGACAGGATACTCAGCTAAGCAATCACTGATGCTACCTGTGAGTGATTTCACCCACCTAGGGAAGGCAACTTGATGATGAAGAGCTACAACACTCCTGCAAGAATCACAGTATACCACTTTCCTATCAGCAGCCACTACAGGATCAAGGATGTTCATCCACATCTTACTTCAAAAAAACCCACTTTCTTTTACTGACATTAAGCTCCCTGCAGTCCTTTGTTCATACTGAAGCTTAAAAAAAAAAAAAAAGCTTGAGTTAATTTACAACTAAGTTCACACTTGTTGTCACCTTCCTCCCCTACCCCAAAACAGATGCTTCCAACTGCAAAGCAACACAAGTTTCAGACATGTTAGCTGGGCAGACTAGGTCAGATGAACTAAGAGTTTAATGCTGTAGAGGAACAGAGAACAACAACACTAATTTAACTTAGAGTTACACCCAAGAGTGGCTAGCTGACCCTTTTCTCAGTAGACAGTGCCAATCTATTGTCTCAGTGGATATTGCAGAAACAGTTTTACTTGTGAATCTGGGCAGCAGGCTGTGCTTGCTTAGGCCACCCAACTGTGACTTCATAAAACAAAGTAGTTCTTGTTTAGTCTGTCAGAAGTCAGAGTATTCACCTGCAGGGAGAAGAGAGGTACACACAAGTCTGTTATGTTGCAGCAGCAGTACACTTGGTGTTCCAGTAGTGTAATTTAAGACACCAACCTCTCCTGATTGTTTTTCTTCCTAACCAGCACTGGTCCAGATGACACTTGCCCATGTGGATGTGCACTGTGGGCTGTAAGACATTTCAGCTTTTAATTCCCTGTACAGCATATTCTAGGACTAGAAGTCTGAGACCTGACACAACTTGTGAGAGCACATGCCAAATTGCTGAGCAAGACTCAGGAGAGACTTGAGACATGCCTGTTTTCTTACCAAGTCTGTGTTTCCCAGGATTGCATCTCCTTGGACAAAAAATGTCTAAAGGCTGTTGCTTAGTGTTGCAGATCACCACACTGCAGTGGAAATACAGCTACAAGACAAGAATACTTAGATTATGCTTAGGGAAATCTTATTTGGAATCCCATGTATACCAACCCCAAAGAATGTGAAGGTTGTGCCAAGGTGGCGAGTGGCCTCTTCTCCCAGGCAACTAGTGACAGGACAAGGAGAAAACGGCCTCAAATTGCACCAGGTTGAAAATTAGGTAAAGGTTTTTTCACGGAAAAAGTGGTAAAGCATTGGACAACCTCCGAAGGAAAGTGGTGGAGTCACTATCCCTGGAAGTGTTCAAAAAATGAGTAGATGTGGCACTTGACAATATTATTTAGTGGGCCTGATGGTAATCAAAGATTGGACTTGAGCATCTTGGAGGTCTGTTCCAACCTGAATGAGTCTATAATTTTGTTCTATGAACCAAACACGGGTGGCTGGTCTTTATTCACCCCTCCCAGAGTGTTATGCCTTCAAGGAGGTGTCCAATAGCCCAGGCAGCACTTGGCCAGCTGAGCCCTCACACAGCATTGGCTGCATGCACCACCCCAGGCTCACCTGTCGGGACTGCCAGCAGCTCATGACAGAACAGAAACATCTCACCTGCTCTTGTAACAGAGATGTGCCCTGGACAAAGGTGAACATCCTCACTTCAAATCTCTTTAGGTGCTGAGGGAATTTTACTCTGAGGCTGTAATTAACTTTGTGGAAGACAGTTCTGTAGGAGTCTTTGTTTTTTTCACACCTGTTTGGGAAAGCAAGAGAAAATGTATTTAATCTAAACCTTCAACCAGATCTTCAATCACAGCAAAGAGGTGAAATACAGAGGAGCTTCCCCTCTCCATTTTCCTTGGGCCACAGGGGAATGAGTAGAGTCTCCCTAGTTCATGATCTCTGCCTTTGGCCACAGTCAGGGTTGCTTGTTTTTTCTTTCCAGCCAGAACAGTTAGCTAGGAGCACTTCTGGCCACTCACATGACCTGCTGCCCCAGAAGGCACAGCCACTGTGCTGACACCAACATGTGCCCCACAGCCTAGCAGCAATTGCATCCAAGTTGACTTCTGCCTCTTTCCGTTTCCTCCCACTTGAGGTACAGCACCTTGTGCCAAAGAGGAGGGAAGCCCTCCTCACCCATGTATGAGGATGTGCCACTGGGGAAGGCTGTCCTGGCTTTGGGAGTTTGTAGCCCAACAGTCATCCAGGTTTAGGTCCAGTCTTGCATCTTTAGGCTGGAGCAGCTCAACTTCAAAATACAGGGCCTCCCTCAGGTATTTTACCACAGGATATTCTGATTCCTGGTAGGGCTCTGAATAGGATTTCTCTGCAAAAGAGTATTGATATTAGAGCTTCCTTTTTGTGGAGTAAGTATTCACAAACTTTCTGCTTCACTCCTTTTTCCACTACCATTTACTCTGGCATAGTAATAGTAAAACTTGGGACAGCATATGAGTGTCAAGAAATGGGGATAGAATGGCAAGAAAGCAAGACCAGCAATGAAAGCAAAAATCTCAACCACATTCCTTGGCTCTGAGGATCCAGAAGTGAGACACTCCTTCTGCAAAAATGCATTAGAGTAAGATTTTAACTCAAAATTGTCTCAACAAAAATACTGAGAAGGGAAAATCAATTAGAAACTTCATCAAGGCCACTCCAGTCAGGGTGAGTGTTTGGTTCAGGCTTCAGTCAGCCCTTTCTGCTGGCAGAGGTATCATCTTACAGTAGTAACTCATAAATGTTACCTTTGAAAAGCTTCAATGAAAGAGCGAGACAGCCAAACCCTGGCTTAACACTGGGTGGTGGGTTCTTCTTAGATTCATATCTGACATCAGCATTCTGCTCAATTGCATACGAGCAGAGAAATTTCAGTCTGAGAGCAGAGGTTTAGCATTAGATTTTTTACAAACAAAATAACACGTACAACCTTTTTATAGGGAATGACACTTACTGGTATATGGGTGTATCATTGCCAGGTCTGAAATAGAGTACCTCATTTTCATATGTCATAGTTGTGCTGTTGAACTGAAAGATGTACATCATTACAAACAGGACAGTCCCATTAGAGTCCGATTTGTGCTTGGCACAATGTCTGCATCCCTCCACTTGACTGGAAGATTGCACTGAGCAGAGTATGCTTAGAAATGGCCAGAAATTACCAGCCAACAGCCCAATGCCCACTGAACTAAAGCTGACCGTAGCTCACAGCTATGCCACGGTCAAGAAGAATGTTTATTAGCTTGAATACGACAGAACACCCTAGAAAGGGAGTGCATGTGTCCTGAGAAAAACAACAGCTGTGTCTGTTTACTGAATCAATGAGTAGAATAAGATGCAACAATGCAGAAGACAGCTGCATTTATGATGATCTGAATTTAGGCATGTTCTGATTCTTTGTTATTTTGTCTGTTTTCTATTTGTACAGTATTTGGTGACAGGAACAGTACCCACACCAGTCTTTGGCCATGTGGTCATTAGCAACACCCAACCAGTTTCTGCAAGGCATACAAGTATATCTCACAAGCATAAACTTGCATTCAACCCCACCACAAAACAACTCAGAGGTGTCAAACAGAAGGCTAGTTTCAGAAAGCAACTCTGACCTTGAAAAAACATTTTCACCAAATACTTCTGCTCAACTGAATTTAATAAGCTCAGAAAAAGAGTATAGATGTATTACTGTGCTGGTTTCAGCTGTGACTTCCATGCAGCTTCTGCTCACGTCTGAACCTCTGCCAGGTCTAGCAATAACCCTACCCCAATGCAGAGTATTCATGTGACTAAGTCCTTACCTTTCTACTTGTTCCACAAGTGTTCACATTGAACTTGAAGGTTGCAGTCTTCTCTGTCACCAGACTGGGTTTGCACTGTCTGTCCCTCAAGACAAGCAGAGCAGTGTCCAGGTCTTCATCACCTACCAGTTTTATTGCAGTAATAATCACAGTGCCATTGGGCAGGCACTCTGAAAGAGAAATACACATTTTCACAATAATCAGGATTCAAACTCCTTTTGTGGCCTGACAACAAAGATGTTCTGCATGGATTTGCTGGCAAGTTCTTTTGGCAGCTCACAAGGAGCTCTTTACCCTCTTCAGAAGGAGTTTTGTAGCCAAGATATTCAGTACGTTTAATACTGACAAGTAGCTTTAGAATGATTAATTTATATGCTGATTCTCCCCACATCCACCAACCCCCCCACACCTCGTTCAACTCCCAAAAAAACCTTTAAAAAAGCTTCTTGATTTTGGAGGTGTGAGGGGTAGTACACTTTCCCACCTCCTTCCCCTGTTCCTGTACTAGGCAGGATAGTCACTCCAATATTTAATTTGGCTTGCCTTGTGGCATATTAACTGGTAGGAAATCTGACAAGCAAATAGAGTGCCACACAACTCTAAAACCTAGAAACATTTCAGACTGTATGACTTGGTTTTGCAACTCAAATAGCATTAACAGCTAATCCCCAACATGCTATTACGTATTAGCTCTGAAGGTGAAAATGTGCAGGAAACTGAGAACTCCCTCCTCTCAGCCAAGGTGATGCCATCCTTCAAGGTTAAGTAGAATGAAGCCTTTATTGCAGAGGTATGAAAGCCCTAGAGATGACAATCACAGGTTAAACAAGATAATAAAGACACACTGTTCAACTAAAGCATTCAAAAACTAAGAGGGCAGGTTATCACAAGCCGAAGGTAATGGTGCTTGAGCAAAGTCAAATCCACAGGATGTATCTTTTTAATGCAGAAGCTCACACAGTGAGCTTTTTCAGTTGTTTTGTAATAGAATGCAATACAAACTCCATTGCATAGATAGTTGTCATTAAAGATGCTCAGCCTTAAAGTAAATGCTGAATATGCTTTTTTTTTTCCTTGCCTATTTCTGCCAAAATTAACCAAGGGAAAATAAGTTTTCTTACAAGGGCAGAAAAAAAATCCTCCATCATACCTTTGAAGCCTGTCTCAAAGAGAAGTTTTATTTTGCTTTCAAGAATATACTGTTGACATCTCACAGCCAGAACATGCCTTTTAACTGCTACATGTTGGCAGCCTTACCTCATAGTTCACGTGGGAAGAAAGGAAAGGGACAGCAATTGCCAGGTGAGTGCCATTGTCCCTCAGACTGTAGTTGTACTTCTGTGCAGCCTCTGGGGTCAGGTGCCAGTCTGAGATGAAAGGTAGCCAGTTTTGGTCCACATTCCCATGAGTGATAATGAGATGAAGGTTCCTCCCATCACAAAACCCCCTTGCGCTGGGCAGTACTGCAAAACAGCCAAGAGTCAGTCAGCTGCCATCAGTTTAATACAGCTACTTGGGACTGGCAGTATCCCTGGCTGAAATTAGCCCAGTTCACAGCCAGAGTTCACAGCTGGTTTGGTACAGTTTTGCTCAGGTTCCACAAGTTTACCTGCATCTTTCACAGCTGACAGTGCAATGACTGGGACAACAAAGGTTTCACTTGATGGATGGGTGATGAATGTGAGTGTGACATTCAGGGTGTATGCTCTCATGTCCTCTCTCATGTACTAGGAAAATCATATTTAGACATGAAAAATCACCAAGTGATGTCATCATTTCTATACTGTGGGATGCTGCAGTGTCTTAGTACACACCTCTTTTTTAACACCTGGTGCATCAAGGGGGACTTGTATTATGTATGCTTTGCTTCCATTAGTATATCTGGCCCTGTGTATTAGGTAGTCATGCTGAACAGCTTCAGGTACAGCCTGAACAGTTAAGTTCACAAGTTCAACATCTGGGAGGAATGTTCCCACTGTCACGTTCATTAGCCTCGCACTCAGATTTAAATCTGAAAAGGAAAAAATAGCATTAAGCTCTTAACAGTACCAAAACCTTTGGTAAATTCAATGTTCAGCTACTTACTATTGGTTATAGCAACTTCTGCTTGTTCAAATGGTGTTTCTATTTCCTTGATGATAGTGTGTTTGGTTAGTCCCCATTTGTTGTCTTCCCACTGATGTTCCAAAAACAGGTTGATGCTGTATTTTGCCCCAAGCTGTCCATTGCTCACGGAAGTCTAGAATTTCAAGTCAGCACCCTTTAGTATACCATGATTTTGTATTAAAGTTATGTTGGATCATCTCAAGGTCAGCTAGAACTACAGCACCAACCAATTGCCCTTTCTGCTAAGGAATCCTGAACTCTTGTATCCCTGTCTAGATTATCTCAGAATACTCAGAAGACTTCCTTTGGAAAATTATCTCCCACTCCCCAAGTTTCAAAGCAGCAGGGGACTATTTCACAGTGAAAGGGCTGCTCCTGCAATTTCAGTAGAAGTTCAGTTGCTACATTTGCCTAGGACTCAGTTCACCCCAAGCAACTAGATTTACATGTGTAGTCTCAGCCCATCCCAATACCACGTGGTCTGCTGGACCAATGGTTTATTCCCATTCTCTTTAGTGGTCTCTGCAAAATACAACAGAACCCATGCATGCTTTACAACCCAGTTAGGACTGTCTCTGAGGAGCATGACATCAGGACTAATAGATGAAAGCTCTGTGTTAATCTGAGGAAATCACAGATCAATAGCTCTGTGTAGGATTCTGTCTATCTGTGCTTGTAAGAAAAGAAATTCTTCACAAAGTGGTGATTTCAAAAGCTATCTTTGGTCAGGGCTTCTGGAGTTTTTAACAAACCCTTTGTTCTCCCTCACTTCCATCTTACATTTGAAAAGAACAAGATGAAGAAATATTCCTCATCAGAGGAAAAACAAAAACCCCAGAATATTGCGTGCCTCACACCTAATATAAGTCACTGACCTTGTAATAACCACCTTCTGCACCTATCGGAATCTTCATCGTAATTGCATTTAACTCATTCAACAACACATATTTCCTGGAAGCCATTTCCTTGGCAGAGAGTTTGTGTAGATCCACACCAGCTTCCACAAGCACATCCTTAAAGCTAGTCACTCCAGCAGAGAGTGGTGGAACATACTTTGGAACAGTCCAGGTGATTGTTTTGTTCGTGTAGTCCACACCACCTTAGGGACAAGACGTGAAAGCTGTCAGCTCATTAGTTGTGAGTCTGTCCCTGTACATTTTGGCATTGGAGCAGGGTACCACCCTCCTTACCTACAGGACATGCCACAGCAGTATCCACCATCATGATCACCCACTGGTATTTGTAAAATGTACTTGATCTCAGCACAGAAAAGGGAATTCCCTGATCCTGTAGGAAGACATCTGGTTAGACCTGCACAGCCTGGCAGCTTGTTGGGCCAGGAGGAGCACACCAACCTCGACCAGCTGAACTTGGGCAGCAGTGTATGGCACTCGCAGCAGAACCCTGGAGTCCGTGGCGTTGAGTCCATAGCCTGCACTCCAAGCATTGCTCACAAGCAGAGCCCTTTTTTCTTCTGGCTGATGAAACACTATTTGCCATATTGAGGCTTCTGCTTTTGCCTACCCAGAGAAATTCATCAATAGTTTAAATATGATGTTCAAAGTAACAGGTTTACTACATTGAATGATTTACTGCATTGAATTGCCCCGCAGTTTTGTTGCCTTACTTTAAATTCTGCTAGTGGGATACCCCTCCAGCTTTCCCCACCTCATGCATACAGAAAACTTTCCATATTAATGGCACCAGAGAGTAACTAATAGCACTGAGTACACTGCTGCAGACTCTGCACATACAGAGTCCAGGAAGAAAAAAGCCTTTTGTCACAGCTCTTTTTTGGGCCATAGAGTCTTAAAGATTTTTTTTTTTTTTTTTGCACAATCTCTTGCCTGGGGAAGACTTGATTTCTTCCTTGAAGACATGGCCCACAGACAGCTGTCTGTACTTCTAATCGATAAAAATATACTAAAACCACTTGATACAGAAGTTCTGCTATTCCTACTTAAGTACTTTTTGAAAGTACTCTGTGGCTATAGAATAAAGGATGGTTGTGCCAGAGGTGGCACCAGCTTTTACTAGGAAGAAAACGTTTAGTTTTACTTCTGGAAAGACCAGAGTCCAGTCCTCAGGTTCATCTTGAATGAAGTCTTTTATAGTCTGTGGAACCTCCCTCCTGACAGAAACCTGAAGGGAAAAAGCACCTGTAAGGGGTTTGCTGATAGCACTTGTTTCCTTGTCTCCAACACCCTATTGGTCTTTTTCAAGGGAAACCAGCATTTCCTAGACAGAGATGTCACCATACCTGGTGTATTACCTATAGTCTGCTTGATTTCAGTATCTTTTTATTTTCCCCCTATCTTCTACTTTCTATTTCAACTCAAGACCAGGAGTTTACTTTTGACTCCCACATCCCCTTCCAAGAGGAGTCCATTTCCCCTTCTGCACTCCTCCCCAGCAAATTCAGCAGGGAAACTTCCTTCAGGAAGTATACATTCTCTGTTGTCTCAAAAAAGATTTGTTGGGGCAACATTCAGTGAGTTCAATCCATGAGCTTAACCCTTTGATTACCATTTCACAGCTTTATTAGCTATTAGTGCTAATATAGGCTATACAATCATAATACAAATGTATCACTCAAGATGCATACTGTGCACTCACTAACAAGCTGCTCATGGTGGGGCAGTCTGAAGCTAATTAGATTCTAGGAATATGTATTGGAAACAGAATCTAAGAGAGCATCTTGCAGTACTTACCTCCTTACTTTTAGCACTGTCCCATAAGTACTCACCTCCATGTAGTTACTCTCACATATTAACTCTCTGGGACTCCACAGACCATAATGGCAACTTGCACTTTTCAGATGAGTTGTAGCATTGCTCATATCAGGAGTAGGAGATGCTTTGATTTGTACAGTTACTGTGAACACATCTTCCTGCATGGACAAAGGGAGCATTTGCTCATTAGACTGATTTTCCCTAGTTGGGCACCACCTATCCTTGTGACCCAAAAGTAAATTACAAAACACACCCCCCAGCCTCTGCACAGAAGAGCAACTCCATACTGAAGCATTATCACTTTCAACTTCACTAGCAACATGAGATATATGCATGTAGGTGTATAGCCACACAGCAACAGAAATACTTCGGGCAGCAGCTTTGTTCCTTTCACACAGCCCCAGAAGTGGACAATAAGAAAAAAACAAAACAAACAAACCTCAACTATAGCTGATTTTGTGTTTGATGACACAGTAGCAGTGAGCCACCAACCAAAGCTTGAGTTTTTACCCTGATGTGTCTCCAGACACTAAATGTTGTTAGGAAAAAGTGCGACATGGCTGCCAGATAGACTTCCCTATTGTTATCCACAAGAAAATAGATGCCCTTCTAGGGCACATGTGATATATTTCATGTGTTCATCTGTAGGCCATCCAAATGGCAGTACCATGGAATGTTGTCAGACCTCTGGATACATTTGAAGAGAAAGAAAGGATTTTCTGCTAATAGATACTTAAGACTTTATGACACCCTGGTTAATGGCCATCAATAATTTGGTGATTTCTCACGTAAATTTAGTGTCCAAGAGCACTGTAGCGAAAACGTCTGTAACAGACTCACCTCTAAGTGAGAATGGCAGCTCAGTGCAGAAGCACGGAACTCGAGGCTGCTCCCGGTGCTGTAAGTTACTGTATAACCACACCGTGCTGCCGTGGCCTCATCGAGCTCCCAGGCTGTGCCAGACTGATCTACAGGCAAATAAACAGCAAAGAGCTGTATTAAGAAGTGTAACTCCTGCTCTGATACAGCCCAGCTGCATCCCTTGGGCTCAGAGAATTGCAAAGTGGGGAAAGAGCCGTGACAGAGTCTACAGAAAGAAAGAAAGTTAAGATTACCGGCACACTGGGGCAGGGAACACTTGCAGCTGAAGGACTAAAGACAGAAAAAAACCCAAAAACCACCAAAATGGAAAGAAATTAAATCCTACAGGGGTGAGCCCCCAGGAATCACAGAACAGTCAGATGGGTCATCAGTGTCAAAGCTTTCAGGATTGACAGATGACAACAGCAACATCAGGACACTGACCTGTGGCTGGCACAGGCTCATGTTTCTCTGATGCCCGCCCAGCAGAGTCTCTTCAGGAGACAATCCACCACGATGATGAACACACTAAAGATCAGCTTGGATATTTTCAGTATACAAAACCATTTTTATGGTTTTGAGCTTTTTATTGCTTTGTGTTTTAGTTGTTTTGGGCTTTTTCCTTCCAAAAATAATTGCTTTATGGTTTCAGATATATGTATGTCAGCTGCAGAGTGTCTTTGTGTATGAATGAAGATGCCTGAACAAAGAACACACTTGAAGTGAGTTTTGACACAAGTTTAACCTTCTAGAAAAATGGATGGTGTGGAGAGCTTTTGCAAGGCCAAATTTACATTTTATACATATAATCTTACAGCAGGTGTTTATAGCCCAAAAGCAATATCACTGTGCCCTTCCAGGGCATTCTGTGATGCTTTTCACAGAAATATACCACTTGCTGACTACTAAGTCCATAGCTAGAGGGCCCAGCTAATTTTTCTTAAACTTCATTAAGTATATGCCTCCACCAAGCTGAAGACAAGAAGGTGAAAAGCCACTAGTGCAAAAATAAGTAACGTAGTGACAGCTTCAGCTAGTGAATTGTCAGAATAGTATGTACTGTTACTGGAAAACATTCTTATCACAAAGAAAATGCACCAGCTTTAACATGCCTAGAAACTACCACGTGCATTTAAATTTGAGCCCAAAGATGGCAAAATCAAGTCTAATCATGGCTAAGTTATCAAAAAACAAGTCTACAGCATAGGTTATACAGAAATCAAGGTAGCAGCTGGCTTTACTTACAATGAGATCCAACCTACTAAGCTCTACAATAGTAGAATAATCCAGGGAATTCTGGTATAGAAGCACCTCAGAATTTTAAACATTTCACCATGTGTAATTCTCTTGCCAAGTTCTTCTACATCAACTTACCAACAACAGAAAGAGATAAGTATTTGTTCTCAAAGTATTCTGCACTCAGCGTTATCCTCAGAAGGTTCCCCAAGCACTCTGAACTCATGGGTCCTGTGTTGGATGTATTGAAAGGCTGGTAAGTAGGGGATTGAAAATAACATACAAACAAATGTGCTACTTCCCAGATTGCTTTATAAAGTCGGTGTTGTGACAGTCATACATCTCTGGTCAGGAGGGGTGAGAGGCTGTGTTTATACTGGCAGAAATTCCAGGGGAAAACCTAGCCCCCAAATTTGTATCTCAGTAGTAATGGTGTCTGATGATTTGGCAATGCTACCTGCAACAGCCAGTCATGGAAATAGGATTTTGGAACAGGGTCAAAAAGGTACTACATTGGCTGCCCCAATCTGAACACCTTAGATGAAATAAAACAGAATATGAAAGTCCCACACATTCCTGAAAAGAGAAAAAACCCCAATCCTGTAAACCAAAAAATCCCGACCAACAAAACCCCACGAAACAACCAGAAACCTCAACCCTTACCCCTCTCTTTGCAAGAAGAGCCCAAAGCCAGTTTGTGTGGGGAGCAGGCACATAAGCTGTCCATCAGCCTACCCTGGTCACTTGCCCAGGTACCAGTGCCAGAAGCCAGCTGACTCATACTGGGAAAGGACCACACAGGAGCAAAGGCGAAGCCTTGAGAAGCTCCAGTCCCAAGATATCACCACAGTATAGACTAGGCCATGGCTCCCAAACCTCCTACAGGCAGGAAGAAGGTACAAACTGTCCTAAGTGTAGGACTAGAGACCAGAGAAGGCTTCTCGTTTGACAGGCACTTCCAATAAATGGAGATTTGTTGCTTCAAACAGGAGTTTGTATGGCATCAAAAGCTAACACCAACTAAACCTTTTACAACAATGGTGCATTTTAAGAGCTGAGAGAATTGTTTTTCCTAGAGGGTTCAGCACTGTAGCCTAAAGTTCACTAGTGATGCAATTCCCACATCAGAGATGGTCACACTAAGGAGCATCAGACAGATGCTGGGGAACATGACCCTATTCCATATTTATTTACTTTGATCTTTGGGAATTGCCAATGTGTTTTATACAGGACCCACCGTGAGCAGGGCAGACAGTCCTAGAAACAGCTCTCTGCACCAGCTGCTCCAAGATCAGCTCTGTTTTGTAAGGAAGCACTTTTGGCTAAGAAAACTGTTTCCTATGAGGTGAATCACTGCTATCTTTATAATATTTTGTCCTGGTTTTGGCTGGGATAGAGTCTGTTTTCTTCCTAGTAGCTGGTACAGAGCTGTATTTTGGATTCAGTGCAAGAATTATGATGATAACACACTGAAGTTTTGGTTGTTGTTGAGCAGTGTCTAGCAACTAGTCAAAGACTTTTCAAGTGACTCATGCTCTGTCAGGGAGGAGGTGAGCAAGAAGCCAGGAGGTAGTGCTGTCAGGACAACTGACCCAAACTGGCCAAAGGTATATTCTATACAATAGAGTGTCATGGACTACATTTAAACTGGGGGGAATTGGCTGGGAGACACCAATCCCTGCTCAGGGAGAGACTGGGCATCAGTCTTGATGAGCAACTGTACTGTGCATCACAAACTTTTCTTGCGTTCTATAATTTTAAAAATTCAAATTGTTATTATCATCATCATCATCATGTTTTGCTTGGTTAAAGTTATTAAAATATTGTCAATCCACAAGGCTTTTCCTGAGTCTCCTCTCCATTCCACTGGGAATGAGGAATAAGCAAACAGCTGCCTGGTACTTAGCTACCAGCTGAGTTAAAATATGATAAAAGATCTTATATATTGCATGGTGACTAACAACTACACTCAAGAAAATAAGAATCAAGTCCTTATGGATTCATCAGTACTTGTTACCAGAGTGAGGAAAGGTAGAAACACTTGCTTAATATAGTGACACATAAAACTAAAGAGTGTAGTTTCCAACAAATCCCTGTACGTTAAAAGTTTCTTAGAAAAACATGCAAGTAAGGCTGCCACAAGAGCTTCAGACTCTTCTGAAACGCACACGTAAGCCTACATATCACCCATAGGAAAGCCTGGAAACTGGTGTGAAATCAGTTTATAGCAGGATTACCTGGTCTCTCTTGAGTCCATACTCCAGAGAATAATATTCCTAGTCCTAACAACCTGTAAGAGACGACAGGAAAGGAGCGGTTTCAGCTGTGACAACATGATAACAAATTTCTTGCTCAGAAAGCTTTCATGTGAATATTAAACTAGTCTTAAGTTTAGAGCAACAGTTCTACACTAGGAAATTAGAAAATGGGATTTCCCTATTCATCACTAGAGAGTCAGGGAAGGTAAACCAAAAAAGTCAACACATTTAATATCTTAAGTAAGATCATATATGTTTAGCAGCCAAAGAGCTCTCACCTCTGCACCAGGCTCAGCTCCATTGCTCAGCCTCTCTGTGTGGTGCTTTTACCTTTACAGCACCACACAAAAATCTCCCTTCTCATAGAAACCAAAGCATTTCTAGCTCTGGGTTAAATAGAAAGGCTGCCACCATTATACTGATGAAACTCTTTTTCAGCTGTTTATCCTCCTGATTATGAACCTGTAATTCACATCACCTGATTATTTGCTTTACTGATTAAATCTGCTCCTACTTTGGCTCCTAGGTCTCTCTGCGTCTGTCAGTTCCTAACTATCAGGTTCTCAAGACTCATTTAGTTAGAGCAGGGTGCTAGTAATGCCAGGATTGTGGGTTTGAGCCCTCTATGGGCCATTCACCTAAGAGTTGGACTTTTTGACCCTTATGGGTCCCTTCCAACTCAGAGTATTCTGTGATTCTGGGAAACTGGTGCTGTTCTGGTAAAGCATGAGGTAATCCATCATTTCACAGCTCCTGTGCTCTTGTGTGCTGGATTAACCCTGGCTGGATGCCAAGTGCTCTCCTCAACTGGATAGGGGAAAGAAAATATAAGGAAAGGCTCATGGGTCATGACAATGACAGGGAAAGATCAGTCGCCAGTGACCGTCATGGGAAAAACACTTGACTTGGGGAAACTAGTCTAATTTACTGCCAATCAAGTCAATGTAGGATGATGAAAAATAAAAACTAGATCTGAAAAGCACTTTTCCCCTACTCATTCCTTCTTCCTGCACTCCACTTACTGCCCACCAGCAGCACAGGGGGACAGAGAATGGTGGCTGCAGCCATTCCTTCCTCCTCAGGGGAGGACTCCTCACACTCTTCCCCTGCTCCAGCGTGGAGTCCCTCCCATAGAAAACTGTCCACCATAGCATTTCCAAAATGCGTGCTTCCCACAGGCTGCAGTTCTTCACAAGCAGTTCCAATGTGCATCCCTCCCATGGGATGCAGTCCTTCAGGAACAGCCTGCCCCAGTGTAGGTCCTCCACGGGGTCACAGGTCCTGCCAGCAAACCTGTTCCAGTGTGGGGTCCTCTCTCCACAGGCCACAGGTCCTGCCAGGAGCCTGCTCCAGTAGGGGCTTCCCACAGAGTCACAGCCTCTTTTGGACATCCACCTGCTCTGGTGAAGAATCCTCCTGCAGGTGGATCTCTGTGATCCCATGGACTTCCAGGGGCACAGCTGCCTCACCATGGTCTGTACCAGGGGCTGCTCTGGTGCCTGGAGCATCTTCTGCCCCTCCTGCACTGACCCTGGGTCTGCAGGTCTGCTGCTCTCACGTTCTCTCTCCTCTCTCCTGGCTGCAGTTGTATAGGGCTTTTTTTCCCCCCTTCTTAACTCTGTCACCCCAGAGATGCTGTCATCATCCCTGATGGGCTCAGCCTTGGCCAGCGGTGAGTCTGTCTGTCTGTCCTGGAGCTGGCTGGTATTGGGCATTGGACATGGGGGAAGCTGCTGGCAAGTAGCCCTCCTGCTATGAAAATCTTGCTACCCAAAGCCAATTCACCCTGCCTCCTCTGTGGAGGATTTTGCATACCCTTCCCTGGACAGCTGAAGTCTGCCAGAAGCAAATGTATAAAATACAGTTTTAAGGTAATTGGGTTAACAAAATAGAAAGGAACCTTTAAGATAAGAGGTCAAAACTAACAGTAAAAGGGAACATAGCTGGAGACCGATGGGCATCACAAATTAAATGAAGACCTATCTAATTGGGTGACCTGTAGGACACTTAGAGCAGAAATTATGCTCAAATTTGAAGAAAATTAACCCATAAACTGTGGAGGAGTGAATCTGACTACAAACAGATCTGAGAAAAGGCCCCTGTCTTTGCTGCATGCTGAATGCAGAGAAGTCAGACCTTGGGCCCTGAGTCTGGGCCAGTGACAGTTTCCCCCCACGCGAGCAGGAGTGCACTCTGGTCACCGTGAGTGATGTGTGGGAGCGGGATGTTCCTGGGGCTGCTGAGCTGAGCTGCTGGTGCTCAGAGCGTGGCCAGGTCTCACAGTGAGCAAAGGGGTTATTGTGGAGTCTATTCCCACTTTCTCTAAGTGCTGAGCACTACTGGTGCTTGGCAGTGTTTCCTAAGGAGTGCGCAGAGCTGCCCGCATCCCTCTCTCACTGCGTTTAATATCGAAACTAACCTTATATTGGGGATTCTTCTGTGCTTATGCCTGTGACATTTGTGGTTTTCTCCTCCCTTTGCCCATGAGAAGGCTGCAGGAGCCGCAGAGCTGGAGGATTTATTTGTAATTAAGGCCGATGTCCTGGAGAGGGAGCTGGAGGATCGCCCAGCTTCTCTCTCCGCTCCCGGCGCCTTCCCGGGAGCGCAGCCCGGGCGGCGGCCGCTGTTCAGGGTTCGTTCTTAAACCCAGCAAAGATTGCACAGGATCCTTTTAAACTGGCCTGTATTTGTGCTGCTGTCACGGGTCACCTACTGAGCCCCTCCCACATCTTCAAGAGTATCAAAAAAATTAATTGAATGTGAAATCCAAAGTTTGCCATGCTCCAAAATGTTAGATTTTACTCCAGAAACAAGAGTTATTCCCAACTGGTTTGTGTTGCAGCTGTTTCCTTCTGAAATTCCCTATATGATACATTTTGAACTTTAGAGGCAGTTTCCCTGAGAAGCACTATCCACCAAGGATGTTATATAAATAATGGGTTCTAAGAATAAATAAGCCCGTGATCAGGCAGTCAGAGTTTAAATATTGGATATCATGACCCTGTTTATTATTGTTGGAGCTGAGACCATTTGAGTTATGGATTTATTCCACCGTGCAGTGCGCTTTTACAATATTACAAAAAGGTTATTCCGTTTTTCCATGACTTGATTTTAGGTACCACCAAAAAACTGCCAGAGATTTCATCTAGTTTATATCAACTCCACTTAACATTTGAAGATCTGCACTGTTGACAAGCACATCACAAGTAATGGTAACCTTGGCTCATGGCTGTGTCAAGGTTGTTTATGCTTTTCCATCCCAAACAGATTCCAGCCATGTTCCCCCTAATTCTTCAGTCTACCACTACTCACATGCAGGCTGAGGTTATAGGGCAAAATGGAACTCTAGAGGTGTTTTATTCACTCCTTGGAGTTTAAACAATATTGCAATAAATAATGACCATTTACTGGAATGGAAGTAGCAGTAGTTCTGCTACAGAACAACCTTGTCACAGTGTTATTGAGAGCATCACCCATCCAGTTTACCCACAGAGTCACTCTCAGTGACTCTTTGTTTCCTTATTTTTCTTTTTTTTTAACCCATCAATTGTAGATTAATTTCTGTACACTTTTGTTTCTGGGTTGTGAAAGAAAGCAAGAAGTCTTGTCTGTCAGAGTTTTAATTGCTAAAGATTAAGTGAAATCTAAAAGGCTTTACTCAAACTGTATGGCCAAAATGTCCAGCATAACAGAAAAAGAATTCCTTTTGGCCTTTCAATCAGTATCAGAGCAAGATGAGGAAGAAAGGGTATAGTGTTATGTACGCTGGCAGTGCTAACAACTCTGTTCCTTAATGTTACCAGCCTTTCAGCTGATAACTGACAGCGCAAGCAGGTGAGCAAGAAGGAAAGAAGGAGCTCCATACAATCTAATATGGCTGTTAATTATACCTTGAAAGCTATTTTGACTGGATGCAAAAATGAATACTAAATTAACATCAAAGATAATTCTATGCTAATAGGAATAGTAAAAGTGAGAGATATTTTGCAATCTCACCCTTATAAAGTGACCCATGTAAAATGTCCACCAGGAAATGCATCACTCATCGTCTTCACAGAGTTGCAATGCAAAATAAGATATTCAAACTACTACTCCATCTGTCTCTCTCTGTTAGCTCCTCCTCCCAGGAATCTGTTCCTAGACAGTGTGTAGCCTAATTAAAATATTTTCCATGTAAAAAAAAAATGGGGAGACAGAAAACACACAGTTCATCTGTAAGTGATATCAGCAAGAGCAGACACATTAGATAGAATGAGGCCATTAACTAAAACTCAGCAACTTATGCTGGGCTGTCTCTGCTGCAAGATATGCCTCCTCTGGGGATATGAATTATTTCCTAAATCATCACTGACTTGATTTGCAGTGAAGCACAGTCCTGCTGTGGGAGTGCAGTAGTTCTAAGACCTCAGAGAGTCAGGAAAGTGCCTTTCTCAGAGTTATGGGTGGCTTTCTTTGAGCTGCCCTGTTGCCCAGAGCAGTATGTGTGATGATTGACAGCATTTAAAAGGACAGAGGTCCTGAGTTAAAGCTTTAGAAGGCAGGCTATGGCAGTCCTTTCTTCTCTGAATAGGGAACAGCAGGATGTCTGAAGCACGCCTCCCCTCAAGAGTGTTGGTCACGACCATATTGTCCTGTGAAGTGTCCTGTGGTTTGTGCACAGAGCGTGCATGAAGCCATGGCATCATCCCTCCTTCTTCCTGCTCGTACTTTCATCTCCTTCAACGTGGTGCTCCAGGAGCAGTGGATGCCCTCCCCAGAACCAGCACCATGACCTAAGGAGTTATGTACAAGATCTCCTGTAACTGAGAACACCAGTCTCAAAGTTTGTCTGCATCAATAAAACTGAGGCAAATTAAGCCAAAGAGTTTCACCAGGAAGTAATTTGGCCCTAGAAGCCTAGATGAGATTCGAGAATGGGAATTTATGTGTGATGGAGAGCAGTGTGTGGAAATGCCTGGAACTGAACGCAAAGCAATTTAGATTGCTGTGATAGCACAAAAGCTCTTTGTGTAGACGATTTAAGACATCTGCCCATGGTCCAGACATCTGTGGGCCATGAATACCAGTTCTGAGCTAGCTCTTTATTTATCATTCAGTAATGTCCATTAATAATTGCTGCCCCCATACAACCCTCTCTTTGTCTATAAGTAGTTATATATGGTTACTTGATGACTGTAATAAACAAGGAAAGAATGACTTGTTCTTAAATTGAAAATACAATCTATGATCTAGTTCTATTTCAAATATAGACAAACACATTTTACTCTTCCCTCCCATTCTCTCTCTTTGTCTATATTTAAAGATGCTATTGCACATTTATATCCCTCAAAGTAATGGACACATAAAGTAGCTCCTGTCATACAGATGGGTCACACAGCGAGAATCTTTTCGCATTTGTAGCTCATCTTCAATCCTCCTTCTCTTCAGACAGATTTCTTTTCCTTGGTGACTATCAATACTTCTCTGGATTTATACTCATATTTCACTGATTTGGAATCTTGTCTGTATTTATGTAGAGTCTTGGAGACCTTGCTATATCGTTTACTTCTCTAGTGAATAAGTCTTTGGTGCTGTAAGAAGGTAGGAAATTTCCTCTGGTGTGCAACCATATACCAGTACTAATTAGACTTTGTAGCAACAGAGATAGCAAGTGAAAATAGTGTGTAATCATCTGAAAATAAGCTGATTTGTTCCATCTGTTCAAGTAATTGCATTTCTTCTTAGCAGTTCAAATGAAGCAATGCATAAGCAAGAGAAGAGTAATCTTCCCAGAGCATCTTCATAAAATTTAACTTGTAAGTCTAATTTTAACTTATTTAAATACACTTTTATGTTTATTTATTGAAGTCTAATGTTTAATGCTGCAGTCTTGAATGAACAACAATCTGATCCTCTTTGATTTTGGTGAGTTTCGGATTAGGGTCTCAAAGTTTAGAGGATGTGTTCCCAGCACACTCTAATCAGTGAAAAACTTGGTTTTAATGATTGATTTATTTTGAAAATTTGAATAATTTGAATAACTGTATTCAATTTCATCAGTGTTTATCTGTATTGCAGTGCTTATAGAACTCCATATTGCTTGTGGGGAGAACAGAAGTTTAAATTCAGATGATGCATCTCCTGTCCCTGGAACTGACAGCTGTTCAGGGTTAAGTTAAAGGTTTCACAGCATTTTCTCATGATGGTTAGGAAAAAATTCTGTCTTTTCCTTCTTCTGTGGAAACAGATTCTAATAATGAAAGCCAAATGATGAATGACCTTTATGCAGGACCATGAAACACATGGATAAGGTCTGGGAATACCCCCATCTTGTCCAATGGATAATGTAAGGAACCAGTCCCATATATGGAGACTACCCTATGAATAAGGCCAGAATGGCAAAATGGTCTTAACCTCCAACTGAACTCCACAGAATATGGGAAAGACTGTGCTAATGAAAAGCTGTGTTGGGTCTTCCAAACTCTTCTTCCATTTTTTCCCTCTCTTCATCTTGAGCAATAAGGCAAACCAGGAATCATTGCACTGAATTAGAACATTATACTGAGATTTGGGCATTCTTCAGGTTTTCTAAGTGATCTTGGAAGTCTCATTAGACACCAGTATCTACATTTATAATACAGGGTTAATAATGTTTCACAGTACTGTAAAGCAAGATACAAAAAAAGTTTGTGAACTGCTCACACTTACAAAATACTTGCACCAAAATGGCCAGGTAAGAATGGAAGATCATGATCTACAGTAACGTCATTATTTTAAATTAAATCAATCTAGATTTACACTGCCTTTGGGTGCATACAGGAAAATTTGCTCTAGATTATGTATTTTACAGGAAAGAGAAAAGTTTGTGGCCTAATGAGATACTGGTCACATCTGTTCTGTGTTTCACATATTCTATTGATTGCACAATAAATGTCATTGAACATTCATTAGTTTCAGTCAAAAAATGGCATTATGTCCTGGTAATAGGTTTGACATTTGTTTTACTCCAAAATAGAGATAAAGAGCGGAAACAATGAAATACTTAGCAGAAGAGAAAGTTCAAAAGAACTGAACTTCAGTCTGGAGAGAAAAAGAATTCAGAAGGAATTCAGTCTAGAAGAATCTAGGGGCTTTTCTTCAGGTTGCTCTGATGTTGGGCCAAAATCTCTTGAGGTTCTGCATATCATTTTGAGATTATAGACTAAATGTCTTTAGAATTGGACTTGCTGATCATAAAGGTCATGATTCTATGATTCTGTGATCTCATCTCTTTCCACAGTAGGCCAAATTCCCTTGCCAGACTTCCCCAGCTGTAATGCGCTCTGGTGTCTTGATGGGCAACAGTCTGTCCTGCATCCTGGAAGTTGTTGCGTGGCAAGAGACTCCTCTCCACAGAGAGAAATTGAAGATATTCCCTAACAGAACCACAGCTCCCACAGGGTACCATGGTAGCTGATGACAGAATGCCAGTACCAAACATTTTGGAATTCCATGGACACTTTGTAGTTTGGCAGTGTCCTGGTTCTGGCCAGGACAGAGCTAATTTTTGCGGTAGCCAGGAGGGAGCATGGCCAGGACTTGGAGGTTATTCTACACCATTTCACATCGTTGCTGGGAGCAGGGAAAAGGAGTCTCTTCCCAGGAGAAGGGGTTCCTTCTGGTCAAGTAAACGTGGCGGGGGGAGATGTGGGGTAACACCAGTTCTGAGGTGGAAGGAGCAGCTGCCATAGCATGGCTGCAGCTGAGTCAGCCTGCACTGGGAAAGGGGGAGACTCCAGAACACTTGCAGCACATTTATGATATCATCATTTGGGGCAACACTACAAAAGAAGTTTTTGAGAAAGGGGAGAAGATAATCCAGATTCTCCTGAAGGCCAGTTTTGCCATAAAGCAAAGTAAGGTCGAGGGGCCTCCCCAGGAAATTCAGTTTTTAGGAGTAAAATGGCAAGATGGACGTCACCAGATTCCAAAGGACGTGGCCGATGAAATGGCAGCTATGTCCTCACCAGCCAGCAAATAGGAAACACAAGCTTTCCTAGGCACTGAGGGTTTTTGGGGGATGCATATTCCAGAGTCAGATTGTAAGCCCTCCCTATCATGTGAAATGGGAGAACAATTTTAAGCAGGGTCCTGAACAACAATAAGCTTTTGAACAAATTAAGCAGGAGATTGTTCATGCAGTAGCCCTGCTGTGGTTTCACCCCAGCCAGCAGCCAAGCCCCTTGCAGTTGCTTGCTCACTCCCCCATCAGTGAGACTGGGGAGGGAATCAGTAGGGTAAAAGCTGGAAAACTTGTGGATTGAGATAAAACCAGTTTAATAGGGAAAGCAAAAGCCACATGCACAAACAAAGCAAAACAAGGAATTAATTCACTGCTTCCCAAGGGCAGGCAGGTGTGCAGCCATCTCCAGGAGAGCAAAGCCCCATCATGGTAACAGGGACTTGGGAAGATAAACTCCATCACTACAAACATCCCCCCCTTTCCTCCTTCTTCCCCCACTTTATATACTGAACACGATGCCATATGGTCTGGAATATCCCTTTGGTCACTTTAGTCAGTTTGGGTCACCTGTCCTGGCTCTGCCTCCTCCAGCTGTCCCATGTACCCCTGACCCCTTGACAGCATGGCAGTGCAAAAAGCAGGAAAGGCCTTGGGTCTGTGTAAACCTTGCTCAGTAATAACAAAAACATCTTTCTATTATCAACCCTGTGTTCAGCACGAATTCAAAACACAGCCCCATACCAGCCACTGTGAAGAAAGTTAACTCTACCCCAGCCCAAACCAGCACATTCCACTCCTTATTCCATACCATTTTCATCATGCCCTGGTCCCACACTGTTCAATACAACTTCATTATCCATCCCCCATCTCATCCTTTGAGTGTCACAGTCTCCTTCAGGCATCCACCTGCTCTGGTGGGGGACTCCCCACACACTGCTGGTGGATCCCTGCTCCAATGTGATCTCATTCATGTCACAGTCCCTTCAACTCAAGCTCACACTGGAGTTCCAGCCTGCCTGTACACGCTGGAGTACAGCAGCACTGAAAGAGCAGCAATGCCCTGGCCACCTGCCAGCCCAGGAAGGGCTCTGGCTGGGGAGCACTGCCTTGACTTTTTGTGGTAGCATTGCTGTGCCCTAAACAACATACAAATATGCTATTCTGGATTTTATAGATATTAGAGGCAAGACTACCACAGTAAAATAAAATCATGTTACAGTTAGTGATATGACTTAATTTTACATAAGGTGAAGGGATCCCCATTCAATATTGTGGTTAAATTAAAGAGCAGAACTCTAACATCCGTATCGGAGTAATGATGGAGCTTTCAAAACTATCCATCAGCCTGATAATATTGCATGCTAATCCAGATGATGTCCCAGGACAGATTTTAGAGCGTCTGTATGTAGCAACTGAATCCTGTGTTCGCAAAGCAGTTTGCTTTAAACTCCTTTGCAGTCTCTTTATAGCTCAGCATTGGGGAGCAACACCGATGTTTACTTTCTTTCAATGTGTTTTGAATGTCTTCATCTCCTTAAGGTGATAAGTGGAATTGTTTGGTTTTTTTTTATCTCATGCAGTCAATGAGAGGTGTCTGGTGTTCAAGTAAGCATCAATAAAAATAACAGATTCTGCTGCAACTCCTTTAACTCAGACACCTGGAAAAATCCAAGTGTTATAGGGATCATCCAAATATTTTTCACACACTTGTAGGGTATGAAAGCTCGTGTTTTGATACTGTGCTAGAACCCTCATAATTCATTCAGATAAATATTTTACTGAGTTCTTTACTATTTATTGCATTTGTACAGGGGGGTGCTACAGTGCCATTAAACCTAAGCTCACTGTGGGATTCATCTGTCTTTCCATTAAGGAATCAGGTTGCTCCATAGCTGATTTATTGTTGGCCTGCCTGTTTTGACTTTGGTAAGACCAGTCGCATCAGATGCATTGCTTGCATCTATGTTTATCTAGTTCTTCCACACTCAAACTGGGCATAAAAATAGATGTTTTTTGTTGATGGAAGCAGTTCTTAAAGCACCTGATTCTAATCAGTATAAGAAATTTCGTTATAGCATTAAAAGTGCTTTTGATCATGGTAACAAATCACAGCTTCCTTTATGCAAATGTTAAATGGTGCTACTTTGAATTGGAGGTTTTCCACATTTGCTTGCAGTGGTATTCTTAAAAATCTCAGAAGTTTATGAGCCCAGAAATCCCTGTACTTAGTACCCTAGTATTGTGGGCAATCCTCTAGACAATCATTTTCACCAGCTCCAAAAAACCCACTCAAAAAACCACTATAATTTTTTGCTCCCTCAAACTCTCTAATGAAAGAATGTTCCAGATCTTTATTTCACTGGCGTATGGACATGTTCTAGTTTTTATTGAGAGTGGGTTCTTGAGCAGTTTGTATTGATTTGTTCTTGTATCAGTACAGCTTTTGAGTCCAATTTGCTCTTATTCACATCCTGGTTTTTGCCTCATTTTCAAAAGGAGAACTCATACTGCTACTCTTCATTTTGTGGACTGAAGCACCCTAGTCTTTCTCATCCTGTTTTACACTAGATTCTCCATTTTTCTGAACATCCTAGTAGCATATTTTTCAGTAATACAGGTGGCTAGAACACAGATGATGTTTCACCAGAGCTGTGCATAATGATGTGAAAGTTTATCTCTGCTGAAGATACCTTGGGGTTTTTATGGTCATGTTCTGTTGATGGCTCATGTGGTGTGATGTGGTGACCAGTTACCTTAATGACACCTTTCTCTACTCTTTCGAGCCTAAACTCAGAGCAGATGGGTTCCCTAAAAGGCCTTTCCCCTTACTGCATTTGAAATGCTGGATGTGAAACAGCTCCCACCTTCAAGCAGCACAAAACTGTATTATGTTAAATGCCCTGCTAATAAAGCTATATGAAATGTAGCTTGTTTACATTTAAAAAGGGACAGAGAGATTATCCACAAAAAAACCCCATGTGCACTGTGAAAAGTAAGCCAATCAAAAGCACTACTGACCACCAGTACAGCCTGTGTCCTGCTTAGTCATTCTTTGCTGGGAATTCGACCTGACATGAGTTTAAAGCTGGGGTTTCAGAGATGTTAATGTCCTGGGTTCAAGCAGATGTCTGGGGAGACTACAGAGCATAATGCAACAGATTGTATTGCTGTTTGATGGAAAATTAGACAGCAGCCAAAGAAGACTTTGGCAAAGCAGAGTAAGACACCCCATTTAATCCACTTTCTCCACTCAACATCTACATTTTTACCCTGTTTGTGGATATAGTGATGAGAATGGGTATCAACTCTTTTGAGGGCAGAACAAGCATTCCTTCTTGAATGCCAGTGTTTCTTCTTTTGTCATCAAGAACAGGTTCGTGTCTCATCTGCCATGAGCTGTGCAGTCATTTTGTTGATGCTACCTTTTCTGGAGAGTGCTTCTTGCACAACTGCTAAATCACAAAAAAAAAATTGTCATCTAAATATCCTTTGTCTTAACCAGAAATAGATTTCCCTGCTCTTTAATCACATAGATTGTGATTCCCTTTAAATTGCTTTTAATCCTTTGACTTTAGGTTCCTAGCCCAAGCCATTGGGCTTAAGCTTGCCCTGTGCTCAATCACATGAAGATGAGCATTCCCCCAGAAAAACAATTATTCTTATCAGGTGCATGTTTAAGATACATAGAATACATCAAACCACTTGTCACTGATTAAAAAAAGGGTCCTGTTTTTCTTAGGCTGAAGACCTAGACTTTGAAGGGATGCAAATATGAAAACTTCTTATCATTTTGCTAAAATGCAGTGTCTCTAGAACTAAAAGACCTCTGTATCGAACCTCTTTGGAACTTTTACAGTAGCGGTGTCAATATCTTCACCCATAGATTCTTCAGAATAGAAACTTTCCAAAATGGGGACAAAATTCTTTCTTTTTAGTGCTCCATTTTTTTTTCCCAGAACACAAAAAGTAAACAAAAGATGGAAATGAAAATGTAGTAGTCCCTTCATGAGCTCCAAAGATTTTTTTTGGCTCACCCGGCCCCACAAGAATGCCATGATTTCTTTCATTATTCATGAGAAGAGCAAGGTAGAATGCTTTCAGATGTAAATACCCCTCCATCTCAATAATCATTGCTTTATGCCAGCAATATTGATTCCTGGCCCATTTTGCTCTGAAGTACTGAAGAAAAATCTTTGCAATCCTATTTTTCACCCACATAGGTGGTGACAGAAAGTCGGAGAAATGGACATGTCAAGGACTTCAGAGCTGAACAGAAATGCAAAATAATGAAAAATCCCCAAAAGGAATGAAAAGAAACTAGAACTAGAAGAAAAAGTATTATAGATCTGAAGAGAAATAAAAGAAAAGAATTAAGGAAAATTGAAACACTGCTGTAGCTTTAATATTGCTCTATTCATTTTAGTATTATCTTGCCCTCCAAACTCTGATCTTCAGTTCCTTCTATAGCCCTGTCTTATTCAATCTTCAGAATTTCTTCCTTTGTACCTGACTGTACCCCAACTACCCAAATGAAATTATGTGCCTGGACTGAGGCTCCTCAGGGACTACCTTAGTAATATCGAATAGTAATGGAGTTGAAAATGGAGAACAAAGACAGCAAAGGAGAAGTGAAAAAATAAAGAGAAAAAAGGTTGAAGAAAGAAGGCCCACCTTCTGCTTCAGCTTCCTAAGCACACAAACCCACTCCTTCCCCTGCCATAAACTTGTAGAAGAAATTAAAAATTACACACAAGCCATTTTCACCATTCTTTATAGACATCCTTTTCCCACTAAAAGACCTTGTCTTCTTTTACCCTAGGAACTATGTTTCCCCATTATTTTTTTAAAAAGGTACAGTTCTGTAAACCCCAGTGTATTTGTTGTAAACAAGAATCCAGCTGTGATGGCCAAGCCAGGTTACACATCCAAAGTGTAATTACTGTATTGGTAGCCTGTGTAATGACAGCTGCTGCATTCAACATTTCCACAGGAGCTGTCGTTTATATATTGTGCTTACAAGGCCCTACTTTAGACACATCCTGCTACAGGTCACATTGTAATTTCAGATTGGTTTGAGGTAGAAAAGGTACCAGGAATTTCCTACCTATCTTGCTGAGTGATTCAGTAATTTACGTCCATCTTCTGTTTAACAAGGTTCTGTGTTAATATGTTTTCATAATTAATGGAAAACATCATTTTCAGAAATGTAATATGCTTAATGCACATGCACATTTGACTTCTCTTTCTAAGAACTGTGTCAATAGCCTGGTAACCAGGGAGCTGACACTGATAAATTTCTTACCTTCTGCTTAATTGAAGGTCTGTTATGGTTCACATATTCCTAGCAACATTTGCAGATGCTTTTAAATTCAAATGCGGTATTCTCCTCTGACTATTCCTACTTTACTACCAAACTCAGCATTAAAAAATAGTAAAAAAACCTCCAGAGCTCAAAGTTCTGTTCCTGGCTCTGCAGCAGATGCAGTGTTTCCTGAAGTTACTGGATTATGCTGCCTCACAAACCCTTTAAAACCCTTTGACTTTCTTCTGGTAATAATTTTTATTATTAGAAATATTCTATTTAGTGAATTGAAGGCACTATGTTGCATGAAGTTATTTTCTTAGGATAATTAAGGAGAGGCCCTGCCATTCACAGATAAAGTTTATCTTCTTGAATAGAAAGAATTGAAAATTCCCACTGACTTTCTTAAATCAAAAGAGCATAAGACAGTCCCCAGGTCCTGAATACAAAAGCAAGTACAAGAGGGCTCAGTTTCCAATCTACCTCTCACCCGTGACAATGCAAAAACTTAATACTGCAACAGTAGTTCTGATTTGTATGAGAGGCAGGACTGAGCTGTTGGAGGTAGTGCAAACCTCATGTATAACTCAATTGAATGAGACAGTTTTCATCCAGCCAGGCTGCAAATGAAACCCAGAGTCCTGCACTGAGGCATATGTAAGTCAATGGGAGTGTGAAAAGCCGTGATTTGTATATGTTCTTGTGCAGCAAGTGGAAACCCCTGTGGTGGCCAAGGATGGTCACCAGCAAGCACTGCAGGGGCTGCAAGTGGTGTTGCAGTCCCTGTCCCATGTGCCCTCTTGCAGGTTGGAACGGGTGGGATTGAAGCAGGCAGAGTTAGAGCAGATTCAGCTCTCACTGACAGGAGAATTTACATTCTAATTACCTTGTTTTTTTTCCTTTTTCCTCAAGAAAGTATCTGAGGCAGAGTTACTCTAAATTTGTCCCACAGCTGTGCAGTTTAAATTATGAGCATTTCTTCCGGAAGAGCATTGAATCCATTTGCCTTTAATAGGGTCCCCCTGGTGTAACTGCTGACAGAATTTGGTTGAATGAAGGCAATTCAGGGAAGAAAACAAATAGGGGGGATAATGACCAGGCCCTAGGGATGGAAACGTTACACAAACACAACAAACACATGCACAACAGTGCTCAGGCAGGGCATTGTTGTTTCCAGTTTAGATTAGCCAGTGGCAGCTTGACTCTGGATAGGCCCACTGCGTGCTTTAAAGAGCCATAAAAAGGATGTAAGCCATTTTATGGGGGGTCACAATCCCTTCCGATGCAGCCATATGTTCACTTGTTCCAACTTCTCACTCTATTCACTGCACTGGTGAAAATCTTCTTATCCTAAGAGGCATTTAAAACAACAGTTTTGTCTTGAGTTAACTTATTACCAGCAACTTTGAAGGAGTTAATATTTTTAAAGACTAATCTGGACATTTTGTAATGATTTGTTCCCAAATACAAATATTTCTAGTTGACCCTTGGCTAGAGCACAAGATACTACGAGCCAGCCTCATGTATGCCACTTTTCCTAACAGTCTTTGTCTCACAATCCTTTTAGGCTGGTGAGCAGCAGTTAACACAATTTTGCAATATTATAAACGACTGCAGGGCAATGAAGATGATGGTGTTATAGCTTAGATTTCAGCTCTTTTCCTCACTGCCAGGAACTAGGCTCGTGCCCACCATAAACAGCCGCCAATACATTTTTCTGCATCAGGAAGATAGAAATTACCTCTCTCCTCTTCCAGATGATTGAGTAGAACAAATTCCAGGGAATGCTTTAAAATGAAGTTGCTAAAACCTGCCAAAAACCCACAAGTCAGCCCTCCATGTAAAAGCATGATCACAGCTCAGGGGAGTTGCTGTGTTTTAGAGGAAGCACATGAAAAACTGCTTTGAAAGGGAGGATGTTTCTCCAGACATCTCAGTTCTCAGACACTGCTTATGTGAAAAGAAACCATGATGCATCAAATACAAAAATAAAAGCAATTCCTATGTCTTGTGATATTTCTTGATGCAGATGAAATAGAGAAGATGCCTGGGTCTGCAGAACACTGGGAGGAGAGAACTGGCTTTTCTAAATGTGCTGCCCTCAGGGGACTGGGTCTGTTGCTTAGAAAAGAGCAATGCAAGATCATGCTGATGTAAGGAGCTCCGAGTTATGATAATGCAGATTGCAGCTCGACAGGCTTGATGAGAAGCCAAGACAGCATGTTCCTGCCCTCCCTAACAGGCAGAGCAGCACCATGGGACATATCCAGTGCCCGCCATAGGCACTGAGGACAGTCACCAGTGTCCCCAGGCGTGTTGACACAGGCAGTAAGCCTACCATTTCCCCCTGTCACTACAGATGTCACTGTGTGTTACAAATGTGTGTCCTTGCTGCCCAGGCAGCTGCAGCTCACCTTCCTGGGCAATTTTCAGCATCTCACATTCTTGCCTGTGATGACTGAAGTTGTGTAACCATCTGATGGGCTGCTGTGCTGCAGACTCATTTCCAAAAGTCAGTAACAATATTTCTGCAGGATCTTTCAAATTTTATGCTGTAATCTCCAAATGACCCACTAAGATGACCTCATTTGTCTTCAAGAAGTATTCTGTTCACATTCTTGTATTTGAACAGTTCTGAGGAACTCACTTTGCACTCAGTGCATGGCTTTCTCACAAACTTTCTGTAACTAAATGTCATTCTGTACTCCTGGTTAATCAAGGTTTTTGAAAAAGATGTGTAGCATAAATGCATATTGCTGTGCACAACATTGAAGGGTTGATGTAATATCAGGACAAGACGTATTCTGCAGTGATTAAAACTTCTGTGATTAATGAAAGAGAAATGTGATAATTTAATTTATTAATGCTATTATACACCATAGCACATGACAAAAGAATGCTTTCTGCACAGCAATAGTATGTTAAGGGAATAACAGTAAACAGAATCAGGGAGAAATGTATTCTCTTAGGATCCTCTCTCTCCTCAGTCTTCACAACTGACGACTCTTATAAGACTAAAAAATTATTACCAAGAACACAACAGCAAAGTAAGTATTTGTGTTGCCTCTGAAACAAGAGGTTGTTGAATTCTTCTCCTTAAAATATGTAATGAATTCTAAAAACACCTGCCACAAATAAATCTCCCCCCAAAACAGAGGAGAATTTCATGCAGTTATTTGTGCAAGATTTTTATTCAAGGTAAAATTGATTAGGAAAAAAATTCACAGAAATAGTTATGAAAGAGTTTTTTTTTCCCTAATCCTGCAGTTGGTTATGATGATGAAGATATTTTAGTGTACTTTTTCTTAGTGAAAAGTTTTGAAAAGTTTGGCAAAAGTGGGGAAAATACATTGTGTCAAAATTTGCAATGAAGGAATAAACCTCCACGTTCATTCTCGGCAATTTTCAAAACGACACCACTGAAACAGACAAAATGTTTAATCGTGGAAGGCTGTTGCAGCTGTGCTTTGGAGTCACACTGGGAGCTGGCCTGCCTTCCCGTCGCCCTCTGCCTTTAACTCGGGCAGAACTGAGCCCTGACACCACCAGCCAGCTACTCTGGGGCATAACACAGAAAACAAATTACTTCCCTCTGCAGCGTGCGGGGGACACTCCGCATCTCAGGCTGTACCGCCCGCAAATCAAGCCGCGTATGTGCCACTTCAGCAGAGAGGCGCTGGGGATCAATGGCAGATCAATCCCTTCGCGCTGACAACTCTGCGCGCAGTGCCGGCACAAAAGCGGGACGGGGAGAGCCCCGCAGCCCAGAGCGCGGGCAGGGCGGCAGGGGCAGCACTCGCTCCGCGGCGCTGCCGCAGCCCTGGCCGGGAGGCGGCCGCCCCAGCCCGCTCCGCCCCGGCAGCATCGCCCCTCGGGACGGGCTGCCCCCCTCCCGCGCCTTCCCCGAGCCCCGGGAGAGCGGGGACTACCTGGGCGTGCCTGGTAGGTGGCTACGCGAGGGAGCGGCGCAGCCAGGGCCCCACGCGTGCTCGGGGCACGGGATCCGAGGGAGTGCGGGACTCCCCGAGGGAACTGAGCGGGACCTCCCCGGGCGCGGGGCGAGACGCCGCGGATGCTGTGCGGGACCGACAGGCAAAGTGTGGGAACTCTCCGGGAGGGAAGAGGGAACCTTGGGGGTGGGATCCCCTGCTGCCAGGGAGCAGCATCCCCGGGGCGTGGAGCGGGACTTGTGGGGAGCGCTGACCGCCCGGGCGTGAGCGGAGCGGTTCCCCTCGGAGGCAAGGCGATACGGCTCTGGCACCGTGCGGAACCACGGGGAGCGGAGCGGGGCGCCCCGNACGCGTTTTGCGGGACAAACAGTCGGGGAAGGAGTAGGAAGAGGAGGAAGAAGAGGGGGTGCAGGGGATGCCGCCTGGGGCAGGGGGAGCCTCTGCGGGCTTCGCTGCCCCGCCGAAATCTTGCCCTGGCCCGTGCGGCTCGGGACGTGCAGCCGCTCCCCGCTCCTCGAAGGGAGGAGACTCCGGAGCGGGGGCGCGGGCACCGCTCTGGCCCTCGGAGGGGCCGCGTCCTGCCGAGCTCTCCGCGGCTGCTTTGTAATGGCCTGTGCGGGAACGGATCAATAGCGATGCCTCTGAGTCCTTTCGCATTGCAGAGTTCTGCCTTGTCTTTCAGAAACTCGTTTAGGTTAAAAAGTAAACTACGTGTAAGCAGCCGTGAATGGCTACAGTAGCCTCTGTGGCTAAGGAAGTGTGGGAGAAGTTTCTTCACTCTGCATGTCCGACTTAGACTTAACTAAGTTGGGGGTAGTTAACCAGATTTTAGAAACAGGTGGATTTTGAAGGCGCTTTCTCTTTTTATAAATGGCTTTTTTTATGTGCATCTGTAGGACAGTGAAAATTCTCTCTGCTTATTTTCTGGATTTTCTTGCCTGCGAGATCGCTCTGTGTCAGGACTGTTTTTCATTTGCCTAATGCAAAGCACAGCTGCTGGTTATTCTGGGAGCTGAACTCAGTGTGTCTGCTGGGCAAGGTAGACCTCAAGATCTGAGCAGCGGCAGTGTATTGATTCCATTAGCGGAATTTACAGATCTACGGACGGATTCCTTTTAACACAGTCGCTTTCCCAGAATTAAAGTTCTCTGAGCGCCTGTCGCTGGTCTAGGCCAATAGATGGCATAAGGCACTCAGGCTAACCTCCTACGGGGACAGACGGAGCAAGAATACCTTTTGTACAGGAGCCAGGAGTTTGAGGGGATGTGTGAGTCAAGTTCTGGATATCTGACTTGGGACAGCTTGGGCAGATCTCATTTTTAGAGACGTGTCCTGGACCACTCATTCTTGTTTTCCTCAGTCACGACTGCAGCATTTCCCAAAATCCTTCTCTCCTCTAATCAGTTAGGGTTAAATCACCTGCAGTTTTGGTAGGATTTGATCTGAGTTGTTATCCTAAGCCATGAAGTAGAGGTGGCTTTTCAACTTTGCAAAGTGTATTTAATGTCTGCTGCTGGGGGGAAGCTGCCCGTTGCAGCAGTGTTGAGACCAGTAATCATTTGGGGGAATGAAACACAATTGGCTTATAAGGAAGGACTTTTTTAGTTTCTGTATCTAAATTTCTGCTGAGATAGCACTGTGGATAGACAAAAATGATTTTATGTTCTGAAATTGTGTAAATTATTCGAATATAGGTAGGTAGCTAAGTGATGATAAAAGAACTTTGACAGTAACCATACCTAGCTTTTACAAGGGTGCTTCTTAGCTGTAGATTTCAAAACAATTATTTTTAAAAAGAGGTGCAGTATCATTAGATTTTTTTTTTTTTTGATTTCAGGACTTAAAGTATGGGGAAGGTCCAGAAATAATATCAGATTTCTTAAATCACAGTTCTTTACTTGTCTGTGAGATCTGCTTTATACAGTCTGGACAGATTTGTTTAAGTGGGTCTTGCAATTAAAAAAGAATAAATCTATATGCATTCATGGAAGAGGACAATAAAGTTCTTTTTTAGAGACCTTCTTCCTAGTCTATAAATGTCTGTCTTGTTACCTGTCTCAGCACTAAGGCAACCTACAGAAATTGTAGCAGCCCTTCAACTTCCTCTTTGTGAGTGTGGGGAGAAAGAAAATCAATGAACAGCTTTCAGCTGAGCTGATGCAAACTCCAGTGTGACCCCTAGCATTATTCCTGGGACAGGTGAGGTCAGCTGTTTTACTAAAATATCCTTTGTAGAAACAGAGAGCTCCTGAAGGAGAAACAGTTCTTTGCTCATCCTCTCTAGGACTTAACAACTTTCCCAGGGCAAGAAGAATAAAACCACCTTAAACCTGAAAAGACAATAATCAGTATTTAGTAAAATACTAAGATACTACTAGATAAATCAGTATTTAGCCACCAGTACCACTTTAGTTGTGCAATTACAGCCACAGGCAGGGTAAAATTAACTACTAACACTCAGTGCCAAGACCATTCAGCCTCAATGCAAAACAAGGTTCGGCACCTTAAACCTGCATGGAGAGTGGAGGCAGCTGGGCTTTCCTCAGTCAGCACTGGTGCATCTACCAAAGGTGTGCTTTTTGTTCTGGCTGAGCCCCCAGCCTGGCTGGTGTCAGACACGTGTCCTGCCTCGGTGCTGGGATCACTCCAGAGACCGCTGCCACTGCTCCCGTGGCTGCCTGCTGTTGGCATCCCTGCCCCTGCCAGCTGGGCAAGCTGAGCCTGCTTGCTCTCAGGTGAAATAAGTGCTACTAACAAGGAGGGCGTGTGAAAGAGTGTGGTGTGGGTCAGGGTCAGAGGCAGACTCTATCCTTTTGGGCAATATCCTTACTAGTAGCCTGCCCTTTAGCTTGGTTACTTGAAAACAGGTTGGGATCGTGCTTTCTGTCTTATCTCCTGGAGTCCCTGTCTAAGCCCATTTGTTAGCAGCATGTCTCCTGTCCAAAGGCTCTTGATTTGAGGAACTTGTTTACTTCCTATTGGGGCACATATGCTAAAAAGATCTGCCCAAGGCTAATGACTAGAAACAAGGCTCAAGTCTCTAAACATGCATCATTCCCTGCCTTGCAAATTTTCAGTTGTGGGACATCTGCCAAGGACACATAATAAAACAGAGCTCATGAATAAATAAAATATATTCCACTAATCTGTGGATATTTTCTTTTTATCTTGCCTTTGCCCCATCCCTTTGTTTTTATTTCTTGCTTTTCATCTATTTTTTTATTTCTCTTAAGCCTTGCCTTTTAATTTGTGTCATCATCTTAATTTTTTCCTGTGTTGCCTCTTTACTTTCTGAGGGGAAAGCACCCCAAGAAAACCAGGCAGGATGCTGTCATTGCCATTGCCTGGTTCTGTGTGGAGGACCAAATCCTTAGCTGACAGAAACTGTCCTTGACCTGTTCCAGACAATGGTTCTGCACCAGTAAATGCCAGGGGATCATCTGCTTCAAGGTACTACCTCGGTATGTTACTCCATTCTTTTTCTTTTATATACCTCATTTCCGTCTGATGCTTTCCATTTTCACATATTTTACTGATGCTTCTTTCCTTAATACTGTACTTTCCATTTTATGTGAATGTGTTCTGCTCATCTTGTCTCATTCATAATGTACCTGAAGTCATAACAGCAGTGTATTAAACTGCTGTCATCTGTCATTTGTGGATAACTGGCTCGTTTTTCTTGTGAGGGAGTTCTGTATGTGGCACTTGCTTGTAATGGTTTTCTTCTGTTTTTCATTCTGGTTTAGAATAGATGGCTTCTAGAATATTTATCTTTCTTGCAGAGGGAGATGGTGTTGACCATGTTGGTCTTTATTTTCTGAGGGAGCTCATTCCACAGTAATTTTCAAGACACATCTGTTTTCTGAGGAGATGAGCTTTATCATTTATATTAGAAGGTCCCACTGTGGTCACTATTCTTGTTTTTCTTAGTTTGCTGTGGATTTTGGGGCATTTGCTATATTACAGGTAAAGCCTGAGACCTTGATTTTCATGCACTGTTTGGCAACGAGCTGGGGTAAACATGGTGGTCTCTGTGCGCTGGTAATGTTGATACAAAGTTTCATGGAAGGGTTCACTCATTTTGCCCTCTCTGAATTGTTTCCGTCACTGACATCTGTCTGCTGGGTATTTCCGATGTCCTTGGTCATAGCACAAATTTCTGCTCTCCATCCGTTTATTCACAAACTCTCCAGCTCATCTTCTTGCCCTTCACACTAAGGTGTCTTATCCATTTTGCCTTCCCATCCCTGACGGGTGAGTGGGGACTGAGGTGAGAGGTCTTGGTTCACCAGCTCTCGTACCTGTTGAGGAATTTCTGGGAGGGGGCTCCAGGGGAGGCCACTGGAGCTCAGCCCTTCGGCCTCCCTTTTGCTGAGAGCAGCCACGTGCCCTGGCTGCAGGCATCAGCCGGACCTCAGCTTGCTCAGTGTCTGTCGCCGTCTCCTCCGGGTAGGTTTATGGCTTAAAAGTTGGTCTTGGGCAGGGAGAGCTGCTGGATTGTGGATCTAGAATCAGTCCACGTGCAGACGGTGGCAGATGGGCAGCCTGGCACCATCCTCCCCTCTGCCAGCAGCAGCAAGAGATGCAGTTGTCCCTTCTTGCCCTGTGAGGTGTTGTGCTGTGTGAGTGCCATGGAGGTGCACCTGTGCAGCTGGATCTCTCTGTGCTCTGAACAGGACTGTATTAGGGTAAAGGTTAAGAAATTAACGTCTCTTTTTTCCTTCTTTTTGAAAATTTTTGGTCTTACCAGCCTGCCAGTAAAAACCAGCAACGGCCACATGGACAAAATGGAATGTGGCTGGTTTAAGGAGAGGATGATAGGTTATTTATGAGCTGAGCCAGTATTTTCTTCCCCTTTTCTTCCTTTTCTACATTTTTGTCCTTTGTTCATCAACTTAGACAAGCAGTTTAGATGCCAAATGATATCTTAAAAACTGGTTAATTCTTCCATGTGTTTGATCGTTCTAGCCCAGTGCTACTCTGATGACAGGCTCAGAGCTCAACCTGTGCAGAGGATTGCTTGCCTTCTCTTTTGGTTCTCACTAAAAACAAAGAGACTTCATGAACTTGGGAATGTTGAAGTAGAACATGTTGACCTGCTACATGACATTGAAAAGGTCACATCTCAAGTCTCAGGTTCGGCTTCCAAAGCATGGAGGTCAAGGAATCTGCCTCACAGCATTTACAAGTTAATAAAGTGCTATGAGATTTATGGACAAAAATTATCTTGTATGTCAATCTTGTAAAACTTAGTATTGGCAATTTTCTGCCCCATATAGGAGGCATTTCATATTTCTGTTTTTTGTTCTTTGAGCCTAACAAATTGATTGCTGATGTTCATGTAAGTACAGGCAGGTTACCTGTGGGAGGCAGATAACCAACTCAGGAAAAATGTATGACAGCTTTGATTTGCATGGAGGAGTTAAGACACAGCCTGGGTAGTTTCATAAAAATTGGAAGCACTTCTGATTGCTCTGCTGTGCTCATTACTTCTCCTCTACCTCCTCTCCTTCAGCAGACAAGAGCTGTTGCTGCTTCCAGCAGTGTAAAATGCTGTGAAGGCTGCAGCTCTAAAACCTTCTTGGTACCACAGTGGGGTGTGTTTCAGAGAGCAAGGGGGTTCTCACTCCTGACTTCAGTGAGGGAAGAATCAACCTTATAGTTAGTGAGACACAATTATAAATCTGCAATATTGATTTTGTGGACAATTGCTGTCAATCAGTATGGTTAAAACAGGGGTGGTGGAAGATTGGGTATGTCCCAAAGACATACTCCTTTTTATTGAAGGCTTTATTTTATCATATATATATATATATAAAATTCTTCAGTTCTTTCAATTAGTTACTGCTGATTTAATTAGATTACTATTCCAAAGCTGCTTTGTAATTTTATGAACTCCTTTTATTGCCAGTTGAGAGAAGAGCAAATAGAGCCATAAGTTAGGTTTTCATTTTGAAAACAGCTCACTCATTACTGCAGCACAAATGTAAATCAGTCCTCCATGGTTTAGCCATAGCTAGCGACAAGCAGTGAATGATGGTTTCAGCATGACATTTTAGGGGCAGACACCTTTTCCCTTGAATAAGCTGCTGAAAATGATGCTGCCTTGTATATTCTTCTAAAGCTAAGAAGATCTGTGTGTTTTCCTGTCCAGTGCAATGTTTGCTCTGAAAAGGACAGCCAGCATGGATCAATACTGTTCTTTCAATTCACCCATGAAATTGGTAAAAGCTTGAGCTGGACAAGGGGGATAGAATGAGTTCTTGGTGATATTTTAGCTCAGTGCTATTAGTCTGGAAACAGTAATCTTGTTTATGTTCTCATTGTAAAGCTGTCCTTTTCAGGGAGTTGTGATTTTGTTTTACAGTTTGCCGTATGTTAGGCCAGGCAGAGAGAAGTTTTTCCCACTTATTTTGATTAATTTGTTATGATGACAGAAAAGAACAAAAGAAAGGACAGATTAGCTCATAGTATTTTTGGTGCTCAAATAAGAGTTATTGTGGATTCACATTGAAACCTGTGAATCTTGAAAATGAGAAAAGCTTAATCTGCAGGCACCTGCTGCTAGGCAAAGTGCTTGTTCCTGGGTCTCTGGGGTGCTCCATCCATTTCCTGACTATGAAGGCAGTCTTTTCTGAGGTCTTCTGTAACTGCTAGAGGCAGGGGATGTGTTTCAGCCTTCTTAAGCTATCACTTTGGAGCTGAGCAGAAGCCCCAGTTCGAGGCAATACTCAAGCACAATTTTGTTCATTAGCTTGTAAGAAGTCCAACGTGACTTGAAAAGACTCTTTTTTCATGTGTGTATTCAACTCTATCTGAAAACTTTGGACCAAGTCTCTGAAAAATTTGGGCTGAGTCTCAGCTGGCACCTCTAAAAGTTCCTGGCCCTGAGAGTTGGGTCTTAGGCAATCAGACATATTTCCCTTACTGATAAATATTACTGAGTTCAGATGATATCAAGGGTTTATATATTCAGATACAAAGTCTGGGGACTGTGAGAAAAGTGCCTCACAAATGAAGTGCGAGGCAGAAGTTGTCATTTTTCTCTCCAGAGTTTTACTGAGCACATACTGAAGTACTTCATTCAAAAGCAGACAGAAAGAAAGAAAATATCATTTCAATTATCTTCTTTTTCTTCCTGTAGAGCTGTAGATTAGCACTACCCTTAAAACCAAACAAGTTTTTGCTTACAGTGATGTTCAGTGCTACTTTGCTTCAAGAAGCAGCTTAAAAAGGGAAACTACCAACTACACCCAAATATATATTGCTCTTAGTTTCTTCCAGTGCACTGCATACGCTTAATTAACTCTAATTCTTTCTTGGAAGACATGTAATCAGGATCTCAGATCTTCCTTTGGACCTCTTGATATGTGGTGCCTTCAAAATCCTTGGGGCTCAATGTGGGAGTTTATTAATCTATCTAGTGGATGTTTAGCCCAGGCAAAAATCTGAGAAATCCCTTGTCCTCTTAAAGTCTTCCACAAAACATCTGCTAATTTTGTGGGATTGGATTTATGCAGCCACACTCCTGCATTTTTCCTCTCTGAACATTTGTATGGGTCATCTTAAACATTAGAAAAATATATTTGTAAAAATAAGGTGGGAGAAGGAAGGAGAGAAAGGGCTGGATTCTGACTTCTGAAATTTCTTCTCATCTGTTTGGGCTTTATATCTGTTCCAAACTTTCTGTCATTGAAGCCAATAGCGAAAATTGCACCAGAGTAATTTTCTAAGGTCTGGCATTGAGTTGATTGAATGGCAGTATTGTTATGGACTGTGCAAACACATGTATTAGCCAGAATCCAGCCCACACACGTAGCACCTCCAGTACCTTACAAATTGTGCTCATGTGTGGTATTACTTTGCATATGTAAATCCAGGTGATGGTGTCTACTCAACACTTCCTGGAAAAACAATGGGTAATAATACTGTCAGGTGCTGAAATGAACTGCACTGGTTAGGACTGATGCCTATTTTGTGAACAAACTTATTTGCTGGCTGTTCTTTTTTGTGTGCAAAAACAATGCCTCAGCTTCTTCTATGAATATTCAATTGAACAGTGGTGCAGTGATGCAATTCTATCTCTTAGCCTGTCATGTACTCGCTTCACACATTTTCTGGCAAATGTCCTTTCTGCTGAATGTGTTATGGGGACAGCCAAGTTGAAATTAACAGGGAAAATGCCTTTGTTTTTTAAGGACTGAGATGGCTAATAGTACACTGATACGCTGATGGGATGTTGTTAAAAGGCCTGTCAGCATCCTGGAGAAACTCCATCTGGGATGAAGTAGCCCCATGCAACAGTTAGGGGGGCTGATTGAATGGAGAGCAGCTCTGTAGAGCAGGACATGGGCATTGTGGTGGCAGCATGCAGAACACAGGTGAGCACTGTGCCCTCCCAGTGAAGGCCAGCTGCATCCTGGGCTTTGTTAGCAAGGCTGTAGCCAGCAGGTCCACAGAAGGAGTCACTGAACCCAAACTGGAGCAAAAGAGGGTCTAACTAGGCTTTAGGAGAAATATTTTCACTGTAAGAGGAGCTGAGTGGACCATGTTACCAGAGAGTTTGGGAAATTTAGGAGATATTAAAAAAATCAGTTGGCCCTGAACAGCCTTCTTTAACTGTACCAGCTTTGAACACTGGATGGGACAAGGTGACCTCCAAAGGATCTTTTCACCACAAATTAGTTTGTGATGCTACCTGGAGAGCCAAGAGGAGTGGTATAACTAAACAGTATCCAGTGTAGGAGCAGTGAGCATGTACCAAAATCAGAGTGCTCCAAGAAATAGAGGCTTCTGGAGGCGTCCGTGGGGGTAAGGTTTGCACCGTGGCTCTGAACCGTACATCTCTGGCAGATATTTTCTCCAGCTGCCTCCACATATCCTTCCTTAGCCTGTGGCCTCATGTCATGCATACCACCACATTGTAAAAGTTACTTGGATGCTTTGAAAGTGAATGTTGGACCGCAGCAGACTGCAGAACTTGGACGTAAGTGTGATTTGGAGCTCTGCTTCAGAGTTGTCTTGGGTCAAGAGGGTTTATATTGAACAACACAGACTCCTTTCGTGAGATTAACATGCTGCAAGCACAAATGTTTTTTCAGATTTTCAGTTAAAGGTTTCACTCAAAATATCCATAATAACAATTGCTTGTGTTCTTGTTGCCTGAGAGACTCTGAATATCTTGGAGAACTTTACCGTGGTAAGGAAAACCTTTGTTTATCTCTGAAATTGATAGAATTTTTCCAAAACATAAAAAAATAAATACAATGTGACTTTATCTACTCAGACTGCCAAGTAAAATTAAATATATAGCAAAGGAAGGAACTGAAATGTTGTGGAGAATTTGTAGATAGCCTGTTTATGCTGTCCATCCTCAGTGACTCCATCCCATTCCAAATCTGCTCTAAGTGTACACATCCAGGGGCCTGAACTGCAGCACAGTATACTTAAGTAGATGTTAGGAAAATAATTTTGAGAGAACAAGGGCATTCAAGTACTGGGCCAGATTCCACAACCTCTTTGGAGAGGCTTTATCGTGGGACATTAAAGAAACATCTGCCAAAAATTGTCTAGGAGTAGCTGATCCTGCCTTGAGGTGGGGGAGGAATTGAATTATATTACTCTTCAAGGTCCATTCTAAACCTGTTTTCTGTATTCAATAGTATATTACTAATGTAAGCATTTATAAATGAATAAAAAAACTCCAACAAATGGGCTGAGGTACATTGAGAACAGTATTGTGGGCAGAGATTTTTTTTTTTTCAAGCAGCTTATCCCAAAGCCAGGACTTTGCAGAATAAAGCTGTAATGGATTCAAAAGTTATGTGTAGCCAGGTGAGTGGTTTAGCCCTGTGCTCTGCAGCTGAATTGCCCTTTTAGCTCTTCTGCTCCTGTGGCTGCTGCTAGTGAAGGTGTGGCTGGTAGCCCAGGTAGGACTGATTTCACATCTCCTAACTGTTTTTTCTGCTACAATGTGTTACAACATAATTCTGGTGTTTATGTTCATATTTCTCTTCCCAGTTTAAGGGAGGAAAAATCCTACTTCATGGGGTGCATAGATTTTATGTTCAGAACAACTTTTTCACCCAGTGAAACTGACTGTTGTGATTGGACTTTGTGTCCCTTAGAAATATTACCTTGCTCCCCAAAATGAAAAAAGTTAAAAGCAAAAAACAGAGATAAGAAGTGGGAAGAGATGATCTGGGAGCAGAAATGCTCAACAGTTCTGCCATCTATACTAGGAATTGGAGGACAATTCCTCAGACTCCAAAGAGAGAAATGAGAATAACTAGTTTTACTTTGCAATCAGGAAATGTAGGATGGACAAATGAATGGAAAATTTTGAGTATCAGATCAGTCTTCTTGGCAGTGAGTTAAATCTTAATTTTAACACTCTGTACCCCTTCCACATGAGATAAGAATACTCTGAATTGCACCAAGGCCTGCATTACTTTCCTAAACATGGAAGAATTATGGCTCAATGTGGGTATAATTAGCCACTGTGCAGAGGCTTGTGAGCCATTAACGCTCTCCTTAAAAACTCAGGAAAGTCTTCAATGGTTCATGGACCTGTGTATTAGAGAAAATATATCATGTCTAATTGTTCATCCCTCTAGTTAGGCCTGGAGGAGTTGTGATGGGATAGATGGGGCAGTTTCTCACCTCTGCCATCATAGCCCCTCAGTGCAACCATGGACATTGAAACTCCACTGTAAATACAGGAATGGTATTTAGATTTTCTGTGCTAGATAAATATGTGGGGGTTTTTTGGGTTTTGGTGGTTTTTTTTTTTTATTTTTTTATTGGTTGCTATAGGACTGGTCTGTCAGAATGTATTTGACTGCTGGCTCTGAGCCCAGATGTCTCAGGGTACCACTGCCTGGAGTGGTGTGGATAGCTATTGAGGAGACTGTGAACTGGGTAATGGTGTGAGAGGGAGGTGGGTTTGTCTGTAGGCAGCTGATCTGCTGTGTGACTTCAGGGACACTGCTCTCTGTGTCTGGATATCTGCATCATTTTACTTGCTTAGGTAGGTAACCTTTCAAAACGAAGCTACCTCTATAAGTTTCACCAAGGATCTTAGATTCTAGACTAATCGATGAAGGGAGAATGCAAAATTATTTTTAAGAAGTACATTGATATATTTTTATTCTGCATCATTTTTATCTATATGGAAGTGTCTGATGTTGGGATCATGTATCAGATGTTTTTGACAACTAGCAGTACCACAAATTACCCCAATAAGTGTAACAATAGGATTTTATGTTCACTGTGATCACTGCAGAAGTACTGGAATGGAAACAATGGGGAACTCAGTGGAAAACGGGGTACAAAATATTACTTCAGGGAAGTGATCCATAGAAATTGCCCTCACTGCAGAGATACCGAGACCTACAGGTGACCATGTCCAGTTCAGATAGCACTTCATGTTTTGAAGCTTTACTCTTGATGGGTGCCATTAAGATGACCTGTCAAACAAGATTATTGCCAAAATAACCTGGAGAGAAACAATTTCTTTTACCATCAAACCACAGCAATACTGGCCTGCTTGTAACAATGTCTTTGGTATCTTCTCAAATATTTCTGTGAACTTCAGCCATTGGGACCATACAACTCAAGGAAGTGCTTGATGTGGTCAGCTGTCTGTCTGAGCTGTCTGTGGAACAGGTATTGTAACTGCAACATCCTAACTGTGCTCGACTGGTGGGGATTTACGGGGCGGTTTTCAAGCAAGCACATTTTAATCTGTCACTTCCACTTAGTTGTGGATAATGATCTTTTAATTTATATGAATAGAATATAAATTGCAGAGCCTTTGGGAACATTGCAAGGTGCAAGCCTTGTTAACTCTTATAATGTGTGTTATCTCCAGGGGCTTTTCAAGTCAGAGAGAGAATAACGTTTTAAATCTTTTTTTTCACTTTAATAATTTTACAAGGTGACATTCTGATAACTGGGTGGTATTAGATGCTGGTACTTGTTCTTTGTGTATATGAGAAAGCAATTCAGATCACAGACTGTATTCCCAAAGAAGCTTCTGTCACATGGAGGCTACAGCCGGTGTGTTTTCCCTTGCCCCTTTCTCATACCCAGCCCTTGGCATGTACTCTGTCCTCACCAGCATCCTCACAGTGGAAGTAGGAGAATTTCACTTTGGGAGGATTCATTTTACCTTGTATTCGTCCCATGGAAGTTACACACCTTTATGGCACTACTCATACAAGATGGTTATCTAGTCAGGACAGAGATGGACCCCACCTCTGGTGATTCACACATAAAAACTGTGCGTCAGATAAGTGGTGTGAATCATGGGCTGCAGGTGCTTGTTCTTCTATTCTTGCTTGTGTTCTTTTACTCTCAGTTGTAACAGCTTCACTTCTTCCTTATCAGTCTTTTGGAGGAGGTGTTTTGGGGTTTTTTTTAACCCCATATATTTGAAGATCATTTTTCCACAGGTGTGAATATTTAGATAATTTTGCATTTGAATGTCAGCAGTGCTTCTAGCAGCTATTGTTGTTTCCAAATGATGATCATCTCTTTCTGACCTTCATTGTACTGCAAAGCTGCACAAAAATTTGGCACAAGTTTAGTTTCTAAAACTGCCTGGTGACAGAAGAATTGTACTGGGTTGAACATGGCCAAATAGGCTTACATGGGAGTAACATCAGAACAAAATTTGCCTGGATATTTCAACTCAAACTTTATTTACCTGAGGTCTTCTGGGAGGTTGTACTCAATCCATTTTAAAAGAAATTTAGTTGCATAATCCTATTATTTTCATGGCATTTTAATGCAATATGCTGCATAAAGGATGATACTGCCAATGGAATACAAAAAATAAATTACAGCTGAGAAAATAATTTAGCTGATGAATTTATCCTCTTTGCCTCACAGAATGTCCATAACCACAGAGTGGTTTCTTCAGATGGTCTTACTATTTGTGCTAGATGACTTTTTGAAGTTAACCTCTGCCTCCATAATCTATGAATGACTTTACAATTAACTTAACTGTGTTAAGTATTACAAAGGAGAGTTGAATGTTGCAGCTTATATCACAGTGAAAGAGGCTGTGCCAAGTAATATTACCTTACATTTTTCCTGGCTTAATTGTGTGTGCCAAAGCAGTTATTACTGCCCCGCTGACAGACAACAGCTTAAGTCATGCTAACTGGATTTCAGTCCAAATCCCTAATTGTGATTGATCAAGTAAATTATATATGCATTTAAATGTTTTTCTCTGCTCAGTGAGTCAGAAAGCATAGGCAGTACTTCTAGGTGGTGCATTAGACAAGTATTTGCCCTATAATGAGTGGAGAAATTCAGACACTTAAAAAATCAGTGAAATGTTGATCCTGAGCTGAAGGTTGTTAGGGTTTGTTATCCACAGCATTTTAGAAGTACTTAGGTGTCAAAAGCTGCACGTGTGTAGCTTGGATGATTTGTAGAAGCTCTTAACTGTTGGGAAATTAGCAGAAGTTAGAGCCCAGGTGTTTGTCTGCATCATTAGGAGACAAAATCTGATTCCCGGGCATGGCTGAGTGCCAAAGTAAGATTCTTTAGAAGGAATTTGCTCAGAACTGACTTTTCTGAATTGGGAACCCTACAATGGAAATCTACCAAGATCATCAGATTCTTTGGGAAAAAATGAATTTGAGCTCTGGAAATACTTTGTAGAGTTACCAAGATTTGCATGCCCTTTCAGGTTCACATCAGTGTTATATTCCTCATGCCTTCACTGTGAGCAGGACTAGGCCCTTTTATTTATGTTTCTTCAACTTAGAAGAAGCCATGCTAAAATGTGAACTTAGTCTTCAGAGGTTCACGGAGTGCAGCTGTGCGGGAAGCAGGAGGTGAGGCTGAGACAACATAGCATGAAGGAAACTGGCAGAAAATCTGTAGGCATGTGCTGTCTTTGAGTATTTTTAGCAGCAGAGCACAACAGCTATACGAGTTCAACTTTCTTTCTATTGTGCCTGGATAATCACAGATTAAAGCTAACAAAAGATAAAACTGCCCCAGTCTGGAGTTATCAGTAGCCAAGGTGGTACCATGCTCAAAGACGCAACACGTCAAAAAGATGTTCTGAATCTTGTGATGTAGGACCTCACAGAGAATGGGGACTTTGTGTAGATCCTGTGCAAAACATAACTGAGAAAGAGAAACTTTGCCCACAAATAAATGTGTAGTAGGGGGATCCACATGGTCACTAAAAATCTCTTAGTGGTTTGTTCCAGAAGAGGTTGGAAACCACAGCACTTTGGGGTATGCAACGCATCTGTGGCATAGCTGTCTCAAAGGACCTGTACATGCAAACTGTCTCCCTGACTCCCCTTTTGAGAGCTTTAGGGATTTCACAGTGTGCTAAATGCCCAGAAATTTGCAACTCCCCTTCCAAGCCAGACAATGGGCCTGTGGCCTCACCAATAATGTGTGACTTCTCTAGCCGGAAGCACTGGCTAGAGCCCATCTCCAAACTGGACTGGGAAGAGTTAGATCCTGTCTTGTTTTTTATTCTAATGTTTGTATCCTTTTCATACAGCTTTCCTTGTGACTGGCTTTTATTTAGCCCTGAAGCTTAACATTTGGAACTTCTGTTTGTTGGGGTTTTTTCATTATCTTGGAAAATAATGTTCATTCTTCCAGTAAGCATTTTTCTTCTGTGTCTTGTTTCATTTTCTATTCTATATGAGTTCTTACCCAGTAGCTCACTGAAACAACTAAAGCAATTAAAGCAAACAAGTAACTAACATCTGGTATGTGTTTATTTGCTCCCTTACACTCTCCAGGGCAAGAATTGTGTGATTTGGAACGGTTACTGGTTTATTATGTCATCTATATTTGCAGAAGATCAAAGAGGTTGGACTTCAAGTTGAGATTTGCAAAGTTTGTCGTAGCTTTGTGTTCTTAGGATGTTCATGACACAGGCCTTGGCACTCCAGGAAAACATAATTTCTAGCTGAGCATAGGTTTACCCTTGAGGAAAGAAGTTTCCTGAGTGAGTAAAGGGTTTCCTTGAGTAGAGAGCATGTCGTGCTGAGACAGAAGTTGTCATCTGTGGTCATTGCCCTGTGGCTTGAGTCACTTGTTAAAATGACACAAATTGTTCTGATGGTACTTGGCACAACAATGTCCTGGTCCATGGCTCAGGAATCAAGGTCTCTGCAAGTCAAACAAGTTATTCTTCAGATGATGAAGCTCCTCTTGACATAGTTATCATGAATCTTTCCTGTACGTTCTTTCTGTAACCTGAAAATCCCTTAATAGTAGTAGTACATTAAGCAGGTTCTGGATCATGGTCTTTCTAAGCAAGATCCACTTTCTTTCTGTATTTTGCACAAATTATGGCTACAGTACCCTCAAAATAAAGCAGTAAATTATTGCTCACTGAATTTATTATACAGAGGAATTTCATGGAGGCACCATTATGAATATCATCTGCATAATCGATATGGTTTTATATTGCTGTCTCAACAGTAAGTCAGTCTAGTGTACTACAAATTTGCTGAGCACTAAGGTCTTGCTTTAGTTATTTCTGGATAAAACTTGATTTGTATTTGTCATTACTTGTCATGGTCAGAAGGGCCCCCAGACAGGACAAGGGCTAATGGCTTTAAGCTCAATGAGGGTAGATTTACATTGGCTATTAGGAAGAAATTCTTTACTGTGAAGGTGGTGAGGCACTGGCACGGGTTGTCCAGAGAAGCTGTGGATGTCTCATCCCTGGAAGAGTTCAAGGCTGGGTTGGATGGGCCTCTGAGCAACCTGGTCTTGTGGAAGGTGTCCCTGGCCATGTCAGGGAGGGTTGGGATGAGATGATCTTTAAGGTCCCTTCTGACCCTAACCGTTCTATTGTTCTATGACTCCATGGTCTGAGATCTTGCCTGGTTTTTATAGTGCTCACTTACATTGCCAGTATTCTTCTGTTAATGAATTGCTAGAAGTAGAGATTTTATTGACTAAAATGAATCAATAACTAGAGGTTTTTGGGTCTCAATATACTTTGACTTCCAGTCACCCCAGTCCAGATTTATGGTTTTTTCTTTACAGTGCTATAAAACAGAGCTTGGCCTTAGATCATGAGTGAAGTGTGGTAATGTTTATGAGATGAGTCTTGCTGCCCTTCTTCTGTGAGGAGAGATCAGTGCTCTTATTTTACATCTTAATGATTCCTAAAAACTGAAGCCTTGGGAAATGCCTGGAGCAGCTGTGTCTTACAACCATTCTATCAGCTAGCGAATACCTGCCTTCAAACTAAATCTTAAAGTGCAAAATAATTTCCATGTTGTCGTGGTTTAATCTCAGCTGGCAGCTCAGCCCCACACTCACTGCCCCGCAGTGGGATGGGGCAGGGAACTAGAGGGGTAAAAGGAGAAAACTTGTGGGTTGAGATAAAATGGGTAAAGTAAAAGCCACACATACAAGCAAAGCAAAACAAGGAATTCATTCACCGCTTCCCATGGGCAGGCAGGTGTTCAGCCATCCCCAGGAGAGCACGTCTCCATCACATTTAGTGGTGACTTGGGGAGACAAACACTGTCACTGAGTGTCCCCCCTCTTTCCCTCTTCTTGCCCCAGCTCTACATGCTGACCATGACGGTGTCATCTCTTAGGACAGGAGAATTTTGATGCTATTCACATTTAAAATGAATTGATTTCCATATTAAATTGAAATAAATTAGCTTAGTGTACATCAATTAATATTTAAGTGTCAGAGATCAAAAAAATTTCCTCTCCTCATGATCTGAAGTTAGATATAATCTGATGGCAAGTGTAAGAACTGCCAGTTTTGGCTTGACAACAACTTCTCCTTGGAAGGAAAGCAAGAAAGCAGTTCTGTACGAGTTAACTTACTAGTAACTATAACTGCCTTTTGAATTCAGTTTCAGCTGAATTTATAGTAAAATACGGAAACATTTAAATGTCCTTCTGTCCATCTGCAGGTGTCCACAGTTATTTGTTGAGGAAAAATTACTGTGGAAGTTCCATCTCTGAAAGCTTCTATTTCCAGAAATGACACTTCAACACCAACTTCTCAGCATTGCTGCACTGGTTGTAGCTGTGCTGTGGCAGAATAGGAATTGCTTCTGGAACTGACCAAGGTTGTAAGAGGGTTGTGACACTTCAGGTAAGTAGGAAGGCAGATTGAAAAATACCTGAGGGAGTGTAGATACCCAAATATGTACTACAGCATTCTGCAGGAATTGGAAAGCTTCAAATGCAGTTTTGATATGTTTTCAAGAACACAGAATGCTCTTGTGTGGATTACCCTAGAAGTAAATGAATCGATATGTCAACAGAAGTAACTGCAGTCCACATTCAAGCAAATAACATTGGAAGTAGTAGATTGTAAATCTCAACATCATATAAATTAATACAACTCTGCTGGAACTGTGATTGAGAGAAACCTGCTCAAAAGGTTTGTCCTAAATATTTTGATTGATTGACAAGTTTTCTCTTTAAATGAAAGATTTTTTGCATCATTGAAGTACATGGATTTCATGACTATTAATATCAGTGTGATAGTAGAACAGAGACTGACTTGCAGATGAATTCAGCATTCTTCCTTCACCCTGGTAAAAAGGAGACCTAAGCCAGAACCTACTGCTTTCAAATTTACTAAAGCTGTAAACCAAACTGATTTAAAACTACACCTGTGAAATGCTGAATAAGGGTATTCATCATTTAGTTTCTTTTTTTGTTTGTTTTGTTACAGCATTTCACAGTAACCGGAGATGGAGGACAGAATGTGTCACAAGAGTAAAACTGAATTAGATGCTCTAACAATATCTTATGTTCTTTTCAGGTTCAATGTAATCTCATTGGGCAACCAGCAGTGGAACTCGTCTGTCCAAAATGGTTTATGGTGAATTTTTCCACAGACCTAGCAAAGATGCTGAACTTATAAATTTGAATGTGGGTGGCTTTAAGCAATCAGTGGATCAAAGCACCTTGCTCCGATTTCCCCATACCAGACTCGGAAAGCTTCTCAAATGCCATTCAGAAGAGGCTATTCTAGAGCTGTGTGATGATTATAGTGTGGCAGACAAGGAATATTACTTCGACAGGAATCCTTCCTTGTTCCGATATGTTCTGAATTTTTATTATACGGGCAAACTTCACGTTATGGAAGAACTTTGTGTCTTTTCCTTCTGCCAGGAAATAGAGTACTGGGGGATAAATGAGCTGTTTATTGATTCCTGCTGCAGCAATAGGTACCAAGAACGGAAAGAAGAAGGTCCTGATAAAGACTGGGATCAGAAGAGCAACGACAGTATGGACTCCTCCAATGAAGAGTCATCCATATTTGATAAAGAGCTAGAAAAGTTTGACAATCTGTGTTTTGGCGAAATAAGAAAGAAGATCTGGGTCAGAATGGAAAATCCTGCATACTGCTTGTCTGCCAAGTTAATTGCCGTGTCATCCCTGAGTGTTGTCCTGGCATCAATTGTGGCCATGTGCATTCACAGCATGCCAGAATTTCAAAGGCTGGATGCCAATGACAGGGAGATTGGAGACCCTGTGCTGGAAGCTGTGGAGATTACGTGCATCATCTGGTTTACTGCTGAGCTAGTGATCAGGCTCTTCACTGCTCCAAGTCAGAAGAAGTTCTGGAAGAAACCACTGAACATCATTGATTTCGTCTCTATTATCCCATTTTATGCCACACTGGCTGTGGACACGAAGGAAGAAGAAAGTGAAGATATTGAGAATATGGGGAAAGTGGTTCAGATCCTGCGGTTAATGAGGATATTTCGCATCCTGAAACTGGCCAGGCACTCCGTAGGACTGCGGTCTTTGGGCGCCACGTTGAGACACAGCTATCAAGAAGTTGGACTTCTGCTTTTGTTTTTGTCAGTTGGGATTTCTATTTTTTCAGTGCTTGTGTACTCAGTGGAGAAGGATGATGACTCGTCAGAACTGCAGAGCATCCCTATTTGCTGGTGGTGGGCTACCATCAGCATGACCACTGTTGGTTATGGGGACACTTACCCAGTCACACTTGCTGGAAAGCTGCTCGGCACCCTCTGCATTATCTGTGGGATACTGGTGGTAGCACTTCCAATCACCATTATTTTCAATAAGTTTTCTAAGTATTACCAAAAGCAGAAAGCTATTGATAGAGACCAGTGCAACAATGATCGCAAGGAGAAAGGCAATGACCTACCCTATTTTAACATTAGGGATATTTATGCAAAAAAGATGCACTCCTTCATTTCTAGCCTTTCTTCTGTAGGAATTGTAGTCAGCGACCAAGATTCAACAGATGCCTCCAGTATCCAAGATATGGAGGATGTTTATAACACGGTATCTTTAGAGAATGATGCAGGAAAATGAGTTGAATCACGTTCGCTTCTCTTTATTTCTCTTCTGATTCCTGGTAAATGTGGACTTACAAACTTCAGTGAATTCATTAAGAGCAGTTGATTCTCAGGGTACTTAACTGTCAGCCATATTTGGACATTCTTAGCTCTGAGGATGCCATACAAGCTTCATTGTTTATATGAGGCTTTAAAATATGCCTCATATAGTGGTTTCGTTTTTACACAACTAATGTTATGCATTTTTGGGGACAAAAAGTTGGGAAAAGAGTTTTAAATGTGAGATAAGTTTGTTTTGTGGGTATTGTTGTTTGATTTGTTTGTTGTTTTTTCCCCTGAAGCAGTCTGATATCTTACACAGAATTTGCTTTTATAATTTGCTGCTCTTCAGGTAGAGATATGTTACAAACATATAAGAACTATTGCACAAGTTAGTGAAGTTTTTACCTGCAAATACATTAGATAAAAGCAGTAATTGTGTACACGTAAAACTGCTCCTTTACACATTTATGTAATTTTAGAGTTGGGAACCCATTTCCTAAGTTGGGGCAGAAAATATATTGGTACATATTGTTTTTACTCCATGGAAGCATAATATTTATTAATTTCTTTCCAAAAGCACAATACATTTTTAGTTTGTTAAAATAAATTATTTCCATTGTGCCTATATTTTTCCTAGGATCCAGCCATGGCCAAGCTCTATCAGGTCCCAAAGGGTTTAAATCATAAATCCCAGGATGAAGTGTCTGGTGTAGGCAGGATATAAGCTTCTTGTACCATTTAGCCACCACTCCTGCCATTGTGACCCTGAGCAATTCTGGTGCCTGGAGGGGATCCTGCTGTGTTTAAGGCCACCATAGTGGCTTCCCGAGAGACTTTGATTTGTGGGCGCTGAAGCAAACATCTGTGGTGATCTTTGGAAGTTATTGTTCCGTACTGCCAATGCTGCTCCTTGCTGAGGGTTGCTGCCTCAGTGGTAGGAGCAGCGTGAGCAGCACCTCAACTGCGCTGGGTCTCTGCCCAGGGCTGTAGTGCCAAGCAGTGGAGATGTCAAGACGTGCTCTTCTCTGCCGTATGTTGCCCCCCAGAGATGTAGGGTGGGCTCTGCGAGTGGGCACCTGTATTGAAACGATTTCAGCTCATTTTTCTAAAGCTCATCTGCTGGTGGTGGCAGCTTTCCTGGTGTGTGCTGTGGGCTGGAGCAGTGCTCGTTTCTTGGCAGAGTCCTGCAGCTCTGTGTTCCCCTCCTCTCCAGGGATTTCTTAAGCAGCCAGATAACTCTGCTGTGTTTCAAACAGAATCTTCTAGGGCTATTTAAAAGGAAAGCCAGCCCTTGAGCTTAGCATAAAGCAGTGCTGGAGAAGCTCAAGGACCTTATAGTGTTAAGTGGACCTTATAGTCTATAGTGTTTCTGAACACTCATATTTCATTTGTCTAGTGACTAAATTAGATGCTGGGCAACAGAGAATTGAAGACACTGTGATGTCAATATTTTCCTTAAAGAGAGGTTTGACTATTTAAATTTTTTTTAATATTATTGGGTCAAATACAGCAGCCTGTACTGAGTTTCTGTTCAAGAAGATCAAACTCCGTAGGAATTTACTTCAAAGCTGAGTAAGATGGCAGAAGATGGCAAATGATTTTAACCACTGCAGAATCTTGATTTTTCATGTGTCTTCCGGATTTTCTATTGCAAAATACATTAAGTAAGTAGCTGAGGTGCACTTAAATTTACTAAGGCACAGAGCTATAACCTCTGAGATGGAGAAACAAAAAGAACAGGATCAACCTGTAAAGATGTGTCCCTCAGGACTGCTGTGCATCGATATAGTGATGTGGGACTTAAAGAAAATATTTTGAGCTTTGGAGAAACCTCAAAATTTGGCTTGTTACTTGCTGACTGTTGTAAACGTATGTGATGCTTCACAATTAAAGATAATTCTTCCCACAGTTAGTGCAGGAATACCAAAAGGGAAAGCCCAAATGTTATTTGTTCTTACTCAAAAATTAATATTAAAAAGATGCAATGATACAAAATATTAAATATGTATGTGCATATGAATCTAATAAGAACCAGCAGAATAACCGCAAAAAATTACTCTCTGGCCAAAGCAAACCTCTTGGTGGTCTCCATATAAAGATATATTACATTGCCACTGAAGATCAAAAGCAGTGAAAAATATTTTAATGCAGCAAAACCTGCAAGAAAGTGTATTAAATAGCTGAAAAAGTGTTACTGAAAAATTTCATTTTGTGTATCAGGCATTACTCAAGGATCATAGAATATACAACTTTGTGGATTAAATTTTACTGACTGGTAATTTGTCATAAAATTGATAAGCTTTTGATCAAACTCATGAATCAGTCTTAAGGCTGTTACACTGTTTAAGTTCCTCTGACTATTTTAATGCATTGATACAGCTTGCAGCAAAGTGAGATATATCTTTTGGAACATCAGAAAGTAAAGTACATATCCATGTATCGTTCAGTGTACACTATTTTGATTTCTGTGATGAGATCTTGGCCTTTTACAAATCAGTTGTATCTTAAAAATGGTTTTCTTGTATCCTTATGCCTTTGCTGGAATAAATCTGGCACCTTGGTTTTGCACAGGCATAACTGGGAGCAGGATGTGAGCTGTGTTTGGTGCCTAAAGATACTCCTCTCAAGGCAGAACTGCAGTGCTGTGACATGCATTGATGCTAGAGTGTCACAAGCCTTCAGTGCCAGGAGGAAGCAGGTGAGAGCAAAGACTGAGCTGCTGCACATTCTAGGGGATTCTTTCTTATTGAATTTGTCTTCTTCCTTGGTCTACAGTGGCATATTGTTGATTTGTGATATCAATGTCAACAGGAGGTATATTGGATATTGTTTTTGTTTTCCTGAACCACATGTTTTTTGCTTTAAAAATGCTTCCTAAATTCTCACCACCTAGCTGCTCTGCTTCACACACCAAAGCACAGAGAAGATTACCATTCAGGCATGCATCCCATTTTGTATGGGAGAGATTTGTTTGGTTTCGTACAAAACAATTTACTGGCATGTTGTTGCTTTCTTTGTGTTGATGCCAAACTCTTCCCCTTTGATATCCAGTATTTCCACAGGAGCATCCATCTTTGCATGGTTTTCCCTAGTGTGTAACGGGAAGGCAGCACTGCACTGCATTGCAGCTCCCTGTCTGAGAGGCTTCCAGCTGGCAGGGGTATCACCCCACTGCCCACAGCTCCTGCCTTCCCAGGACCATTCTTTGGGGTGTGTTAGTAAGAGGTTAAGTAGAGGGAAAACACCCAGTGTAAAGGAATCGGAAAAGATAAATGGGAGAAAGAAGGAAGCTTTCAGCCAAGAGGGATGGTGGAGAAGCATGAGAGGACCTCAGAAGAAAGGAAAGAGGAAGAGGTTGAGACAGTCCACACTTATTTTCCCTTATTTCCTGGGGTTTTTTTTCCACCACTGCTTACCTCCCGTTTCCTCCCTTCTCCCTCACATCCTCTCCTGCTCCTACCTTGGCCCCCTTCCCAACCAGCATGTGATCCAGCAGTCTGTTTGTGTCCCAAAATGAGGGTCTTTCTGAATCCAGAAAAGCTTTTTCCATCCACCTGGATAGCAGCAAGCAAAACTTAGCAGGGATGAAATTAGTGAGCACAGGCAGCGCTTTTTGTAAGAAAAGTCACGGTGTTGCTCAGATTATTAAACATAAATGTGGGGCAAATAAACATCACATCTGTGTCAGGCCTGTAAATGAAATACCACTTTATGGCTTAGGTAGAAATTCACAGTCCACAACCTCATGAGGGGGAAGAGGAGGGGCAGGCAGTAAGCTCTTCACTCTGGTGACTAGTGACAGGACCTAAGGGAATGGCCTGAAGTGGTGTCAGGGCAGGTTTAGGTTGGATATTAGGAAAAAGTTCTTCACCCAGAGGGTGGTTGGGTACTGCAAGAGGGTCCCCAGGGAAAGTGTTACAGCACCAGCCTGACAGAGCTCAAGAAGCATTTGAACAATGCTCTTGGGCACGTGGTGTGGTAACTGGGGTGTCTAGTGCAGGGCCAGGAGTTGGACTTGATTACCTTTGTGGGTCCCTTCCATCTCAGCATATCCTGTGATTCTGTGATCATGCCAGACATTACCATTTAAAAGCAGGCTCCTTGTTGATTCCCATGTGAACGGGTTGCTGTCAGGGAGTGCTGGGAGTATCAGGCAGATTTGACTGGCAAATGCAGTACACGGGCTCACAGCATGCCAAGGGCTCCTGACAGGCTGCTGTGTATTAATACATTTATTCATTTCCACATATTCCTAGCATCTAGGGCAAGTGACAAAAACCCACTAAGCTGTGGAGAGCTTCTCTAATATTTTTTGATTAGCTGACAGTGTTTGTGAAGCTGCTAATATCTCTTCATCCAGAAGAGGACATTTCTCAAACAAAGTCAGAATAACCCTGAGCTGGATGTGCAGTTTGTGACTGATAGCAGTAGCTTGGTTGCAGTCAGTAAATAATGCTGTCTGGTGCTGTGTGGCTGCAATGCTGTTGCCTTTATTTCTGAAATGTTTATGCTCTGTCAATCAAGAGACAGCAGATGCCATTAAAACTATCTCAGCAATTTCCAGCTGCACAAGAATAGCAGCATCTCTTCGAAGCACAGCAAAATATCATGGCTCGCTGAGACCTTTTCTTTTAATTTCGTGCATAGTTGTAGTTAATTTTTCCTGATGAGCCTGTGGTCCAAGCACAATCTGACAGAAGAAAAGGTCACTGTGTGTCTCTAGACAAGTTACAAGATGTTATTGACTTCAGCTCAGGGCAGTGCCCTCCCACCTCACTGGCACGACGCAGGTGGTACAGAGAGAGGTAATTCACTGTGGAATGGGCTGATGGCTGTTGCAGGTAGGTAAGAAGTAAAGGCAGAGCTCCTTGGGGATGGATATAATTTATATGTAATTGTATATCTGCCCTCTGGACAGAGCTCATTTAGGTATAGAATATGATCAGATAAGGTATGACACTTTTGCTGAAAAACCACCTACATCTCATATCTTTTTAATGAATATATTGGAAGGAACAGCCTTTGCTCATGTTTTTATCAGGTCAAGGGCTGTGGCTCAAGGGTTCTTTCATCTACACACACATCAGTTTTCTCCAAATCACATATGCCAGTGGGAGGGAGAGACTTTGCAGCATCCCCAACAAACCCATGAACATTTAGCCAAGGATTTGGGTTCCCAGGATGAGGGCTGCTTGGGGTGGGGGGGGGGACACCATTAAGTGAGGGAGAATGGATACCATGTGGTCTCATGTGGTCTCATTTGGACTTTCCCAAAAAGCCTTACTAGCAGTCTGTTAAGAGCCTGTAATGACCTGCAAGTGGAATTTCAGCCTCCTGTAGTAATTTTAAAAAACAAATAATAAAATATGAGAGGGAGCAAACTGGTGTTGGCAAAGAGGCAGGCGCAATATGCTGACAGTACTTTTATGACCCAAATTTGCATTATTTCTTGGCTTGTAAGCCCTATAAAATATTCTTACTCTGTCATGTGTTGTAAAATCTGCCCCTGTGCATTAATACAAATAGAATAGTGGAGCCAAATCCTGGAATTACAGCATTAGAGATGGAAAAAAAAATCTTGGCTTGGAGAAATTGCAGAAATACTGTTTAGCTGCCACTGCTGTTTTATTGTTGCAGCTGCCTCAGTGGTGAGAAGGAGCAAGGGACCATCCACAAGCAGTGGTATGCAGGCTTCCCTTTCTTCTTTTGCACGTTTGACACTGACCATCCAGGCTGAGGGACCCCTGTGGCCGCAAGGGACACTCAGCAGACCCTTCCTGGATGCAGTTAGGTGTGGAGCCAGTGGTCCCTAGAGAGGGATGTGGTTGTGAGGGGAAAATAATGAGTTCTGTATGAAATAGCCTTTGGGGAGGTAAAACAGTATCACTGAATTTGGTGTTGCCACCCTCCTACGTGTCTATGAGACCTGGGAGAGAAAGAAGAAATGAGGAAGAAGTTGAAGGGTCTGACATTTAGCAGCAGCCATATGAAGGCTAATTTGTGTTGTGTTAATCTAAGGGCTTTTGCTGAATCACAGGTAAGATTCTGTATTTAGCCTTGAACCCATTCCATGAGGTTGAATAGTGCTTTGTCTTCCCGCAGGCTGTGAGTTACAGCTACAAAATGTGCTCTTCTCTGAGCTGGTTTCTAGACGTGGTGCTGTCACTGCCTTTCAGGCTGACTGGACTTTGGATCTTTCTGAAGCGTTGCACCTGCTATAAATCATCCTTGCAGCTTCTACCCCATTTCCTAGAAACCTGGAAACTATAAGCGTGAAAGAGTTCAAAGTGGGTTCTCTAGCTCAATATTATTCTTTGACAGCATCAAATGACATGCATTTCATGGAAAGAGATTTTCCCTGCTCCTGAATTGTGAACTTTAGATATTTTTTCAAATCAATTATTTGAAGAGCAGCTTACGTTCTGATACCTAATTTTATTCCAGGTGGTATAACCCTAAGTACACAACTAAGAATCCATTTCTTCAGTTTACACAGTTGCAGTCTTAGATATTTGGATTGTGTATCTTCTGGGAAAAAAGAGGTGAATAAATAATTCCAGGTGCCAAAAAGCTGTTTGAATGCTCATTGAGAGAATTCCTTATGAAGCAGAATGATCCTGGAGTCAGACAGCATGGTTTTATAAGCCTCTTCTGTGGAAAGGAAAACAGTTTTTTTCTTATTTCTCTAAATATTTCAAGGGGGGATGGAGTAACAGTCTTGCTGTTCTGCTGTGATGGAGAGCATTGAATGAAAGAAGGGCACAATAAAGTTAAGGCAGTTAAAAGGAACATGACTTTTTTGTAAACACCCCACTTCCCTTGGGACAATAATTTTCTTGTTGTTCCAAGTTTTTTTTTAAAAGGCAAAAACATAGCGTACCAAAACCACAGCACTGTTTTCCCTTGCTGGGTATTCTAAAGATTAAATTAGCTCCAGTTAGAGGTGTGGAAAGAGAATCACAGGGCAGAGTGGGGGGGTGCGTGAAGATTTTATAATTTATTTTTATATCCTGTGTTTCACCCTTGGCATTTTACTTTTGCATTGAAATTTTTTTGTGTCTTGACTGAAGAATCAAATAATAGACAATCTTTATCTGCAGATTTCTTTTAAGCAATTGAATATGAAGGAAAAGTTAGGTTTCAGCCTTTCAGTCTTGACAATGAATTTAAAAATTCATCAGAAGCATTCCTAAGCAACACAAGAATTTATACATAGGTGTGGTACATTTAATGTATCTCAAGCCACAAACCTAAAGTTCTGGCAGTGTTCAGTGAATGAAAGGTTAATAAAAATTCAGGTGTTAATCTGGTTCTGTTCTAGTTGCATATTCTGGTGCATACTTTTGACTCTTAGGCTGCCTCTGTAAGTCTAGTGCTCCTGGAATTTCATATATCTAGCCATATAAAGACTGACTGGACAGCTGTCAGAGCATAATTGTGCAGGCTTTTGGCTGTCTGTCACCAAAGGTAACCTCTGCTAATCTGCCCAGGAGCTGCTGCATTCCAGAGGTGTGCAGGGAGAACAGGCAAGTGGGACTGTGGGGCTTTGCCAAAGGCACTTGCAGCAGAACTTCTGGGTTTTTTCGGCCTGCTTTCATTGTATTATCACCTGCTGAAAACATCTGTGTTCTCCACCTAATGTGTTAATTAATCCCAAGAAGATTTATGGTATCTGGAAAGGGTTTATAAAACATAAGTGTTCCTTGAAAGCAAATACTGAGATGAGGCTGGAGAGGTGGCTCAATTTTTTTTTGCCCTGGCTTTTCTGCCTTGTCTTAGGAGTAATGACAGGGCAGGAATGGGAGTGGCATAACAAACTTTGGAGTTTGGAGAGCCTTTAGGGCCACGGAGAGTCCCTATGAAAATAAGCATTGAAGGAATCTGGGGACTGAGGTAGGGGATCTGGGTGCTGGATATGCCACACAGCTGTTGTATGCTCCGTGCTCCAAGTGATGGGTGGAAAGAAGACATCTCTGCACCAGTGGCTCTCTGCTGCTTAGGTGGCACTGACTGCAGCCTTCTGTGCCCTCTCCACAATGTCCTTTTCAGTCCGATGCCCATGTCCACAAGTGTTAAAATGCTTCCTCAGACCTGGAAACTGACAAGAGATGTAATGAGAGCAACTGGAAGGAGGTAACAGAAAGAGGGGCTGATGACAGGAGGCACGTCTGTAGAGAGAACATGTTGCAAAGATGCTTTGTTGGAAAATATTATCTTCCATGTCTTGTAGCTTTTCCTCTCCTCAATTCCTACAGAGAATCAGTGATTTGGGTTGGAAGAGACCTTAAAGATCATCCAGTTCCAGCTCCCTGCCATGGGCAGAGACAACTTCCACTAGACCAGGTTGCTCAAAGCCCCATCCAACCTGGCCTTGAACATTTCCAGGGATGAGACATCCACAGCTTCCCTGGGCAACCTGTGCCAGTGTTTCACCACCCTCATGGTAAAGAATTTCTTCCTTATGTCCAATCTAAATCTACCCTCTGTCACCTTAAAGCCATTCCCCCTGGTCCTGTCTCTACATGCCCTGGTAAAATGTCCCTCTTCATCTCTCATGTAGTTCCCCTTTGTCTACTCAAGGCCACAGTTAAGGTCACCTTAGAGTCTACTTTGCTCCAGGCTGAATAACCCCATCTCAGTCTCTCTTCATAGGGGAGGTGCTCAAACCCTCTGATGATCCTTGTGGACTTTTCTGGACTTGATCCAACAGGTCCATGTCCTTCCTGTGCTGGGGACCCCAGAGCTGATGCAGCACTGCAGGTGGGGTCTCATGAGAGTGGAGCAGTGCATCCCCTCCCTCCCCCTGCTGCCCACAGCGCTTTGGATGCAGCCCAGGATGCCATGGCTTTTTGGGCTGCAAGAGCACATTGCTGAGTCATGCTGAGCTTCTCATCCAACAACACCCCCAGGTCCTACTTGGGGTTCTAAATCCAGCCTCTGCCCAGCCCGTACTTGTGCTTGGAAGTTAAAAGGACTGTGTGTCTTAGCATAGCTTTTGCAAAATGCCTTCTCCCTTCCTGCGGTCATTATGGAATTTACAAACCACTGTGGAATGTAACCTGGGAGATAAATTTGTTTTGGGAAGAAAACAGTCTAGCTCACTTTGTGGTCTTTTTTTTCCTTTAGATTCTGTACTTCCTTGCATCCAAGCAGGCTTTGGCAACACACACTCCCCTTCTATGCATGCAGCATGTGTCAGGCTTTATAATCCATCCAATGTTCCCAGCTATTCAGCAAACTAAAAGAAAGGGTGAAGGGAATAAGGTCAGAAGAAACACTTCATATTGCTAAAATCCTGTTCCTCTGCATATAATTTCAGTATCCAGTTCCTTTAAAATGCAGATGACTTCCCCATCACAAAATACAAAAAAAACCCCACTGGGAATAGACCCTATATGGGCTGATTGATTATTTTTGGATGAAGATGAAAAAGAAGAAAAATGCTTGGCTTTTTTGTGGTGAAAAAGGGCAAGCAAAAATATTTGAATAAAAACTCTCATGGCCAAATAATTCCACAGTTATCAAAGTGATCATTGTTGGGTGAAATCATCAAAAAAGAAGCTATATAGACATTTGAACATGAACATAAACCTAAGGACAAGTAAAGAAAAATTGCTGGCTCTTTTCTATCTCTGACTCCTTTTGTAGAGATTGAGATTTATTTTTCTTGGCTAGTCAGATGATGAACTACTTGTTAATTAAGTGGTTGAAAGGTGTAGTTGAAAAAGGAGTTTGGAATCTGAGACAGCTCAGCATGGAGGAAACCGCCTCTGTGATCAATCTTGTCAGGTTTTGACACCTTAATTAAAAGTTATCTTTGGCAGTGTGAAGGCAGATCAAGTTCTGGGAAAGTGGACACTAAGCATTTTGTTGTGGTCATTTGGCAACAAGAGTACTGAAGGGATCAGCAGCCAGTCCTGCTTCCACCAGGAAGAGAACTTTGGGCATTGCAGTACAGCAGACATGGAGCACTGGGACAGATCCGGGCTGGATCAAGGGTCGCTTCCCACAGTGAAACAGCTCGGGGCTACAAAACATTGTGACCCTATCTGAAGTTCCATGTGATCCTGTGCCAGCCATTCTGTCATCCAGCACTTCTGGTCTCCATCACATCTTTTGCCTCTCTTTCTGACGTGTAAGCTACACAGGGTGTCAGTGGTACCTCAGTCTATGCGCTCCTTCCCTACCAAGGGTGTGGTGGTCAAAAGTGGGGCAGGGATCTTGAAGTCCTCATTACTGGGAAAATAGTGACTTAACTGTAGAGAAGTGGAAAAATCTGAGGGCTTATTGGAAGAACTGACTTTAGTTTTGGCCAAGTTGTTTAAAATTAAGACATTTTTTATGTCTTTAATGAAATGTTTAAGAAAAAAAAGGAAGACATTAGTTTGAGGGGGGAGAAAAGTAATTGTCCTCCATGCTGTCCTGTCGTAGTTATATAAAAAATTGTACAATTTATTACACCAAACAATGGATTTTTTTACTTGATTGCTGAACCAAACTGTTTAAAAAAAAAAAAATCTGTAATTTAAGACTCCTTGAGCTTTTTTACTTTGACTCAATGTTTCATTTGATTTGGTGGAATTAATTCTTTTGCATCTAATTAAACTTAGGCTGGTTTGACATTAAAAAAAAGGTTTCACAATGAAAGAATATTTTTTTAGAACATGTTGAAATGCAACATTTCAGCATCTTTGGAAACAAGAAGCTCTCACAAAATTTCACAATGAAATGTGCACTGATCCAAAGTCCCTCCTGCCTTTTTTGTTTTGTTTTTGTTCAGTTTGTTTGTTTTGTAGGAGATTCCCACCAACTGTGGGCTGGATTCAGATATAAAGTTTCTTTCTCTGTCACAGCCTTTTTCAATGAATTTTCTATTCACAAAAAAATTGTTCTCATCTAGTTTTAGCTGTATTCTTTGGAAAATGCTCATTTTCCTTGGAGAAGTCAGATAGAAGAAAAAAATAAAATCTTTGTCACTTCCATGATTGCTGTCATGGATCCAGTGATGTACGTGACAATTAACCAATCACTCATGTTATTGGTAAAGAGAAATGAATTATTTGCTTTGCTCAAGACAGAAAATGAAAAGCAGTTACCAGAAAATCACATCCTGGTAAAGGAAATAAGTCCATTTTAACAAGTTTATGAGGGAGAGCTTCGTTATGAAGCACAAAAAAAAGAAAACACATGAAAAGCCTTTTGGACCCCATCTATTCATGCGATTCCTTTGGTGGGAATCTAACTGAAGGCTGATCAGAGAGAAAATCATTGTTTCTTTTAAGTAATAATTGCAAATGGATATGTGTGCTCTTCTGCAGTAATTAGAGAATATGTTTTGAATAGAGTACTCTTCAGTAAATAAACTTCCACCAACCAGTAACTGCTTAATGCCTGGTAAGCTGTAGCATTCTTAATTGGATGTGTCAGCTCAAGAGGGAATGTTATAATATTATTATTTAATATTCACGCTCTTTAGTCTAGAGAAGAGAAGGCTTGAGCAGTTAGAGAAATCTTACTGTATATGAAAGCCTTTTGCAAGAAAAGCACAGGTTTGTTTTTTTTCCTTTACTGTTTAGGGCGCAAAGCTCAAGCCAAGGAGAATGAAGAGGAAGGGCTGATGGTAGAAGTGGCTCAAGAATTCCTCCTGTTTTCCTGGGGCCCCTTGCTCAGCTCCAGCTCCAGCTGCTCACTATCTCAGTCCTGCTGATCCAAATCTGTGTAAAGGTAGAGTAGATTGCTGCAATGATCCAGGTTTAGAATAATAATAATTCTCTGCTGAGTGGATGGAAAGGAGATGTGAGCCTGAAAAGTTGAAAAGGCCCTGGATCACTGTCTCCTTGATGGAGACCAAACTCTTTTTTCAGTGACTCCATACTTGTGGCAGCAGTCCAAATTACAGAATCGTAACGTTAGTGAGGTTGGAAAAGACCTCTCATGGGGATCATTGAGTCCGACCTATGACTTGCATAATTTGTCAGTTTGTTGGGGGTCAGAAAATGTGCTCCACTGAGGTTCTGACTCAGAGGCTTCAGTAAGGACTTTACTGGGCTACCTACCTGTGTCCAGAGGTGTCCCTGGCTGGGAACTTGGGCTGTGCCGAGAATAAAACAACTGGATGATGGGACCCATCCTGGTACATTGAATTGCTGCTGTGACTCTGTCTTGGACTCAAGGGGAGGGTTTCATGTACTTGGTGGTATGGGCCAGTATTTTCCCATGGAACAGAGAGAAGGACTTTTGAGGAGAAAACTGGGAATACATGTCAATAAAAAGTGAAATAATTTTTTACTCAGTAAAAGGGTCCTTGGGAGCTTGATGGAGACACAGGGACAGTCTGCCATGAGAGCAAATTCCATGGCTACCACCAGTCTTTGATGTATTTGCCTAATTTTTCTTGGTATAGATGATTTTGGTATGTGAGCACTACACACACGATTTGTCTTGCCATCAGCACAGTCATAAGGAATCTCTAATAATTCCATTTCCTCTCTGATTTTAAAAGTCAAAGTACAATTGCCTTCTTTGTGATCTGTTTGATTTATCATGCACATATTTGCATGTAGTATTGAGAAAGTTTTTATAGTTTATTTGTTATCATATGGCTATTATCATTTTAAATATGCAAATAGAGATGAGCTGGACTACTGAAAGGAAAATCCTGACCCTTACCTGTTCAAAGTGTCTCATCTGCCAGAAGCAATGTATTTTTATGGCTCTGATTTTTTTTTTTTCCCTGGAAGCTTTCTTCCAGAGGAAATTTCAAAATCCTACCCTTCCATTGTGACTGTGAATGGATTTTGGTATTGTTTCAATTTCCATGGCAACAGAAAAATTTGTTTTCTGACAGTGTTTGAATACAAAAGTCTAATTTCCGTGGGCTCTTTTGAATACGTCAGTTTACATTTTTATCCCCTCAAGTGTTTTGAACCCCTGTCCTTAACCCCTTGACTCCATTTAGTTCTGTGAAATCCAATCTCTTTCTCCTTAGTCAGGGCAGACAGGTTTTTTTCTGTTCTTTCTTTATTTTTCAGATGTGATTTGATTCAGTGTGCTGATAGAAGAAATATAGCCACATTTCATACTTAGGAGTTCAAATCCTTCCTTAGAGGCATTATTAGTTTTTAAATTACTTCTAAGCCCTGAACTTACTCCAAATCTAGTTTTAAGGCTGTGGAATATAACCACTATAATTTTAAATTCAAGAGCTAACTGTCTTTTTTATGTTTTGCTTACATTCATATATCTTACAGTGTTTGACCTGTTCATCAGCCAGTCCATGAGTGTGCTTGAAGAGTGCCAGCTACATAATCATTAAACTTTGCAATAACAAAATACTTCAATTAATTCCTGAATAGATGCCTGACATCTGTGGTTTGCAGAACTTCATCATTCACTGTATGAATGATGAAATCTCATTGTATTTAACATCTGACGTCACCTGCACCACCTAATTATCTTAAGTGCTAGAAAGCTTCAAGATACGTGGTTTAAATTCAAGCAGCCTCTGAAGTTTGAATGTGAAAGATGAATAGAAGAAAGCCAGGGACATGATAGTCTTAATCTTCTATGCTTTGCCTACCTGTGTAGCTCCTTCCACAAGGAAGGAAATAAATTCTGTCTCTGTGTCCCACTGGCAAGTATTTCATCTGTGAATCATACTGTAAATGCTGTTGTACCTCTCTGAGCCTGGCCAGTTTTCTTCCTTAGCTCATCTCCAGCTGAGCTGGAATACATGCATGGTTCCTTAATTGGAGAGGAAAATATTTCTAACAGGTCCCCAAACCTCCCCCTACACTTTCCCCCTTCTCTGTAGAACCAAACTAAGGCAGAACTCATTGCACCTGGCTGTGCAGATCTCCATCCTTCCTCGCTTTGATAAAGGAGAAAGAGCCAACAACCTTGGCATGTGAGTTACCGGCAACAGAATAAAGCCCAGAGTGAATTAATGGAGCAATGCAAACCTTTGAACTCTGCTTTGCCACCACAACAGTTGTAGAACTTAAGGAAAAAAATGGAAAAACTGATCTGCTTGGAATACAGCTTCTGGGGATGGATTGCCTCTTCGGAGGACAGCAGGTACCCACACTCGGCATTTACAGGTGCTTCCCAACTTCTAGAGAACATTGTGCTGATAGAAGGTAACTTTCATTTCATTAAAGCATTAATAAGATTTAACTTCCATCATTGCTTATTTGGGCAGTTACATGCAGTCATTTTTATTTATAATCTTTAGCTATATTTATCCATGTCTTTGGTCTAGTTGCTTATTATTAATAGATATTTATATAATATAGACTTTGTTGATGCTGCTACAAATGAGTTTTCTGTTAATGTTGAGATCTGACCTTAATAATGCACTCTGCACTACTGTTTGAAAGTCATGATAAAGCTGCTCAGCAATTTTATTTTTTGCTCTCAGTGAAATATAACCAGCTTGTATTCATTACCAACACAGATATTTATAACTATATCTGATTTGTTTTTCTTAGTTGTTAGATCTTTTATTGCTTTTCTTACATGGATTATCTGAGAAAACTGCACATCTCTAAGCTGTGGGAAGAGTCAATCCTTATATCTTAATATGTGCCAAGCAAACCTATCACGTCGCTCAGCAGATTTGAGAGTTGTTTTGCTTTTAGATAAATATTTTTAAGACTGTATCTATTTATGACTTTAGCCCCTTGTGAGTGGTTACTGGAGGTCATGTGTTGTTGGTTCAGAAGTATCTGTTAATCATGCAGGAAAGGGAGCATGGGTGAAACATAAGGATTTCTTCCTGTGGGAAAGTGAGCAATTATTTTCGTTCTAGATTAGTTTAGTAGAAACTGTGAAACTGTATTCCAGTCCATGCCTCTGTAAACACTTAAAATAACATTTCCAATTTCTGAAGGTGTAAAGCAACAATTATTTTTCCAGCATCTATCCCTACTCAGTCATAAAACATAAATGAATATAGAAAAGCCACTTACAGTATAAAGTCAAATGTCAGCAAGAAATATATTGCTTCTTTTGCTTAAGTATCTAATGATTTGTGGTGCTTCATTCTCATCTCTTGACATATTCAGGTAGGTGATGCTCAAATAATTCTTAAACCCCACAATTTTCATTGTGTCCCGAATGAATGTGCATCTTTAATAAACACTGTAGGCATTAGAGTAATTCAGAATACTTTGTATCAAAACATCTTTATTTCTTCCCGATCCTTCCATGAAAACATTGTTAGGAGCACACTAGGAAGCTGAAGCTGTGGTGGCTGTGACAGATGTCCTGCTCTCAGCAACACAAGTCTGTGGACTTCAAATGGACTTGGGCTGAAAGAAAACCAGAACCTACAGCCCATCTGAGCCCTCTGACAGGGCAAGGGGGAAAGGGACTTCTCCCAGGCTGAGAATGAGTTGTGTGTTTGTTCTTTGGAGGTCACTGGCAAACCAAGGTATCCGTGTGGTTCCCAGCCAGAGGAGGTCTTGCTGAAAAGCTGGTGGGTGGGTTTGGGAAGCCCAGGGCAAAGCCTCTGCCAGGCTGAAGCTGGGAGGAGGGCAAGGACAAGGGAAGAGGTCCTGGCATGAGGTGACGGAGAGAGCTGTTCAAGCACTTCTTCCTCTGTAAACTCTTCGGAGTGGCACATGTAGTCTGGAGCCAAAGAGTGAGACCAAGAGTTAATTGTCTCCATGGACAAGAAAATCAGTTTGCAATTATTTTACAAACTGCAGTCTTTTAGGAACTTTTCTTGTTAGCTGCCATCTACATTAGAAAAACTGCTTGAATTTCACTGTTGGTACAAAGACCATCACAGATTTACAGATGAAACTAAGAGGGGCGAGGAGCCTGAGTAGTCACAGCTTTGGTCAGTGGTTTTTAATAATTCCTATACTACAGACCTCTCCAGTCCTTCTCTTTCTGATCCCTGTGGATGGGAAGTGTTTGTAAATTTGGTTTTGGAAAGGTCCTGTGTTCTAGGCTGTCATGATTTCTGCATCTTCTCTCAACAAAGGAGGATATTGAGGCTGTCTCACAGGGCATGTTGGCCTTTCCAGGGGAAGGGTATTATGGCTTACTGTAATACTGTCTGGAAAACAAAAACAGATCTACTCTACCTCTATATCCCACTTTTAATGAAATTTGTCTCTAAATCCTTGTAATCATTTTTTTTCTGGGTTTTTTTGTTTGTTTGTTTTCTTTCCTGAGAGTGTGGATCGCAGCGCTCTATCAGCATTAGAAAAATACAATTTTTTTTACTTTGTTACTTTGTGACAGCTGGCTTTGCCAAAACCATGGATTGATTTTATCTGGTCATCAAATTATTTCCATTCATCTGCAGCCCCAGAAACCTGCTTGGATATTGGAAATGCATCTGGTCCCAGTTTCAAATTGAATTGTCTCATTTTTATTTGACATGAGTGAGCATAGACACTTAGATCATAATTTCATTTCTGTGCATCACAATCCATTCTTCCCAGTCCTCTCCCATCCCCAAAACAAACTTTGGTACCTCTCAACTGTAGCTGTCTGTTGTTTCTCAATCTTCTGGAGGGTATTTATGGCACAGAATAACTGTTCAGGGAAACATGCCTCCTTCAGTGAATTCCAATTTGTGTGCATAAGCTTTCCTTGGAAACACTGACACTGGATTTAATTCCTGATATCATCAGTGAACTTCTCTTTATGCCCACTGACTGCCCTTCTTTGCAAGGTCCTTTTGACTGGTTAGATGATAGTAGGACAGTAAGAAGGTATATTATCAGAGTTTGCTCTTTGGATCTGGCATCCTTTTCCATTAGTTAACACTCATACTTGTGAGCTTCCTAGAGGCTCCCATTTTTAGGAACAAAATTGTCAAACTAAGTTGCTGACTAAACAGTGATTGGAACATACCTCTAGTTGACATCTCTGAACATCACAAATATTCGTGGTCACAGAAGGTCTGAATGTTTATGACTGGGCTGAGTTCATTAGATGCCATCATTGTAGCCTAATTGATTGTAATTAACCTTTGCCCTCAAAACATGGGGCAGAGAGCCCAGCTGAGCTTCTCTGGAGGTCAGAGTTAGTGGAGACATGGAAAAAGCAGCTGGTAGCAGACAGCCACTAAACAAACGAAACCTTGTTCTTAGAGCCTGAGCTGTGACAAGGTGGTGGCAGAGGAGGAATCACTGATCTCTTTGGAATCTTTGCATCCTGTCCTGAGCATACCAGCATTTATCAGCTGTAGTAGCTGCTACACTTAATTTCATTTCAAGACAAGGCATTTGCTTTAAAAACTGTTTTGATGAGTGCAATTGCTGGTGGAGTGACTGAGAGTCTGAGTGCAGTAACTGATAAACTGCCTCGGGAGTGGCTCGTTAGCCTAAAGAGCAAATATGAGATTCAACACTAGCTAATGGCAGTCCTTCCGACTGCTCAGCCTGACATACAACCAGCCTATGATCAAAGGAGACAGAACAGAAAGAGTATGAGTTAAGAAACCTGCTGAGGTTGGTGATTATAAACTAATTACACCGTAATACATTTTTTTGTTTTTCTTTGGTATTGCTGATAGTTACTTGCATGTCCATTGCTCATCAATATAAGCAGCAAAATGTATTGTTATGAAAGGGTTTTGAGGCTCAGTAAAATGGATATTTTAAGTTTGTTAAGCAGGTTGTTTCACTTAATAACATTTACTTACCTAATAGGATGGAGTAAAATTTTCTTTTCTCTATTTCCTTACATCTGCACTGCAGGACTGACAGACTGACCTTCTGTAGCCTGCCTAGTAAAGGGCAGTGGAGACTTTGTATACATTAGCTTTGAAAATTTTACAGATTAATGTGATTTCTGCAAGAGGTTTTGGGCAGTATTTTTCTACGTTCTCTATGAAAAGAGAACAGAATTATTTTGAGAAAAAATGTTTCAAAAGATCGGAGTGTTTGCTTTTCATCTGAGACATCCAGACTTTTTATTAGCAGTATTAAAATATTTTTAGAGGCACACATCCCTTCATGAAGCTGATTTCCAACTGATGTGTCCAAGAATGTTTATCAACACCCTGCTCCAGAGGGTCAGTGTGCATCATCAAGAAAAAATAGATACAAAAATAACTTCAATTATTTTAAGATCAGCTAATATGTCTCAAACTCATAATGAATCTCTGACTGGATGTGAAACCCAAATACTTTCTTATGTTTTCCTTTGGTTTATTGGATAGGAGGTCCACTAGTTAAAAATTCTGAACACTTTGTTTGAAAATAATGTTTTACAGTGATCTCTTGCCTTCTGTGGGCACAAGAGAGATCTCTCTAAGCAGTCTGACCCATTAGTGCTCATAACTCTAGTTTGTGACTATGATTATTTCTTGGTGCTGAGTCAAGCAAGAGATCATAAAATCAAGATACAAATCTTTTTGCTGTACTGCTGGCTAGCTGGAAATCAACATCTTCACTCACTGGACAGAGACTGGACTAAATGACAAATTCATCTGACTAAAAAATTGGATAAAATCTCCCAGAAGATGGCAGTGCACCTATAAGTAGTGTTCTGCCAGCTTGGCAACTTATATAATTTCTAGCTGGCTTTTTTTTCCTAATATTGAGTGCAGTAACAAAACAAGTAATGACAGCAGCTACGGTGTGTGTGTGTGGATACTGACAAAACTTTTGATCTTGAAATCTGCAGTGAGGACCCAATAACTCACAAAGGCCTGTCCTGCAGGGATGGTGATGGACTGGATGCTTTTGGGCAGGTTGACAAATTGCTCAGCTCTTTGTTACACTCACCAGCACAACCAAGATCCCTTTTCCTTTGGTGTCCCTCAGATAATTCCCATGCAAAACCCACTGACTACATTCAGAGCTTTAAAATATGTCTGAGTTCTCAAAGTGTCATTGCTCTCAGAGAAATGGACATTGTAGGATAAGAGTTACTAATAAGTGGAATAAATGATGAGGTTTAAAAGTCTGGCCGTGTTAAATCTTTGCTCCACTGTTTCTCATCAAAAAATTTCTTAATTCAGATAGGGATCAAAAGCATATGTTCAAAAATACCAAAAAGTACTACTTCTATATTAGTTGTAGTCTAAAAGCAATCAGTAATTGCTGTAAGTTTAGGGAAATTTCCAATTCAGTTTCCAAATCTGGAGTCTAAGTGTGGATTTTCAAACATGTGATCAAACTTGTTTGACTACTTAACCTTTCAAAAATTCATCCAGCACTTATTATTTTATTTATTTTAGAATTAGCCATAGGAAATAGTAAAATCTCTTTTTGAGAATTCATCTTAATTTATAATTATAATTTGCAGATAAAACCCAATAGCTGTTCTATAGCAATCATCTTATGAGCTGTTTGATATGCATATTTACATGAATAAACAAGCTTGTTTTTGTGATGCACCTGAATGAAGAGATGTTTGTAAAGAGTTGAGAAGGAAAAAAGGAGGTTTTAGACACATAGCAATGCTTGCATCTAAATTTTGAAAGTAAACTTTACCATCTCCATCTGTTTTATCCAGAATTACTACCAGAAAGCTAAAGAACATTTAAATATTTATTCTCTGTAGCTTAGTCTGAGAAAAAAGTTATGTTAGGGCTCATTTGTAACCATTTATTTAGTTTTCCAAACGACAAAAATTCACTAGCACTAAAAAAAAAAATAAAATTGCAGCTGTTCCTTTAACATAAAGAAGAAATGAAAAAACAATAGTGTGCTTTTATTCTGCAGTCAGATATAATTGCATATGCTTGTCCTACTGCTTAAACACTGTGGATGCTAATTTTATGAAATTAATATAAGCTGCATCATTTCCTTTGCACAAAGAATAAAACAAAGCAAAAAGTTAAATTTTGGTTGCTTTTTTCATTTGTTTTCTTTTAGCTTCTGTTTTCTCCTCCTCCAGTAAGTCATGGCAGCTGCAAGATACATTGGGGTTTTTCATTCCTTAGATGTCAACTCTCCATTTTAAAAGCGTGTTTGTTTTGATTTTGTTTCCTCATAGAGCATCTTTAGTCTCTTTTAGGGCCCATCTGTGATTGAACCTGTCATGACTATAAACTCAGTCAGGCAAAAACCTTCCTTAGCACCTGAAGAGACCCAGCAGCACCTTCCCATTCAAGCGGCCAGCGGACCTGTGTAGCCCATCTTTAATGGTCAAAATCAAAATCCATACGTTGTGTGAGGGGGGCAGCAGTGGTGGATATGATCCATTCACCAGTAGATCCTATTGCCAACACCTGCTTCTCCATCTGGTAATCCACCTTTCACTACTGGCAAGCATCCTTCTTTAAACCCCACGCTCCCCCCTCCCAGTCACCTTTTTAACATCACTTTCCCGGTGCTCGCACGACTCGCAGTGCTCGCGTGACTGACGGGGCTTCTGGGTTCTGTGCAGCTGCTCAAACTGTAACTGCTGGCATTTGCTGCTGAATTGTGTGATCTGGGTATGCTCTGACATGTAAATGATGCTGCTTGCTATTTCCTTGTTCCTACTGTTTAAAATCTCAATAAAACTGAAAAATGCCACTATACAAACTGCAAATATCTCAGCTGACTCTTCCACAAAAAGGCAAGCTACCTCAGCACAAGTAAAATGTTGACATTACTTTCTTTGTGTATTTTTCCCCTGTGTTTTTTAGTGAATTTTCCATCTTTAATGTCACTGCTTGAGGTAAACCCAGACTTGTTATTTGGTCTATAACAGTGTTATTCTGGGCCAAATTCTGGAACTTTTATGAAAGCAAATCTATTTATATTAGGGACAATAAAGATAGTACTAAAATGAAGGATCACAGCATGGGATTTTCAGGAGGGTCAGTGGCTCACAGAGCATTTTTCTTTAATTTGTTTTGTGAACTGCATGCGACTTATCAATAAAGCTGCTGTACTATCTGTAATTAAACCATTAAAACTGTCTTCTGTCATAGGCTTATGGTGATTAAATTTTCCCAGTGTATGTGCCTAGGATACTGAACTTCACCTGATACTTTCTTCTAGTAGTACCTGTGTAGTGTTGTGTGTTTTGAGGGGTTTTAAAGTGATTTCATATCCAGCCACATTTTGCCTACCTTGTAGCTAATGTGGATCTGCCTGTCTTTCCCAGAAGCTTGAAGAAGTTCAGTTCATAGGCCACACTGAAACTCTGTGAACTATACTGGAGTCTTTCTGTAGTTCATTCACAGCCTTGTGGATAAGACAGGAAAATGGGGGAAGCTGGCTGCAGTCTTTCTGCGATATTTAACTGTAACTAATAGCCTGATGCCTCCAGTGCTGCACTAGGAAGCAGGAGAGCCAAGTGGGACTTTCCTTTCCGCCACAGTGGTTTCACAAATTAACCCCCAGGCCAGCCCTCACCTGAAACTCATCCTTCTCTTGAAACCTTGTCAACAAGCAGAAAAAAAAGGTGATCAAAAGGATGTTTCAGTGGGACAGTAGGATCATGCAGGCATCTTGAAGGTATCAAATGTGACCAGCACTTGACCAGTTTGTATTGGCTTGTCCACAGTCCTGCTACGGTCCCTGGTGGTGTTGTAGCCTCTCAGTCTGCTGTTCACACTCTCTCTTCCCACTGCCAACCAATTCTATGCACTCCACTGCATCCAGTGTCCTGCAAATCAGTTTTCTAATTATTGGTGGTGATAGCAGATTAGGTGGTCTGAAGGTCCTGGAAAGAAAACCAGATCCTCAGACAGCATTGTCACTCTTTTCAGCACACAATAGACTCATCCGGAAAACAATCTGGCCAAAACTGGCCCCCTCAATACTCCTCAATGACTCTCTGGAATTGCACACATTTCTGTTGTGATTCAAAGCCAGAACCCACAGAAAAAAGCTACTTTATGGTAATAATTTGGCTGATGGTTGGAAGCAGAGTCAAGTGGGTACACAGGCTGTGTGAGGTGTTTTGAATAGACTTTCAGACTACAAGGACGAAAGTTCATCGACAGTCAAAGAGGATTTTGTTTGGGTACTGTTTACAGAGCAAGTGCATATGTTTGGGAGCTCTCACAACGGTTCTGTCATTCCCCTTTTCATAGGCCACTCAATCTGTCTTTTCAGCTGAAGGTGCAGGCAAGCATCTGCTGTGCCATCTAACCTTGTAAAATACTAACTTCTGTCAGTAGCTTCTACTCAATAAATAACACATTTCCAGCAAAGTGCTGAATTTGGGCCTTTTCCTGTTGAGTTCTTGTCCCAGATGATCAGGATTTCCATAAGGTGCTAAATTTTCACCCAGAGGTGCTCAGTGCACTGTAGAGGGAAGAGGAGGCTGGGACACAGCCTGCAACATTGCCTGCACCAGCCTGTTGCAGATAGGGTGGCTGCCTTCCCAGTCTGGTGATCCGGACACAGGAGGAGTTGAAGAACTGCTTTCCTTCCCAAAGCCACGTGTTTCTGGTCCCTGGATAAAGTGTGTGGATAAAGTGTCTTCCAAACTCTGAGCTGCTGCTTCACATAATGGGTGGTGACAGAAGTTGGCTTCATGCCTCCATGGTGTTTTCAGTGTGGATCCTGAGGAATCTCCTAAAAAGGGTCTCTTGGAGGGCACCATCTTTGATGGGCAGAAGAGTCAGGCAAGGGATTCAGGCTGGAAGGACCTTGGAAAGGCCTGCAAAAAAGGTGAGTTGACTAACTGATGAGTGTGAGTTCAAGCCTTCTGAAGAGCAGTGGGGTGAACCAGACACAAATTCCCTTCTTCAGCCTGGGATTTAAGAATCTTAAGCCTAAACATGCACACACCCAGTGAGAGGATTTAAACACAGGAAGGAACAAGATCTCCTTGCGGAAAACCTGTCAAGAGGCTATGTCACAGTATAGAGTTTATACCAGCTACAGATGTGTTCAGGCAGGGAGAACATTAGGAGAGTGGTATGGGAAATACAAGTGTCTCACAACTGAGTTTCTCACAACTATTTGGGCAGCTCGTCTGCTATGCAAGTCTGTTGTGGAGCAAATACAAAGTAATGATTTCCTTAATCAAGGCCCTGAAATAGCCATATTTATCTGTCTCCTAGGCTGCATTTTTTGATTCATCTTACAAAAAACCCACTTATTAATTAATTGTAGGCTGACATCTATGCATGCACACACATTTCTCTAAGAACTGTGGAGCAAGATGCTCAGATGATGTAGAAACAATAAATTCTGTGAAGATTTTTTGTGCTAAATAATGAATCTTGCTGGCTGACAAATAAACCCTATGACTTGTCAGGTTAAATACAAGTAGTAAAGTAATAGTACTGAATTTGTGTGTTGAGTATTTTATTTTTAATCACAAGCTAGTTTTCTCTATAGCACTAAGAATCAGGTGAATTATAGAAGGAGGATCTGAATATTTAATATACTTAGTGAAGTTCAAAGAGTACACAATTAGGCCTACTGCAGACTTTCAATACACTTACATGTCCTTATTGCCACAGAGGGGGTGTAGATACTTCCAATTTAAGTGACTACAGTGCAGCACTGTTGTATCTTTTCAGCTCAGTCCTTCAAATGATTGTTTTAGGTCCTCAAGATCTCTTTGGATTTGTCCCTATATCTTTAGGGTTATAAATAACTCTCCGGACAAGATGGTTTTTTCTCTTTTCCCAGTGAATCACCTTCAGGTTTCAATAAATTGAAGAGCAGTTACACTGCAGGAGGAGAGAATACTGCATTGTTGATGAAGCTTTTTTAGTCTGAGCTTCTGCTTGTAGGCCTGCATTAAATTACTGCTCTGACAAATTACCAATCCCATCTCTGGAACCAAAAGTGCTGAATAAGCTTTACAATTGAAAAGAAATGCAATTCCATTTCTCCTCTTTGAATTGAAAGTGCAGAGTTTAAGAAAGGCAGAGTATTAGAGTATTCTGACTGGAATACCCATCACGAAATACAGGGATGATTTTTATTTATTATATCTATTATATATTTGCATGTACTTATACATATATGTATACATGTACACTTCAACAAAATTTTTATATATATTTTTGCATGAGTATGAATGTATTTAATTGACTTAGTACATGCACATAGAATAAGCGTCTAGTCTTAACAACCTTTTAAATTATTTCTTTGATAATGTAAATGGCTGGATGGAAGAGAGTTGTCAGAAAATTCTGCATTCAGTATGAACTGTAGAATTTGTCATGGTCTAAAAGAAATTCTGCAGCAGAGCTAGGACTCAACGTGGTGAGGATCAAGCTCCAAACCACTCTTATAGATCTTTTTTCCCAACTGCTTTTCCTGTTTTTTTTTTAAATATATATAGCATAATCTTTTCTATCACGGCTTTATATACCTTTGGAAGTGAAGAGAAAGAAGTCCCTTACATTTATCAATGATGCCTCAATAGATGCCATTCTGTATTTGCAAGAAAAGTGTATCAATTTTTCAGAGTTGGTTTGATAAAAAAGAGTGGAGAAAGGTGTATGACAACCTTGAACAATGAACCCCATGTAACTGGGCCATTGATACTGTCCTTGTGCACATGTTGGCTGTGAGCCAAAGCCACTATTTATAAATGTATTTGATTGACATCACCCCAGGAGACACTTTCTCTCTTCTTCACAGAGTCTTGGATCATACCAGCCATTGACTCCCAGCAATGTTCAAAGGATTTTTGTAAGCATCCAAAGCTATTTTTATGGCTCCATTCTTGGAAGATGGAAAAACAGGGGAGGGAAAGCAGATAAGATACTCATCTGCCTCATAATCCTTCTGCCACTGAAACCCCTGCAGTATCCAGTTGCAGGAGGGAATCCTTATCTCTGAGAAGGATTAATGGCTAACTCTTATCAAATATTCCCTGTCTGTGACCTTAGAAGCTAGAAGATGAGGGCCTGCTATTTTATGAGGTGGGTCAAGTCAGGTTTTCTGCCCTTTCCTTGCAACGTTGCCAAAGAGAAGCTGAGGTGACAGCTAACAGCAGAAGATAAGCAAGTGATTGACTACTGTTTTCAGGAATATCAGGAACGTAGAGACTGCTTTTCCTTTCATCTCCCAAATGCTGCTGGCATTTCTTAGTGGTAGCTGTAGAAAACTGCACAGAAGGACAAATGGGGAATGAAATATATTAGTAGTGTCATCAAGGTGGTTTCTGTAAAGTGGTCCCTAAGTCCTGCCTGAAGATGTCCCAGCAGATGTGAGCGGATGCACCAGGCCCATGACCTGAGTTACATCAGACACATCACTGATATGCTCCCCACTAGCTGAAGATCAATGCACAGCAACCAACACTACTGAGGTGTGCAGCTCGTGCCCTCGGTGCGTGTAGGCAGGTTAAGAGGAAAATGTCTGTTCCTGCTCTATCACAAAAGCTGTTCCAGCCCAACACTACACACTGTGCATTTCATGTGTACATCCTGTGCTGCTTGAAGGCAAACTACACTTTCTCCTGTCCTTTGAAATTCTTGCAAACGTTTTGAGATAAGTGGGATCTGATACATGATAACCATGGCAGTAACCTTAGTGCATCTTATTTAATTAGCATGACATTAGTTAGCAGGAGGGCTTCAACCACAGGATGTACTGGGATGCAGGCATATCTTTCACCCATTAGCACTTCCTGGGGAATTGCTTTCTCTGTTTCACAGGGCTCAGTTCCCTCTGTAACACATCTTGTCTCTGTTAGCACCACCCTTCTCTTCACCTTGGTGTCAATGCACACTCGGTTAACAGCAACTGGTAAGGGTCTGAAGCTGACTTTATTTAATAAAGATGTTGCAAGAGAGTGTAAAAGTGCCTTACAAGTTAGTTAACATTCTTTAGGGAAAATGTTCTCCTACCAATTAGCTCAGTGATTCAAAGTCATCACTGTCAGGTGCTATTTCTGACTTTCTTACATGTCACTGCCTGAAAAAAATTTCCAACACCTGCAAAAAGGACACAGCAAGTGAGCAGTGTTCAGTGTGCTGCTGAGACAGGCTGCTGGAGGCAGCTGGTGACCTGCAGCATCACTGAAAAGAGGCACTGCTTTTGACTTCCCTCAAATTATAAGAGGTAACAATAATGTTTTCCTACCTCACTGTGGTGTCAGAAGAGAAAATTAATTAATTACTGCAAAAGATGCTGAGCTCTTCTGATTAAGAGTTCAGTAAACATGAAATACAATTAACTAGCTTTTATAAAATGCTTGAAATTCTAGGGTGATTCAGTGTTTGTATTTAAAATAATCTTTGCTTCCTTCTGAAAATAATGCCTCCGACTATGCAATCATTCCTCAGATCTTTCTGCACATGCTTTCTGGTAAGTACATGGGCAGTTCCTTTCAAGTTATTTGAAATATTTGTATTTGTGAGAAACAGAATTCCTCTTTGATATTTTAAAAATACAGTCACTTGTACATTTATATAGGTATTTATTAAATAAAATTAATACAATTAGCCATTTTATTTATTACTTGAAGCAAGCTAAATTTTAAGAATGTTTTAAATCATTAAGAACATCATCTTCCATTGCCTCATGCATATATCAATTTTTCACTGAATACTTTGACATGGGAAACACAGGCTGCTCCAAGACATGAGTATTATTGATATTTGTTTACATTACAAAGGTTTTGGGAGTTCTTTTTATGGAGAAAAAAGCTCTTTGCCCTAAGCAATTTTAAAGTCAGCACAAACTACATTCTGTGCTCTTGAGTGCAGAATATGTTTATTTAACTAGTGAAAAGTAGGCAATAGGCAGAAATTCCTAAGGTGACTAGTAAAGAAGCTCAAGAGACTGTAAAGGAATCAGGTCTGATACATACCTTCAGTGATAAATTCCCATTGACCCCACTAGTGTAAGGACTTCAAATGTGGGAAGGAGCGAGCTTAGCATAGTAATATGTTATGTTCAAGAGGAACCCAAAATCATGGATCCCTTCTGAAAAATCTTGATTCTATCATGCTTGAGTATGTCCCTCTGGAAGGAGATGCAGGATGGGACATTTACTGTGTCTGTATTGCACAGGAATGTGTGATGCTGTGCCTGCAGCTCCACGTGTCTCGGTGTGAGAACACCTCATGGGGCGTGGGGTGATTCACTGTGGGACCAGGACAGGGCAGCCTCTGCATCTTTTCCATCAGTGGTGTCTGCACCCATGGCTGGTCTCAGCCATGTGCTGTGTCCAAGGTGCTGCAAAGCAGATTTATGTATGGCTGTCCCTGAGTGCCTTTCCATCTTAGAACCACAGAATCCTTTAGGGTGGAGAAGACCTCTGAGACCCTCAAGTCCAACTCTTGACCTGGCACTGCCAAGTCCACCACTAAACCATGTCCCGAAGTGCCACATCTACACATCTTTTAAATGTGTCACCCAGCAGAGGTGACTCTGTTTCCCTGGGCAGCCTGTTCCAATACTTGACTGACCTTTCAATGAAGAAATTTTTTCCTGATATGCAATATAAACCTGCTCTGGGACAACTTGAAGGTGTTTCCTCCTGTCTTACCACTTGTTATTTGGGAGAAGAGACCAACTCCCACCTGGCTACAGCCTCCCTTCAGGCAGTTGTTGAGAGTGATAAGGTCACTCCTGAACCTCTTTTTCTCCAGGCTAAAGACCCCCAGCTCCCTCAGCTGCTCCTCATCAGACTGGTACTCCAGACCCTTCATCAAGTTTGTTGCCTTTTTTTCCATAAAATTTCAGGCTCATGGAGAGCTGGGCAACACAAGGCCTTGCAGCAGCATTGCAAAGGGATTCTAGGTGGCAGAGGAGTGAAATTTTGGTTAGCCTAGGAGAGAAACTACTTCAAGATACATGCTAAAAGACGCCAAATGATGTATTATAATTGCTAGTTAAGGGGGCTGTTGACCATCTTTCACCATACAAAGGGGGAATACAGACCATCTGCATGCATCCCTTTACATACCACTTTAATTGCCTCTTTCCACTCTCATAGCCTGCAGTAATTAACAAGAGTGGAATAATTTTCTTTATAAAAGTAGTCATGGAATTAGTTTTGAAGGACAATGCCATGTTTCTTTCTGCTGTTCGATGCCAACGTCTATAATATTTCAAAATATTTTTAAATTATACATCAACAGAGTCAATAGACTTATTCATTTTTTGCAGTGGGAGTCAAGTTTTGCCATTGTGTCCCCTCTTTTTTTAAATTGTATTTTAGTTTTAAAATAAGTATTGGAACTATCTGGCTCATAAACAGTAGGCAAATAACACTTCTTCATGATTGATTATGCAACATAACCTCAGGTAAGTGTAGCATGACCAGTTAACTGAAAATTGCTTTCCATTCAGAATTCACTCTGTGCTAGCCAGTGATAAATACTTATTTCATCTGACTCATTTGACATTATACACGTTCAACATGCAAGCCCCTTTCTGACTTTAAAAAACAAAGCTATTATTCTCTATTCTACTTTTCAATGGTCCTTTTTAGTGTTTCATTCTCCTATTTTATTAGCACTGCTTTACTTTTGAATTGCACTTATTCAGACAGATGGGAGAGACAGCCCATTTTATCTATGCTTCCTTATTTCCCTAAAGATTCCTCCTTATTTGAAATATAATAAAAGAACTGAAGTTCTTTCAAAAGAACTTTGAGTGAACTGTTGTGGAGTAGGTGCTATAACCTGAAAAGAAACACTGTGCTGTTAGACCTCAAAACTTCATGTTAGTGCCTGGGAATGGAGAAAAATGAAGTGTGCAGAACAATCAAAGTGAGAAACAGATGTTGCAGAATTTGTGTATTTTTTATTATCAACTTTAAACACTTCATGGTGGCCTGGAGCAATTTTCAAGTCAACTGAGACCAAATTATAGTCACAAAAAATGCCCTATTATATTATGAAACAAGAAGATGGAATTCTTTAGATTGCGTTTCGTCTTGGGACTTCTGATTAACTTGAGCAAGTGACAAGACACAGGGTGACATTTTCCTCTCAAACTTATCAGAGCTTCTTCCTGGAAATGCTGCTGATATTAACCTTTTTATTGACTATTCTAACTATAGATGACATTTAAATATTTATGTGAGCAAAGAATTTTGCATCTCATTTCTTCTTTCTGTCTTGTTTATTGCATTGATGTGTTCTTTCATTTGTCTACAAGCAGCAGCTTAAGCACTTTAGAGGCACAGCATTCCTACCCTCAATATATAGTCATTCTCTAAGAGCCTGCACTCCTGAAATTATTTACAATAACACTTGTTCAAATATTGAGATACTGGTTTTGATTTCCATTCAGCTTGCTGCTGACAACTGGCAGATCAGTGTGCAAAGCAGGCAGCTCAGCTTGAGTGCTTGATTTAAGCTGAGCTGAATTTATGTCACAAGATTAGTGAAAGGAAATAAAATCTAAAATTCTGGTTCCTTTAACTGTCTCAGATGATTTACTGCAATATATAGGAAAAGAGAGATAGAAAATCATAATCTGGTTAGAGATTTGCATTTGATGGGAAGAGATAGTAGCTGAAGAGCTCAAAGTAGTGACATTCACGTCAGCCATTACATCCCCTCTCACCCCAGGTAATCAAAGCCCTATGTAAAGTGGCTCATTACTGTGAATGCTATGATACTAAAGGTTGAGAAGAAAAAGCATCAAGCTCCCTTTCCCAGGCATGACATGCTTCTGTTTTGAACAAAATATTTGGCTTTGTTTTTTTTGTGAGGTACATCATCTTGTATCTCATACAGACATGTGAGCTTCAGACATTCAGGTGGAAGAGACAAAGTAAAAGATTACAGTAATAAATATTTTAAATGGTGGAAGATGAGAAATTCTTTCCATAGGCAAATCTCAAGATTTTTGCTCTACTTCTACATGAGCATTAAAAATCTACACTAGGTGTCAGATTCTCCATGCTGTTGTACCTGTCGTAAAATAAAGGAAAATTCCATAAATGGACTTTAGCTATCCCAGAGTCAGGAGGTATCCACACTACTAGAAAGTTTCTCTGCCTGATAATATCAATCATATCTCTAGAGAAAGAGGTCCAGATAATTTTGGTTTTGTAACTTCATTTTTATACTAAGAGGTCAAATTGTGTGTTTATTTTCAATATTTAGGACCAAAATTATGCACTGAAGAACAAAAAATCCTGCATTTAAAAATTTTAACCTAATCTCTGGCTACAAAATGAGAGTCCTGGTACATATATCATTATGATAAGAATCATCATCTTGAAGATATATTGTTTTAGCTGCTGTAAATAGAATAAACCAATATGGTGCACATTGCTATATAAAAAACTTAGAATATTTGAAATAATTTAAAAATATATATAAGAAAACTTCATTTCCTCCTAATTCTACCAGTTACTAGTTCCAATACCAGGAGTAACATACCAGCAATAATCTATATTTACTGTTAATCTTACCATTTCTACAATAAGAAAAGAATGCTCTCCTGACAGGTCTCAGCAGACTCCATACTGATTCTTTCTGCAAAGCTTTTGTTACCTGAGGAAACTGGTTGGTCTTGAAGTTCTGTTCATTTCTCAGTGACATATCCTGCCCAGTAAGGGCTGAGGAACGATTCTGAGTCAGTGCTTTTGACATAAATCTCTTCTCATATCTGACTGACTGCATGCAGAGATCATGTTCTAGATTAAACAGACTTAAAGAGAGCAAAACATGAACAAAGGCATATTTGTATTTCAGTAGTGCGTGGATACCCTTCTGCTTAACCTGGATTGCCTTGTATGAAGTGTTTATAAATCTGGAGACCAGAGCTAGGTACAGACAGAAGATAAGTATTTTAACACTTATTCACTCACTTGTGCAGCAAGATTTAAAAACAGCAGGTTGTTTGTTAACCACTGTAAAGTGTTCTGGCAAAGAAAAGCTTTGAGAGGAGTTTTGCAATTGTATAAAGGTATTTCTACATAATAAAAGTGTGCAATGGAGCAACGTGAAGGACACTAAGCTGAGAATTTACTGACAGTATTGTCTGAGGAGACAGGAAAGCTCTTGACAATGAAAGGGGAATAGTAATTACCACATAGAGACTGGGATAAATAGTTCTATTTACAGGACTTTGAGCAAAGCCCTGTAAATATAACTTTCTATATAACCTAAAGGAACACCTTCCAGCTCTTGCCTGACACTGTCTGAAGAGAGTCCTCTAAAATATCTGGTGGGCTGGATATTCAGTGCCATTAACATCAACACTCAGGAAAACACGTTCTTCTGCACTGTACCATGGGTGTCCTACAGGTGGGGTGAACATGACTACAAGTGATGTGTGAGAACTCTGAGTTTGGCTTAATCACTGAATTTCCTTGGGGAAGTCATCTCATTTTGCTTTTCTTCTGTCCCTTCACTGCACTGCTCAGCTTCTCTCCTTCCCCCCTGCTGTAACTCTTTAGATAGCAAGTAGTTTGTTACAGAGGCTGTTGTTGGCTGATCACAAGCAATGTTTTCTTAGACCTTCATTTTACTCTTAACTCTGCTACGTACTGCAAGGGTGACCTTGGGAAGCTGGATATAATTTTTGTCAGATGGGAATGATGATACCTGTTCCTCGCTACAGTGTGTTGAGGTTGGTAATTGGCATATTAGTGTATTACTTAGACTATTAACATAGAGAAACTCCATCTTGTTTTGATAGGCTGTATCCCTTTAAGTGTTTTAGCTGACTATCCATCTTTTGTGGCTATTAGCTCACCTCCTATAAAAGATACTCCAGAGATCACAGACCAAATATGACTAATGGGCAGGTCAAACATCACAAGTACTTGGAAAGAGCTCAAAGGGCTCCAATTTCTTGTCCAATATAGTAAATGTTTTGGGCATCCTGTACTTTCCTCTCAGCTCATCCCATGAGACTGTGGCTTAATGGTAGCAGAATGAGTATTCCTAGATTAACTATCTCAGATTTCAAGCTGCAATCATACTTACAGGATTCACAAATGCCACCATCATTTAAGAAAGCAACAATGAAAGAGCAGTGTTTCAAAAGAATCACTTCAATGTTGACATGAGAACCTGAATCAGAGGAGACCTACACCAAGGTTAGAAAATGAACTACTGTGATTCAAAGAAGGACTGGCACATTTAAAGTACAAATGGCCATTCCCACTGAAATAAATAAGTCAAAACAAATACTGTCAAAACACGAAGAGAAATGCCAAAGCAGCTTAAAAATTACTTTTGGGCAGTGAGTCTTTAAAATACACTTTAACTTCCTTTGCGCATTAATGACTGAACACCAATGCAAGGCATTCAAATGCTGCTACTACACTCCTGAATCTGGCAGTAAAATAAATGAAAGAAGCTCAATTTTATGCTTAATTTCAAGGCATTAAAGTGAATGTGATTCTTCACAGTACTTTCAGCAGAGACTTTGGTCCTTGTTGGTAAGAATCATAAATCATCTTCTGCACCAGAGCTCTGGAAAATGTTAACAGATCTAAACATTTTGGTCACATACACTATAGCACATTAAAAACCAAAAGGCTTTAACTCAGTTTAATAAAAAAAAATTCCTGTGAACTAGAGGATATAAACTCAGATTGAAACCCAGTGAAGACAGGTATTTATTCAGCAATCAGTAAATACATTTTAACTTATTTTCATTTGTAGAGAGCATTAAAAGACCAGCATTCTCGTTATTCTAGCTATTTCATTATGCAGGATTGTCTATTTCTTTGTGTTTATAGTCAGGAAGAAATGTCAAGTGAGTAGTGTTCATAAACAAATATGGGATACAGAGAGTCTTATGCCTGCTCATTATTTTATCATAAACAGTATTTGCACACAAATATTGGATAAAAGACATCTTTCTACTTCAGAGCCTTGAATAAAAGTAGGTTTAGAAGGGAAGAGACATTTTATTTTACCTCTGGACTTTCATTTCACAACATATAACTACCCTTATATTTATAAATATACCATAAAACAAGTGAAATGCAAAGTACAAGCCAGGAATTTTGACCAAAACCATGGCACTTTCATTGTTGGTGGTTTTAATATAATTTTTTCTATTTTCAGAAAGAAAATATGGAAATAAAGGTCTTCAGAATGAGTAAGTAGGGAATGAAGAAATGCCAAATCTAGCTGCTGGCAATAAAGAATTTGTTTGTCACATGATATCACATTTGGTATGTGAGCAGGCTAGAAGTACTGCAGAAACAACTGATAATCTTGTTGGTCTCTGACTTTTCAACTTTGCTTGCGCAGCTGTTTGTTTATTCTGCTATTTATATCTCAACTGCTACTTGGAACATGTTCAAAATATGGCAAGAAATTCCCAGTAAAATAGCTTAAATCAGATGGACAGTCTTCCAGCCTTCCTTACTTAAAATGGGGAAAGAATTCTAGAAGTAATGTATCTCAGAGGAGCACACAAAATATTCGTCTAACCTCAGGTTAGGACAGGACTGGACAGGTCTGGTTGAGTTTAGGAGCGATTTTTTCTTCAAAGCACGATTCTTTCAGCCTGCTTTCCATATGGGAAACATTTCTCAAGTTTGTTTTTTAAATGCAGGACCAAAGCCTTATTCTTAAGTCCTTTAGTGAGGTCAAGTAAAATACACTTTCTGTGCAAGCTATCCTTCTTTCATCACCCAGCTAAAACGAATTGGAGAAATTTGCTCTCAGGCCCTTTCAGCATCTTGCCAGAGTAAGGACTAAGATACTGATCAAGTGATCTCTTCTGGAGGGACGCTACCTTGTTTTCTCTGTTCAATTGAGCATTCTTAACATACACTTTGTGTTTTTTCAATCTCATGTTTCTTTCAGTTTGTCATTCCAACACAATCACTGGAATAAGTGTTTATGCTTCCAATTGAAATTAAGGACCCCATTTAAAGCGGTACCATGACAAGCTAAGTTTTGCAGGAAACTATTTCTTACCATCTATTAAAATCAAGCATTGCAATAATAAGTTATTGCTGTGGATATGAGTTTCTAGGACTCTGAAGGACAAAGCTGTCCCACTTCTTCCTTCACTTTTTTCTCTCATTCTTTGTCCTTTGCTTCATTTTCAATCCTTATTTTCTACTGGTTGAGCGACACCCAGTTTCCTATTGGGTGTCTATGCTGATACTGATCTAACTTAGCAGCAGCAAGAGTCGAACTCCAGCAATCTTAAAGAAAATTTCATCCAAGGAAATGTGTAACAGCACAAAAATTTCCAAGTTTTCAGTAGTTGTTCTTAAACCCCCACTCATAAGCAGGGAAATGGTGCTAGCTGTATGCAACACGAAAAACTGAGACAGAGGAACATGAGATCACTGAAAATTTCTAAACTGAATTTTTAAAATTAATGTAGTTAGAATTTAGGATGCCACCTGAGGAGGAAAAATCAGAAATCCTCAGGTCTGTAAAAGCGGGCGAAATCGCAAAGGTAGCTAAAGCTCATCCCACCGAATTCTCTTTCCTGCAGCGCTGTGTCTTACCTGAGTCCAAGCTGAGATCTTTTGTTTTGCTGTGCTATTTAGTTTCTTGAAAAACTCAATAAAAGGTATTCAAAATATGCCTATGGTATATCTGTGAAAATTAGCAAAAAAGCATCAGCTACTTTTATGATACTATCTTATTAATTAACAGGAAAGAGAAATCAGTTAATTTGTGGTTCACCTGATCAGATGTCAGGGGTAATTCACACTGGGGACAGTCAACAACCCCACACAGGCTGCAAATGCTGAAGAAGTTCAAAATCATTCATCAGGAAACTATACAAATTTGACATGATCTTGGCATCTGTGAGACACTTCCCCTTCTCCTTGAAGCCTTCTTGTTGTGCAGCAAAGAAATGAAGAGCCACTACAAAAAGCCAGAAAACACAAGAACAGCAAAAGTCTTTAATAACTTTATGAGGAAATTTGCCTAAAAATCGTGAGTTGTGGATTCCTGTTCTTGTCCAATGTAATGTTTATATATTAAATATTTAAAAGCCAGTGAATAAAATAAACAAACATGCTAGGGAGCTGGGACTGGAAACTGTGACCTCATTTTCAAGGCAGAGAGCTTTGGTGTCAATGATGACCCAGCTAATCTTAAAGCCTTTTCTGCAGAAATTCAGGACACCCCGAGAGAGAAATGACTTCTAGCTTGACATATAAGAATCTTTCCTGGGAAATGGGTGATTTAGCAATATCCCAAGCCCACAAATCTCCCCTGGTGTGTAATAAAGGGCTTCTGTGCCCAGCTCAAGGCTGAACCTCGCTTGCTGAGAGTCAAGGACCCACACCTTATGCTGAGTTGGAAGTGACGCATGAGGATCATCCAGTCCAACTCCTGGCCCTGCACAGAACCATGCCCAAGAGTCACACCATGTGCCTGAGAGCACAGTCCAAACACTTTTTGAACTCTGTCAGGCTGGTGCTGTGACCACTTCCCTGGGAAGCCTGTTCCAGTGCCCAAACACCCTCTGGGTGAAAAACCATTTTCTAATATCCAGCCTGAACTTCCCCTGACACTTCAGGTCATCCCCTCAGGTCCTGTCACTGGTCGCCAGAGAGAAGAGATCAGTGTCTGCCTCTCCTCTCCCCGTCACGAGGAGGTTGTAACTGCAGTGAGGTCTCCCCTCAGTCTCCTCCAGGCTGAGCAGACCAAGTGACCTCAGCAGCTCCTCACATGGCTTCCCCTCAAGGCCCTTCACCATCCTTGTGACTCTCCTTTGGATGCTTTCTAATGGCTTAATGCCTTTCTCTTATGGTGGCACCCAGAACTGCCCCCAGCACTCGAGGTGAGGCCGCCCCAGTGCAGAGCAGAGCGGGACAATCCCCTCCCTTGCCCGGCTGGCCATGCTGTGCCTGATGCCCCCAGGACAGGGTTGGCCCTCCTGGCTGCCAGGGCACTGCTGGCTCATGTTCAACTTGCCAGTGACCAGGACCCCCAGGTCCCTCTCCATGGCACTGTTCTCCAGCATCTCATTCACCAATCTTTAAAACTTTGGCCCTAGTGTGCCAATGAAGAAGCTTATCAAGTCCGTGGTAAGCCATAACTCTTGTAGTACAAGAGGTAGTGCAAAGACATCAAGACTGAAGTGGACCGTGCCCTGACCTCACTGCTCTCCGTGGGAAGCAAACTTCCTTTAACAGCAAGACATAGTGAGCTGTGGATGGCTGTACATGCGTGCTTTGGTCAGGAGTAAGACTGAGAATTCAGGGCCAGCTTTGACTCTTGCCACCATTTTCCTGCCAGACCTCTAAATCAGGGCAATAGCACTTTATTACTGCTTTTAATGAATATTAATGCTCACTGAATCAGCTATTTCTGCTGGGCTTTGCTAGCATACTGCAGAACTGTCAGATGTTCTGAACAACACAAGTAACATATATCTTTCTTATACTTGCATGGAAAATCCTGGAGAAAATAAAACTCTTATATTACTATTTGTTTGGATATTACGTGTAAGAAGAAAACATCTGTCAAGCAGTAGAGGTTATTAACTGCTTAGTGCATTTTCTCTGCATGTCAACCACCACGTTTTACTCTTTAGAGGAAGTGTACAGATTATGGCTAAGCATTACAGATCAGTTGGTTGACAAGTGGGATTTGACATAAGTTTGTAAATTCTTTAGAGTTGTTGGAGCCATGTAATTTACATAAACCGAAGAGCATTTTTCAGGTTCAATTTTGTTTTGGCCATATTCTGTAGATTCCACATGCTGACTGCACTGTCCATTTGGATCTACTCATCTCTGTATTAATAACAATACCATGAACTTTGTACTTGCAAAAATCTCAGCATTTTGGGGCCATAATAAAAGGGAAATTAGAATTATAGCTATTGTTTGTCTGCCTATTACATGGAAACAAAACGATCTCAGGCTTTAATGGGTCTTGCCATTCCACCTTGTAGCACTTAGTTATTGATAAGCAACTAGGTTTGAATTTGTGTTGGGGAGGTAAGGTGAAGGGTTGGTAGACAGGGTTTGCACAAAGTTTGTTTCCATTGGAAACTGGGTAATCCTGGTTTCTGCTTTCCCCTTGAACTACCCTAAAAGTCTAAAAAGTCATTTGATGTAATTGTGCAGGGAAAACAAGAAGTTTATGCAGAAAAAATAAAAAGTGCAGTTGCACAAATTTGCCATTATGATTTGTTTTATTTTGATAGCATTTCATTTTCCCAGTACCAGACCCACTGGGGAGATCCCATGTGTTACAGACCTACTCCTTTTAGTTTTCTTCAATATAACTGTAGGCAAATCTTTTGTTAAGCCTAAAGAAAACTAGATAAAATATACATTTTAAGACAGGACTTCTATGACTACATATAAAAAAGAGAAAGTGTATATCTAATATTAAATGCTATAATAATGCATTTAAAAAAAAAAACAAACCAAAAAAAAACCTGTTAGAAAGGCTTAACATGGTCTTTTTATCATTCCGGAAAGTGATGCACTTAGACAAAGTAATGTCATCTATTGCTTTATTCACCAGTATCTGTATACCTCAATTGATCATAGCTGGTCAGGAAATATTTTTTTTCTTTTTATTTTTTCAAAAGGCAGAAATTTTATTTCATTTTCCCATTTGATGAGATTTTTTGCTCTGAAAGTTGTTTTCGTAGAGAAAACCGCATGTTTTGTCTCATAACTCTTTTGGTTTTTGTTTTTCTCACAAGAAAAACACATTTGCAACTCAATTAATATGAAATGAATAATCATTTCCATCACAGAAGCCACATATTCTCTGATCCTTGTCTCACACACAGTTCCAAAGAAAGAAAGAAAGTCAATGTTACTGATACAGTGGCAAAAACTCTCTGAAGCATATCTCTACTACTTCTTCCAAGTCCTTCAAGCCAGCAAGTTTTTGATATGCCTTTTTTCTTCAGCAAATATCTTGTGGGTGTCCAAAGCTGTCTGCACCAGCTTTATTAGTTTCTCAACAGATATTTTTCATTTATATGGTTTACCACTTTTCTTTTGAATATGAGGATTGCATTATATTTTCCAAATTATTTGTAACCCACAAGCTCTTTTTTTTTTTTTTTTGCATAACCCTTCTAAGGATATAAATTCTTACAAATAATGAAAAATCCTATCTTAATTTCACTGTTGCTTATCTACCTCACAAAAGATGACGAGCTGAATTTTAAACTCATATAAGGAGAGAGAGGGATGATGAATTATGGAGTTCACTTCCTATTATAAAACATTTTAAAATGCAGAGATGGAGCTTGAATTTACTGGCTAGGGAAATCAAGCACAGCTATGAGCTAATTCTCCTGTATACTACTTTACAGCTTTGGAAAATTGTTCAAGATACTGAGGAAATTAGTCACTTCTGACATTCAGAAGAGATTTCCTTTTTGTAAGCTTCATCATACTGCATATATTGTCGAAGGCATACAAGGTGTTTGAGGAGAAGCTTACAGGCAGCAGGCCAATATCTCCTGAGATAACCTGGCAGAAATTGGTATCTAATTGGTGGATTAAACCATTTCTCATTTATTAGTGCCATCTTCTACTATATGTACATTCATGCCCCATTTTAAATCAGGGATATGTCAAATAACTGCAACTTTGCTTGTTACAGAGAAATCAAATTAAAACTATGAGGAAATGGATTTATTTTCTTAATACAAAAAAATGTTCTTTGCTGTTTCCATGTCTGGAAAAAGTGGTTAGAAAGGAAACAATGATAGATTATTTTCCAAGTCTCCTACTGCTAGAAGAAAAGAGGAATTTGCTGTATTTGCAGCAAATATTTATGCTGGATATTAATAAAGCTTTTTTTTCTTAGCTTTCTGGTGAAACTGTGGTACAGCAGCTACCTGGAAAGATTGTGTTACCTGTTTCATTGGATGTGCTTCAGTGGCTAATTCAAGTATAAGTAACCCACAGCACAGTAGTAAGACTGTGGGAAGATTTTTAATAGCAAAAATGAACAGTGCAAGGCTATGAGGAAGAGCCCCTGGGGTCTTGCTGTATGCAGAGGAAAACAGCAAATGAACTGACCATCCAGACCCCATCCCACCGTGATGCATTCATGCCAGACGGACCTTAGGAATGAGTCTGGGTTTGGGGTCAGGAAGGCAAAAAAATTAGTGACCAAAATCAAAGTGAGCTGAGGAGACAAGAAGATGAAAAGTAGCATCCAAAAGTTGTATGTCACCTTGAACAAGCCATAGCAGAATTTACAAGCAAGTTAGGCAGTGAATCAGCAAATGGCACCCTAGTGGGATTTTCAGAAGCACTTGGACACAAAGAGCCTAATTTTTCATCTGAAATTAGAGTCTGAGGTGCTTTAAAAATTTCACTTGGTCTATGTGTGTTCACAGTGATGGTGTCACCTTAAAAATATGACCCCTGAGCTGCACACTCTTCTCCAAAATGGAATGAAACCAGTATCTGCTCCCTTGCAGGCAGCCTCTAAAGAAAATGACGGTAAAAAAGGGCTCTGGGATTCTCAAGTACTCTGTTGTGAAAGCCACAAAAGCAGCAAAAAAATCGCTCTCATTGCTGGTGTTCATGTGGAAGTGTGGCCCTAAATCTCGACTCTGCTCTTGGCAGGCCATGGAGGCAGATTAACTCAATCAAAATGAAAAGGACATTACAGCAAGAAGACTCAAGAGCCACAGCTACTCTTGACCTGAATCTAAGGTGCAGTTCCTGCTATGAACTATGGGGTTTTTGATATGATTTAAAATTGGGATGGGATTTAGCTTTTGAATAATGTATCTGACTTCAGGTATTTATGTTTGGGTGCTTGCACATGAGCTGGTGTTGAGCGGTCAGTGGACACCCAGTCAATACTGTCCGTGGAGCCTGGAAATCTGTCCTGCTCATCCTAAATAAGAAAGGTGACTGAATTTACCAGCTGCCATTTGAGATGTCTTCATCTTCCAAAATGTCTTCTAAGGGCTGGCAGAAGTGCATGAGACCTAGGGGAGACTGCCTGCCCTGGATACCCTCACAGGGTCTGAAGTGGCACTGTTCAGCTGTGTTTAGGCTGTGTTATCTTGGGTCAGATGGATATATCTGTAAATTAAAGAGGCTCTGCTGGGAGCCTAAACTTCTCTGGACATGTGGAAATCCCCACCCAGAGAATGACTGTCTTACATAGTTATATTTTGGGTAGATAATTCCTTGATGGTTTCAACTACAACACTTATACTGATCTACGGCTCTGAATAGCAATTGATAAAAACACACCCTTCCTTCTCAGAGGAAAGCTCTGGTTAGTAAAGGTGATTCTTTTCCATTCCCCGCACATTATCACTCGATCTCTAGCCTGAGAGTACAGTCCAAGTTTTGTTGAAATATTTAATGCATTTACTGCTTTTCTGAGATTGTGCAAACCTGAGACTTTTATTGAGTCTTCTGCTCCTCACAGAAGCAGTTAAAATGTCAGATACATCTGTATAGAAAAAAGCAATATATAATATATGGCAATTATTTATACATTCCTTTTCCTTTTCATTATTTTCTTTGCTGATACAATCTGATGGCCAGGGTCAGGAAAGGACAGAGACTTTAAGTGAAATAACTATCATAGAGCACTGATTAGTGGGTAGCAGAGCATAGTTTTTTGTATTCTTAATTTTCTCCTTCCTGACAGAAGTATCTGAAACCTCTGCTGTGTGCTCTCTTTTAGCACCCTGCCTAGGCATACATCAAAGGCAATCAGTGCCATTTTTGTTCCGTTTCTGCAGAACTGCAGGGGAACGTTTTGGTGCTTAACAGACTGACTCTGACCATCCCTTATTCCTCATACTTTTGCCTCTTTTAGTTTCCATAAACATTCCTCTCGGGTGGCAGAAGCAGCAGTCAGCCAGCCTTGGATACTTGTGCAACTATTAGAGGCCCTTCCGAGAAAGAAGCTTGGGAAGACTCCCTTTTGTTTGGCCCATGGGCTCTTCATTTGTACTGCAGTGAATGCTGTAATCTGGGATACTTTACTGGTGGTCCAGAGAACACAGGTGTTCCTTCTTTCCTTTGTCTCTGTAGCTATTTTGCTTAGCATTTTTCCAGGCTGGATGCAAAGCCACCCTCAAACAGCTGTATTTGTCCCTACCATTGCCGAAAACTCTACGTGCCACACTGAAATGTTTGGTAGCAGTAACTGGTTTATTGATTTGTTTGCTGTAGAACAAGATTATTTTGTTTATGCTGAACATCTGCATCTCAATTTTCCCAAAGGAAAGGAAGGAAAAACAGAGGGAATAGCAAGGAAAGGAGTTGCAGAAAATCTCATTAGGACCCTTGCAGACTCATATCCTCATTGCAACAAGCAGGGAAGAGAGTGTGCCCCAGGGGCCAGGGGAGTCTTTATTCTTAGAGTCCAGGGGTGAAGATGAAGGTGATGGACAGGGGCAGCCACACTGTGTCAAACACATTGGGAATTCCAGCAAGAGTAATGGGACTGGGAGGCTGGTGACAGGCACATCTTGCATACTTGGGGTTATATGGAGAGCTCTGAAGGTGTTTGTCCATGTGCTACCTGGCCCATGGAAGAAGCTTGCTCTTGTCAAAACATGACTATGTGGAGCAAGACTGTCCTGTAGTGACTTGCTCCACACAAATATCAGAAAATCCCAAACAGCTTGCCAAAACTTCCAGTTGAAGATGCAGAGAAGAGCAGGTTCGAGGAGCAGAAGGTGGGAGATATTTTAATTTGTGTTACACTCCAATGAGCAGTCTTCCATAAAGACTTAGTTAAATACTAAATAATACTTTACTTTTAGGACAGCTGCTCTTTTTTCACATACACAGAGACAAGCATTTGAGTCAGGGGCAGGGCAGAGTCACCAGCACACAACTAATACTCCATATTTTGAGATGATGGGAGGAAAAAAGAGTGTGTTCAGGGATTTCGGAGAAAATATTAATTTAGGACTGGAAGTACTGTTGGATATTTAGTGTTCCTGTGGAATAGGTAACATCACAGTCTCCTCTAAAGGTCTCTATAGAGATAACCCCTCAATAAGATGATGTTGCACCCAGTTTGTGTGAAATCTCGTTCATCTGCATCTTTTCTTGCATGTAAATTTGCTGAGCCCCTGATTTCAGCACTGCAATTATAGAAACATTTTTCTCCTGTGCTCCTCAGGCCTTGCAAGAAATGTCTAATATTTCTGTCCTGCTAACCTTTTGAATTTGCTTGATATGTAAGAGCAAAGACTATTTAAATAACAGGACTAGTGGATGATAACTGTATCCTTCAACACCTCCAGTCACTTTTCACAAGTATCCAAGGGGGCTATGTCAGCCTGTTCTGTTTGTGCAGGACATTCAAAGGCATCTAGCCTGTACAGACGTGAACACTAATCCCATTTGTTTAGGAGAGGTCAGGTTGAAATAAACTCGAGTCAAATGACCAGAATTTTGTTTCTAAGAGGAGAAACTTAAAAATGTTTATTTGTAGAATATTAACAGAAAAAACGAAATCCCAGGTGTGTATGAGGCTGTGTTGCCAATCTTTGATGCCTTATTGGATGAAAGGCTTGAATTTCTGTGGGCTCATCAGATCTCATGGTCACGCCAATATTTTACCTTCTTGTGAGCTTCAGCATTCCACTTTGTGTGAGCTCCGTCTTGTAGGTGATGAGATCGACTTTCAGTTAGTTACTTAAAAAACAGAAGAAAAACCAGAAGCATCCATCAAACCTGTACGTTCTGTTTGAGGGAAAGACAATGGAAAGTGAGTATTGCAGCACAGCAACTGCAAGTATCTTTATAGGATTGCCTCTTATGTCTCTAAACTTTTTATCTGTAGCATTTGAAGTTCAGGAGGACATTCTCCATTAGGGAAATGGTCCATCTCACATAAAACAGTGCTTCAAGGTTAGGTGTTCAGCCTAAGCTGGGCATGAACCTCCACATGGTAACTTGGCATACCAGTGAGCACAAGTGTATTGGGAAGCAGTCAATTGTTCCCTGGAGTTTATGAACTCTTTGTAGTAGTTTTAGAGAGAACTAGACGACAGCATTTCACTAGATTCTAAATTGAAGTAGCTAACTTAGGCACAAGAAATCCCATTCTAATACTGCCCATCTCACTGCAACAGTGGAGATAAACCGGCAATTTAACGGTGAAAATGTCTTGAAGTCTTAGGCTAAAGACAGAGTCAAAAGGTCAGTGGTTATCTTAGCTTTAATTCCAAAGCCAGGAATGTTTCCAGACTGTAAATAACACTGTGTGACAATCAAAGATAAATTATGATAATTTAATAGCAACTGCCTTAAATAGACTATCAACCCCAAAATATTCGTTAATGTATCAAATGAATTGCATCTGTCAAAAATATGAGTGGGCCATCATTCAAACTCCTGCTTCAGTTCCAGGACTGCAGAGAGCCTGGGAGAACCATGAAGAAGACAGTGCAGTCCCTGATGTTGTTCCAGAAAAAATTGACCCATCTTACTGAAAACATTTTAAAAATAACTTCAGGATACATAGGAAAAATAATCATGTTGGTTGTGCTGGCAATAGCACTTAGGATAGTCTAGACAGATTCAACATGATAAAACCTCGGTTAGTTGGCAAGTTTAAATCATAAAGAATTTTCAGTGAGATAAATGGACAATTTTCGTTTGAAAGTGAAAACAAGTAAGTTTCCCAGCCTGGTCTGTAATACAAAATTGTTATCTGTGGGGTAATGCCAGGTCAGTCAACCATATTAAGGTTGACTTAGATTATATTTAGTCTTCACACTGACACTTGGCACAGATTTATTTTTAAGACTAAGGTCAAGTTCTAGAGTAATAATCTATGCTTTCTCTGTCAGTATTTATGAACATGATTTAATTCCCCCAAGTCTGTTTTTCACTCATTTAAACTCCCCAAACTATTAATCTCATGCTCAAATCAAAGCCTTTAAAAACTAAAAAGCATGCCTGCAGTTATGATGTCTCTTTAAAATAGCAAAGGAAGCAGCCAGAAGATTAATTTGGGGATAGGCATAGTGTTTATGGTACAAAAAACATTTCTCGTCCTAGTGCAAAAGTGCTTGAAAGGGTTTGCCATTTGATTAGTGCTTCAAAACGAGAAGAGGTGCAGGGAAAGAAAAGAATCATGTGCAACTGCAGTCTGTCTTCAAATTTAATCTGTTTTGGTAACACATACAGTATTAAACTCACTGTTGGCTGTAATTTCTCATGCTAAATATGTCTTGCTTAGTGACCTCTGTCACTTCTCAGAACTCTGATCAACAGTTTTCAGGTACTGAGAGTCCCAATAGACAGGACAGCTTGCTCTAGAGCAACTACTACTTTTTAATCTTGCATCAGTTGGAATACTGAACTGTGTTATATATCATATTTCGTTCAAGAAATTCTAGAAAGTGCAATAAATAGAAGGCAAATAAATAGTATGAAATCCTGACCTGCTTACTTTCAGTAAGGTTTAGGAAGAGATTTATGGATGTTCAAAAGAAGACCAGATTTATGAGAAAGAGTAATGGTATGGCATAGAATATAGCATTTAGTCATAATGTTAATTTTATTAGTGAAGTGCTTCATAATTTGTAGTAAAAAGGCTTAGTGAAGGACATTCTGGACAGCTAATGGCACTATTTTCAATAAAGAGACTGAAATAAAAACCTAGGGCATTTTTTGTTCTTCAAGTATGCTACAAGGTTATACAATAGACTGCAGGGAAGGCGATGGAGATAATGAAAAAGATACCAGTGAAAAATCAGCAGATGGAGATTGCTCTAAAATGCTAAATGAAACACATGTATTTAAAGTAATGAGTATTTTATGATGAGAGATTTCACCATGATCAATTTAATGGTTTTAAAATATTAAAATGCAATGAGACGAGGGAGGGCAAAAGTGATTTAAATATAAATCTATTGATTATAAACCTAAATGTGAAGGGTTTGTGAGTCAGTTCAGAGACAGAGAAGGACAAGGAACAAGAACATAGTCAGAGGTCTTTAAAATGATTGCTTTTGATCTAAACACTTAACCAAAAATGCAGGAACTTAGGGGTTGTGCCAATTGTTCAGGATGATTCTTTGATGTTAATTAGGAAAGAAATGCTAAGTCCCTTTTCATCTGAACTCGCTGTGAATGAATCAATAGAGTATCTTAGCGAAGTGAGTACACTACTATAGGGTCTTTTTAGTCATGACTAGTCCCCAAATCCCCCTTCTTTTCCCAGAGTAAGTTTCTAGGCCCTGTTCAGGTCATGGTGTTAATTTTTGTTTATTCCTATTCCTCCTTGCTTTTTGCACTATAGGATCAGGAAACATTCTGCCTCCTGGCAAATGTCTGGTTTCTGCTCTGCTTAGGTCCCCAGGTTTATGTATAAATGCCTTTTCTGGCTTTGATTGAACCACATTGGCAACCTGCAGTGTCATCTGCACAGACCAAAGCAGAGGAGTACTGCATTCACCAAGTTGAAATAGTTTTTGCCAAGCCATAACCTTGGTATACAACCACCTTGATTTTACTGGAGTTGCTCATTCCTACTGCCTAGGTTTTTTTTATCCCTAGAAGTACATCTTTCCCAATCAATGCAAAAAAATAAAAAAGTTGAACTTTCTTGACTGATGGGTTGATGATAAACTTCTCAAGAGCAAAGGGAAGCCTTCTATTTCAGTGTCAAATGCCACGAATTTCCAGACCTGCAGTATAATAAATCTAGTATGTGGCAAGTAGAGTTTAACTGTGTGCTTAGAGGCAAGAACATGGCTGAATGCTTTGCTAAGTCAAAGCTCAAGATATTTGTAGAGAAAAACATGCTGTGCTTAAAGGAATGGAATAGACCATTTTTATTCCAAATGTTTGTACAGTTTGAAAAGTGTTATTGCATTAGCCCTGTCAGCATGACTTTCTTTGTTGGCTGGTCCTCTCTGTACTGCTCTTGCGGCAGTTTCCAGTTCGTGCCCTACAAGAACTTGCAAAGTAAATCTTGTGGTAATTTTATGCCGTCCTAAGGTTCTGTGCACTTGCTTTAGTGCACTTGTTTTAGAAACTTGCAATTTCTAAGTAAATGTTAGACTTCTGATTTTCTTAACTTACCTAATTAATGTTCACTTGGCCTATTCAGCATCCTATCAACTCTTAGTGCTGAAGTGACAAAAAAATAGCAGAGACTGACCATGATACAGGAAAACTGTAATAACAAAGAGTGACATTCACCCCCAGGTAGGAAGCCTTTGCCCAGAAATTATAGTTTTTAGTGTAAGCAATGCCACAAGCCCTTCAGCCCTGTCAGCTAAGTTGGGCAGATATGCCTCATAGATTTGCCATTGCTCTGGTACACAGCTTTGCAACCTGGACCATTCCAACTCTTTGTGAGGATGAGATCTGAGTGTGACCATAGATCAGTGTGTCCTAGTTTGTTTTGAAAGGAACTCTGAATATATGGGCTAGGAAAAAACTGTGGACTTTTCTAATAAATCTAATAGGTCCACGGCCATCTCATAAAGTGTGCCTGTCCAGTGGTGCAAATGTATTGATTGAAACTAATGTGAATCACACTGCTGAGTTCAGTGGGAATATTAGATAAAATGCTATTGGCATCTGCCACCTCCACAGGAAAGGGCACATCAAAAGCAGTATATTCATTGCTGCTCCTGGGGGCTGTTGAGGAGTTGACAGCTGTGAGAGTACAATCAGCTCCTGTGAAAGATCAGTGAACCAGTGCCCCTCATGCTGGCTTGGTAGCACAGGGTGTGAGAAAAGCAGAGAGGCTTTCAGTGTGGTGGAGGCTTGCCAGTGCTGTGCCTGGGTGAGTGCCATGGGCTAAAGGGTGCAGCACGGGCTGAATCAGCCGTTCTGCGCTGGGGCCTGGGGCGGCTGCTGTGTCCTGTGTGGGTTAGAGAGCCCCATGGCCAGAGTGACTCAATCAGGCACAGCAGCAGCCCAGTTGTGGGTGTACTGAAACCAGCTCAGCACATAAAGTCCACCTTGCTCTCTCTGAGCTCCTGCAGCTGAATAATGCTGAGCTGGCTCATGCTGGCTCAGATAGAGCTGGGTCTGCAAACTTCAGCCATGGCATGCTTAAGGATGTGGTTTAGCGGTGCACCTGACAGTGTTGGGTTAATGGCTGGATGTGATGATCTTAGAAGTCTTTTCCAACCTTAGTGATTCCATAATATTATACCTGACCATTCTGACTAGTCTTGAGGAAAGAGAAAAATATTCTGGTACCATAAAAATCAAAGAGATATTGCCTTTAACTTCTTTGTGACTTCATGGCCATAAAAATTCATACATACATTGATATTAATGTCAGTTTTCCCAGCTTACAACATAAACAAAAGCTAAGAAAGACTGCCTGTTAGCAGCATTAAGTTAAATTGTCTACAGTACTTATTTCTTGAGACTGATTTTACTGGTACTTTTTTAAAATTATGTCAATCATTTGTAATGTGTTACTGGAATGTGGTTAGAACTTCTAAGGAAGTAACTTAAAATTATTTATTTGTTGTCTTTCCCTTTAGAGTTTTTCCAGGAAAAGAAGCAGCTAACCAAAAAACCATTACCTGATTATTTGAAAACTGTTATGGTCTCAGCCACAAGAGAAAGAATTTTTTAAATGACAATTTATAGCTCATAAGAATATGAATTGTTTAGTGCTGTTCCAATAACAAAAAATTCCACTGAGCATCAGTCAGCTAAAATGCTGTTTTATGAAAAACAAATTTTTCAGGCACTAGTCTTTTATAGACTGCTGTATATCTGATATATGTAGGTTTAATGAGCCCAGAAAAAAGTGGGGCTTTTTTACACAGCTTGCAGGTTAGAACACCTGTCATTTCAAGACAGTTTCTTTTGAAAGCTATTTTCATTGAAAAAAAATGAATAGGTTAATAACCCCTTCAGACTTTTTTCATGGAATACCAAATTACACTGGAAAGGTAAGTTCTGTACATTTAGGGCCACTATCTCATTTGACTACAGGAAGGCTGGAACTGGATGAAGTATCTGCTTATGGCATCCCTGGTGGTCTGATTTTGTTACCTTGTTAAGAGTGTTTTACCTTTTAAAGCAGAACAAAGAAGTAAAAATTCCCGTTTCAACTGCACGGCAACAGAGACTTCCTCACTGGCATCATCCTTCAATAACAGCAGTGTAAGTCAGCAGCTCTGTGTGCAGACTCCAAGTCAAAGTGAGAGGTAACCCAGGACCTGTGAATCACAGCTCTCAACTTTTTCAACTTGAGCTCTAACAACTTGTTCTTCCTCTCTTAAAGCACCTTCTTTGTGTGTGATTGCTTTGTGAGATGTACTATTTCTCTTTGCCCTTTGAATAATCATTTCCTTCCTCATGGAAAATTTTCTATTTGAAAGAAAACTATACAATAGCACTCAACCAAGTCAATCTTTTTTCCTTCCCCCCTCCCCTTTTTTTGATCAAACACTAATTGAAGACAGTTACAGTGGAAATACTTGAAGTATTGTTTCTATCTTTGCAGTCAGAACATTCTTAAAAACAGCTCCAGCTTCAGGGAAACAAGCTTATTTCTGCTTATGTTTTATCTTGACTCCAAAATGAAATACAAATAGCTTGCTTAGGAAGGCATTGAAACTAATATATTAAGCCGTAATGTTCATATTCCACAAGATAATTTCCATTTTCTTAGCAAAGATAAATATTTTCCTGTGTCAACATTGATAAGAATAACAGAAGAAATGGCAACAAGCTCAAAACTATTTTATGATCAAATACCAAACAAGTAATTTAATAACCCAATTCCAAATGAAGCAGCTAGGTTTGAAGCAGCTATTACACCCCAGCATTTGCAGCTGTAATGGTATTTGTGTGGTACATAAAGAAAAGCTGTCAGAAATCAAATTATTGCTTTCTTTTGTTTCCCACAACAGGATCTAGGCCCTTTGCTACAAATTCTGTTATGTAATTTTGTGCATCTGTTCTCCTGTATCTCACACATATTTAAGAATTATGTCTTAATTTGATTGAGTAGTTCTCCCTCACTCACAAATTGTTTCTTATTGCCAGAAGAACATCCCTCATAAGTACTTCTCTTTTTTGACAATAGTCTTGCAGTTTCTGTTTACTGTATTTCAAATGACTGGTAAATGTAAATGTTTAGCAGTGTGTTAGCATTTCTCCTGTGACAATGTATTTCAAAATAAATTTACTGTGGCAAACAGGAAAATCAAACGGAACTATTCGGCTGCTGCTCCTGTCTCTCAAGAAGCAAAGACTTTTCAAGTGCATCACTGTTTTCATAGCTACTGGTATATATAATGTTTATATTTGTCATCACACATCCTAAATATGCATTTTAGGAGTAACTTCTTCATTTTTAAAAATTTTATTTCTTTTTAACATATACCCTAAAATATATACTCTAAAATTTTAGGTCATAATCAATAAAAGCTTAAAAAAATTACCTAGTCCCTTTGAAGTAGAAAACATATCTTGAAATTGTCCATGCACTTCTAGATAAGGAAAATCTTAGACTTGATGAGCTGAGCATTTTGTGCAGAAAGGTTTACTGGATGTTAATTTAAACCCAGAAGTTGAACTCACAAAGAAAGACTTTCTACATTTTCATTATGGCTTCCTAAATTGCACTCCTTCCATCAAGGTTACACAGTTTATTAAATATTCATAAAACAGAGAACAAAAAAAAATTCTAATTGCAAATAAGTGCAGTTGATGTAGATTGCATTATTTATGATTCCATTTGTTAAACTAAGACAATAGAAATTGATGAAAGACATTAAGTGGACCGAAATTTAAGGTAAATTTAGCACAGAATAGTTTTCCTTCTGTATTCCCTGATGGATAGAAGTTCTTTGCTTGTATGCTGTGTGTCAAAAAGACTGATTTTTTCTGTCTGTCTTAATAAAATCATCTTTGCTGTATAATATCCTGATATTACTATTAAGTTTTTAGTGTCACTAGGAAAAAAAATAAAATAGCCTTCCTGTATTTAGGGAGAAGTTCTCAATATCAGACAACAAGGAGTTTTTTATATTGACAAGCCCAAGCAGCTGAATTCCAAAATTAGGTCACTACCTTGCATGCTGGGAAGAGAGGGAAGCTCCTTTTTGCTGAGGAACTGAGTTGCAAATAGGCACAAGTGATCCCAAATCCGTGGCAACTTAAAGACACTTGGAAATAACAATGTAGGGAAAAATATTTGATTAAACCAGATCATGACCAAAATGGTTTATCGATTTATTCAAAACATTTAATCAGCAATTAATGAACAATAGAATTAATATTAATATGAACAACACAACAGAAAAGCCCCAACATTAGACAATTACAAAATGTAAACTAACACCTAGAGTTTTTGAAATATCCAGAGCCATCATTTTTGCTAGGAGGCTACAGGGGCCTACGAGCTGGTTGGTAAAGGCAAGGAAAGTAAAGGGAGACCTCTTTCCCTAAGAAGGAGTCAAATTTCTTCTGCTGCCCTGAGCAGGACAAGGTTATGAACAACCTGATGTGGGTGTGAGTTATGCTGTTGACTAAAGAACTCCAAGATTTCACCAGAACTCCATATATTTGGAGCATTTCTCCTCCTGACCTCACTGGTAAGTTATTCAGTTCCTTGACAAAACTCTGCACGTGAAGGGGAAGATTTTAAAGTGTTTCAGAAAACTCTAACCTGTTGTCCTACTGGGTGATTAAATACCCATTCCCTTGAACTCTGAATGTTTTATTTCACATTTATCCTAGGCTGGTTATGTTTCCTGAGTGGTGCACAGTACGTATGAGACATGACTACCTAGCTAATGCTAGACTAAGATTATTACTTCCAATTTCCTATTCCAATGTGTAAATCTGTAATTAAAACGAATCACGCAAAATTTCTTCTTCTTTTGCAACCCTTGAATTCCCATGACTAAAAAGTTTAAGAGTTTCTAATTAAGAAAGATAATATACTCACTGAGACTAATGAGACATGCTGCTGAGGGCTGCTACAGAGATAGCACTTGAACTGAAACCCCGCATGAATATTAATTTGTCCTGTGGTATGAAGATTGAACATTTATATCATGCAGGTTTTTTTTATTGACTGGTGGAATTACTAAAGAAACTGTTGAGATTATCACATGGGTCCTGAGCCTGCTGCATTTTGTCACACTGAGTGGCAGGCTCTGGACAGATTGCTCCGGTTAATGCTGGGTGCTGTAAGACATGAGCTGACCTTTGCCTTTCATATGCTGCTGAATACAGCCATGCCGTGCCCAGAAAGTAATGGCAGGGAGGCTACTACATTCCCCTTCAGGTGGGAAGGGTTTGATCTGCAAGGTTAAAAAAGGAGATGGACAGACACATTATATGTGGCATGTCTGGGAGGGACAGAGCTGGAAAGACTTCAGGGCACCTAAGTGCTGGGGAATGTATTGTCAAGCCAAGGTATCAGGTAGTGAGATTTTGGAGTCCCATCATGGTCATGCAGATACTTTGAGAGACATCATCTGAGCATACTTAATTTTGATCTTTCATAATCTCCTCCAGCACACAGTTAGAAGAAGCTGCTAGTGGCCTTCAGTGATCCACGGAGTCATGTCCTTCCCCTTATGACAGCAAACCATTAAGTTTAGGGGATTCAGAGCTGGGAACCACCTTCAATTAAACTTTGGATGATGAAAAATGATAAATTTGGCTTAAAAGATATATACAGTACAAAAAACCTGTACAGTACATATTGGGATTAAAAGTTCCACTTAAAAAGATTTAACTAGAACCTGCTTTCTAGACTGGATTCTAAGTGAAAGGTCTGTATTTCATTATCTTAATTTCACAAGTTTACAGTGTATTGCGGAAAGAATTATTTCAGTTTCAATAGTTCACTCTGTATAAGAGAAAGAATTACAACCTCTTACACTGATTTTTTTTTAGAGTTTTTCGTGACAACCCACAATTCTCTTTTAACTCATTGTAACAGATTTTCAAGTCATGTAAATATAGGATAACTTTTTAAACTACAAAGTAGCTAAATCATAGACGTTTGCAGCAATAGCCATCCTGTCTTGGATAAACACAGAATAATGAATCAGACTAAATATCCAGCACAGATGAGGGTCTCTTTAAGGGGTAGCTGAAGCTTGGGGAAGGTGTTTTCATTTTGGATTGGTGTTTTTAATTACTGTCAGAAAAATATTGACTCTCATAGTATTAACAATAATTTATTTAATCAGGCACAACTAAGGTTGGATTGCTATTTCAATTACTCAAGTGGAAATATAGGGTACTAAAGCCCTATTTCATCTCCAGTACAATAAAATGGTTGTGGTGATCAGACTAAAATGGGACTCAATAACCTTAGATTTCTTTTCCAACCTAGAAGATTCCAAGAAATGTTTGGTGTATGCTGGTGTTTTCCTATAGCTGACACTTTTCCAAGAAGAGTTTTGTCACTCAGATCATTGTGTTCGTTTTCAGATGAGTGTATTTGGATTGGCTTTACCTATTACCTGTTGTTAATTGTGTTAGTATTTCTCTTTGGCTGCATCCATACCAGCAAAATAACTGTGTCGGGACCTGTTCTTGGCACAGAACCCAGCTGGAACATTTTGACCACATGTACACCGTTTAGCTCTTCCAGTCTCAGAGGTGTATGGCTCCATCCAGACTACCTCTTGGGAATATTTCCTAAAAAGTGCTAATTTCCAAATTATTTCTAAGTTTCTTGGGATAGTGCTTCATGGCATGAGCCAAATGTGTGAAAAGACTGCTCCAGACACTTCAGAAAAGGGATGCTCAAGTTCCATCACCCGTGCTTGCTACCCACCATAATTAATTTACTATTACATGCCCTTATACCATACAGCATATCAGTTATATCCAAACCTTCAAGGTCAAAAACCTGCTAACCAAATTTGAAAGGAAACACAGCATTGTAAATACAGACAATAACCTTTCTGTGTCCCTTCATCTGGAAATGTAAGTGGAAGTCAGGATTTGCAAGAGCCACTGTAATACAACTAACAGTAATGTCATCCTGGATGGTAATCCTTGCTTCAGTAAAACTTATAAAAATACACCTGCTTGCTGAAAGCTGACACTTTATTATAGACCCCTCAGTGACAGGTGCAAGTCTCATGGGTGGGTGTGGCATGACACAAATTCTCTGGGGGTCCAAAGATCAGCTCCTTTCTGCCAATTTTATTTTTCCAGCACACTCCAGGAAGGATTATGCAATTCTGTTGCTCTTTTTTTATAGTCTTTCTTTTTTTCCCCAGCTGCTGTTTTTTAGCAAGGGTCAGTTTGTGAAGCCACTGCAGAAATTCTGAGAAACTGCATTGTGGCTTGATCACACACTTTTTAAAGGGTAGTGGTAACTGAAGTAATTTTTTTCTTTATGTTTTTTTCAATACATGAAATATGGCTTTGGAGAGGAATTAGGAAGCAGAGGAGGGCAGGCAAAGGAGGAAGCACTTATAATCCTGTCTGTATGTAAGCGAGAATAAATCACCAGAATTTCCCCTCCTGTCACGTACCAATAAATTATACCCTAATGTAGCTGCCAAAATAGATATGGCATGGGAGATTCTGTCTCATGGAGATCAGACAGCCACTGGGCTTCTCTACAGCAGCAGCCTCAGACCTGGCTTCATTATCATGGTCACTGTTATAAAGTGAAGTTGGTATTACTATTGCTGCTGAGAAGAAGCAGGACTGAAACATTATGTGTTATTGAATTTGCAATAGAACTGAAACCAATGTTTCCAAAATGAGCTGTCTGAACCAGAGGGGGCTCTTCTGCCTCTTTCAGCCAGCAGCCAGGAACGCAAGTTCTGAAACGTGTAGATTGCCAAATAAGAGAATTGTCCAGAACTTTCTGTCACATGTGGACTAGACAGGGACCTCATCTGTTTGCCACATTATGGGAGCAGAAGGTTATTAATCTAAAAAATCCTTCACTAGGCAACAAACCACTATACAAATGTACTTTTATATAGGAAACCCTGTTGGGGGGAAGTGTTTTGGTAGGGGAAAAACCTTTTGTCACGATCCCTTTTTCTTTCTGTCTTGCTGAACAGAAATATTACAGTGCCATGGAATATTTTCTTAATGAACCTCGTCTCATCTGACTTTTAAATAGGCTGTAAGGAAAATTATATGAACTTGCAATGGCAAAGAAAGTCTGTAATTGTCATTTTGATTCATCCTGTAACTAAAAGTATAAGAATTGAGCTGGTAAAATTGAAATGGACTGTTTTGGTCAGAAAAATTAGCTCGTCAAAATGTAAACTTATCATGGGAGCATGTTCATTTATTTCTAATGTTGAAGGAGAAAGTATTATAAATACAAGAAGGAGATTATTTCCGCTTTTAAAGCACTCCCACTCTAATTTAAAAACACTTAAATGAGACCATTTTCCCCTGTTTTGTGTCTGAACAGTGATTCTTTATTTAATCTTGTAACAGATATGTTAATGTATAATACATTTTAAAATTGAATTTCAATATATATTGAACTTTTATGTTTTTGCAATGATGTGGAATAAAAGGTAACTGAGGAATTTTCTGTGGAGTAAGTTTTTTGAAGTCTGAGCCCTATTGCACAGTTCAATGTGCCCTTGATGACGAGCTCAGGCTGCACATCACCCCTTCCCCCTGGAGGCTCTACCATTGGGATTACTGACTTGGCAAATGTTTACATGGTGGATTTGGATTGCCCAGCATCAGCCCTTTGTGTATTCTCCACTTGGAGTCAATTGAATTAAAATGTAACTTCTGGAATATACCACACGACGGAATTGCATGAGACATGTTTACGTAAACTGTTTTCCACGTGGGTGACTGCTGAGACGCAATTAGAAGGAATTCAGATGTGTGCTGGCAGTTCCCTCCGTATGCCTGGGTGTGCCTCTCAGCCAGCTAGGCATTCCTACAGCCACTGGAGAGGGATGCTCTCGGAGGGGAAGCATCGTGGGCTAATGCCACATGCCAGCCAGGGATTTTAAATGCACCAGGGTATTTTACATCTGTTTCTGTTTTAAAATACATCTGAGATTTTTCAGAGGTATAGGTATATAGGAATATATAGGATGGTATAGGAACAAATGCCAAGAAGGTTACTGTTATCTTCTGAACATTCTCGGTTATTAGAAAAATGTCCCGAACACTGTGGCTGTATGGTTGTAGTCAAAATACTGTGGGTTTTTTTTTTTTACTTTCAGTTGTTCCCCACCAATTTATTATATACTCCCTCTTAGGAGCTTAGTTTATATATTGCAATTATTTCTCAAAATCAATGTATTTGGTAAATAAGTGCCAGGAGTCTTCTCTGGAAATGACGGTGCTAAGCATGTTATGGTGAGTAGGCCTATTTCATCCATCTACACCAGCTAATTTCACTCAGCTGGTGGTAATGAGCCAGTGGAAAGGAACCATAAGCACTTCCTAAAGACAGCCCTTAGGTGGGCCAAAGACACTTAAAGTGAAAGCTGATCTGAGTCATCACAGGCTCACACGATGCCTAAACCTGATCCAATAAAAGGAATAAGAATGGGTGGCCATGGCTGGAGAAGACATTGATCTCATCTGTAGCAACCTGCACAAAATCTGATTTAGTGTGAAGACCTGGGTCTGCAAGTCCTGTGTCTGGGATGCAGACACTGCTTGTTTTGGCAGATGTTTATGAATGTTCCACAGATATGATAAAACTTTTATGTTGCGGTCATTTCTAAGATTATTAGTGTGACAGATGTACCAAGGAAAACTTATCTGGCTGATACTAAAGCTGGCCAAATTTCAGTAATCATCACCTAAGAGCAAAAAAATAAATATTCAGGTAGATAAAAACCCAGCAAACAGTTAAACTTTTTTGCTTGCTGAGGATTATCTTCTGCTACTAAGGGCTGATTTGTTCTATGATCCTACATTCAGGAATATTCTGTGTTCAAATATGCGAAGAATGTCACTGCAACTGATGACTCTGCACAGCATTCAGAAAACTCTGCCTCGGTTTTTAAAATACTTTTCATTCCCTGCAGTGTGTGTGCCATGTCTTTCAACTGCTGGCTATAAAACACTGCTACCATCTGATGAGGCACTTGAGGGAGCCTGAAAAGAGAGTGATTGTCTTACCCAAACAGATGTTTCAAAAGCTAGGAAGGCAAATTGCACCTGCAACTCTGTTTTGAGAGTCGAAGTCAGCATTTGGTCCAGCACTCTGCAACGAAATTTTAACATTCTCTCTTTAGCCTTCCAAAGATACCTCTCCATCTCATAAGGCAGAAAAGATAGACGATCATAGAAATATGCCTTAAGAGAAAAATTTTAATAACCAAGAACAGAAGCAGCACAATTACATTTAATAGAAAAGAAGGTTTATTTGGAGTGCACCAACATAATTTTTCTGAATTTGGAAAAACACTCATAGAACTGAAGCTTCAGGGACATGAACACCCAGAGATGATGAACATTAAAATGATATAACATGATATGCTAGCTCATCTAAACAGAAAAACAATATCACTCTCACGTTCAGTTGATTATCTTAATAAAAGCAGTGGAGACACAAAAAGTCAGAAGCCAGAAAGAGGGGGAGCTGTTACAAAGGGGGCTGTTAGGGCTGACATACTGCTTCTGCATTTCAAGGGTCATTAACTTACTATCAAATAGAGTGGAGCACCTGCCTTGACATCTGGCTTTTCAAATCTATCTCTAATGACCAGAGAAACTGAATTTAAATTCTGCATCTACTGACAGGATTTTTTTAAAGGGGTATGCCCCAAGGATATTTACCATATCTTAGGAAAAAAAAAAAAAGGCTGCATTTTATTGCTACTACATCCACCAAAAACTGTATTGTTAAAGAGCAGATTTTGCAAAAAGCTGTATCAATTTCCATGCTAGTTATCTTGATTTTACAACCTGAAATTTTATTTCACTAATTATAAAGGAAAGGGACAGATAGACAATCCTGATGACTGTCAACAAAATCAGATTATTAGAAGTCATATATGCAAAATGATGTAGTTAAATCTTAAGACGCACAAAAATCTGTACCAGCCTTTTTCAACTTCTGTAAACTGTGGAACTAACATTTCTAAACAATAATGGAATATGGGGTCTAATTTAAGCATTTAAGAGGAGCCAAAATTCTCAGTATAGTAAAAGGACAAGAGTACATGCCTTTGAATGCCTCAGAGGAGATCCTGTCTGCCTACCTTAAATGTAATGAGAGAACTTGATTTAATATTTCATCTTTCTTCAGTGCAATCTTGGCCTCTGAATTCAATATCCAGTGAAAATGACGCATACAAAATCTGGTTCGCTGGAGAATCATATCAACAGTCTCATGCTTGATTACTAGACACTGACACAATCGAGAAGAGTTTCACCCTCATCTGGTGAATTTAGGAAAGTTTTCTGGAGGCAATAACAAGTATGAGTTCAAGGGGAGGACACATCTGAATGTGAAAAAATAGAATATGGTTACAGCATGATTCACTTCTCTCAGCTGGTAGCTTTTGAAAAGAAGCACTTGGTAAGCAAAGCATAGGCCTATCCGTGGTTGTGTCACTAGTTAATATTAGAGGTGGCTGAATCATTTTAGGAGGGAATTATATTTTTACATTCTTGTTAGCAGATAATGTTAGATAAAAATATAATATTACTGGCATAGCACTTTGTTGTGTTACACTTCCTAATTTTTTTTTCTTATTTTTTATCTAGCTTCATTAAATTATGCTTCCGCTAGTGATAGATTTTGCAGTGGAACATAACCAGTGCACATTGTTATGTTATTTCATGAAAAATTTCATATCTAGATTGCATATTACCATTGCCCTGGCATTCTAATTGCATGGTCCACTAGACTTCAATATCCTGCAGCATGGAGCATTAGTCAGCATAGAAAAAAACAAACATTCAGTTGCTCAGTATAAAGCTAAGAATACGGTCACTAATGTGTATAAAACAATGCTTTCCTTGCAATTGGATGAAAGAGGCATTTTTTCTGGGGACTGTACAATTTCTTTGAGATTTATATCATGGACAATATGTCTTATCATATGGAAGATATTTTCTGTGGATTAATGTGGGTTTAGAAATCAAGAATTTTTTTATGCAATTGTAACATCTTTTATTCTCTTGATGGATCTAGGCCCTTCACATGTATATGTCACCAGAGACACGCATGTACTGTTGCATCCTCCATGTCTTGGTCATGGCAAAGTAGAACATTCAATAGAATGCAAATTGCCTTGCTGCTGCTGGTTACCAAGTTTCAGTTGTATCTCTCTAACAAGGATTAATTTTTCTGTAAATTTAATTTCTGGATTATCGCTTCTTCCACAGGATTTAATGACGTAGCTCTGGTTGATTTCTGAGGAAGGCAAGTCGGACCAAGATTGATAGCTGATCCAGAACACCTGAAAAATGGGACATATTATGGAACTTGAGATGATACAAATCTCTGCCTGAGCTGATCAGCCATGTTTGTTTATCGTAGTCTTCATCCTTTTACACTTTTCAGGTACTAAAAGGCACAGAAGTTGAATTCTATCTCAAGCTAGTGAAAGGCAAAGAGGGACAACAACTTGCTCAAAACTATAATTTTCAGGCTGAAATTCTGCCAGTCTGAAACAGTAGGATGCACCTGTAAAACAATAGGATGCACTAAGCGAGGCAGTTGAATGGAAACACTTCGCCAACATCTCTCAATTTGCTAAAGTCATGGACCTAGAGAGTGACTTGTGAGAAGTCCTCAGCTTATATGCAAAGGTGAGTGTAACTACGTGTAACTGTGTCCTGGATATGTGAAAACTGGTATGAAACTGGAAATGGAATGGGTGTTTTCACCTGCCAGCTCAGGAACACCTCTGCACATATTTATGCTGTTTCTGGACTTCTGTTCTCTGCTGGTGTCTCTGGGCTTATTAGTTTGAATCTATTTCTTGGGCATTTCTGCATTGTGGGACACAAATGGTCTTTAATAACTTGCCTGATTGACTGGAGGTGAGTTCTAAACGACAGGTTAATGGTTTTGGGATACCACAGGCATACAAGACTCATTCTATCCCCACCTTCTGCCAAATTTTCACATGCTAGCTATTTTTCTACATAACTGCCCACTTTTAACGTTATTCAGATATAGCTAATTCAAGACAATGTAGATACTCTCAGGAAAGGATGTAAAAGAAGCAAGAAGCATTGCAACTATGGGGAGAGATATGGAACAGCCATCTTCTGAATATGGCCTTCAAGAAGTGTTGGACACCTCCAGTTGGCATGAGCTCACAAAAACACAGAAAATGTGACTTATTTTCATGGTATTACCACAGCTAAGACCTATATACGCTTTGGCTCATGGTAGATGACAAAATTATAGAGTCTCCATTTAAGTGGAGATGGTGTCTAGACCCAGTGCACGCCCACATAGTGAGGTTCATGAGATGGAATAAACAGCAAAAGTCTGATCCAGGCTAATTGAGGCAAAAAGTTAAGTCCACACTCTGCTGCAGTTCAACTTATTGTTGTATTTGCTATCCAGAAGTTTGAATTTTTTTTTCTATTCCTATTGGTTTTATACAGTTTCTCTGTTATTTCAAGCTGTACAGGAGCTCTGTTTTGAAGAGGCGACCTTGGAAAGTAAAATTAAAAAACAACTAATCAAAAAAAACCTCACCAACCCAAACAAGTAAACATTCAGTCTTGATCTTTCCTCAGTTTTGTTTACCATGAGGCCATGAAAATACTTGTACTGGCACTGAGAGAGGACAGTGATGTGGCCAGGCAGCTTCTCTTGGCACTGTTAGATTTTGTTAGTTTGAAGGGACCACAATTATGGCTTCAGATTTAGGAGGCTATAGAAAGGAGCACTCTATGAAAATATTCGATGCACAAGAGCTTTCATTTTCAGAACAATTGATTAAATTTTAGGATATTTGTAGGTCTTTCCACAATTACATATGCTTTTAATGGGATGTGTGTTGCTAAGTCAGTAAGACAGCTAAATTCTTGCAAATTTTCCTTTTTGATAGAATTTACAAATAAATAAACATATAAACATTCTTCTGAAAAAAGATGCAGCAATAAGTTGAAGGCTTTCATGTGTTTGGAGTTCTGGAACTGAAAAAATACTTTTTCTGAAGGAACTGATTTCTGTTGTCATCTGTTCTCATAATGATCTGTGTGAAATGAAAGATGCAATTAGCCAAGCATAGGGAAAATCAAATTGCCATAATTGGAAACCAATCCCGAATGCTGAAAATTTTCCAGACAGCAATAAAAATGAATATGAAGGGCAGAGACAAAAGAAGCTCCAGTGTTAAAAAGGAGAAGCAGTAAACTAATTCGGGTGAAGCTGTCAGTTATTGGCTATGATCATGCAAAACAGAAAGGAATTCTATTCTCCTCTGATTTTTCTGATATTCTGCTTGTTACAGATTATGAGGAATGGCAGTAAAATGAGCACCTTATATGGAGAAATGCACAGATTTCTGATTAGTATTAGTGAATTTTGTTTGAACGTTAAGGCTGCATGACTTAGAAATTTTAATTGAAATTAGAATGTGTGGCATGCACTGCTTAAATCAAGAGGAATGTAAGATTTCTTTTACTCAGTTGCATTTGTGATTAGTGGAAAGATGCAGGTGACTTTCCGAAAGCAAGTTACTGAATTCAGTTAGGAAAGTTCATGATGAAAATAAATTTTACTCAGGCAAACTATCAAGGCTGAAGTCCGTCTTGAAGAGGAGTTAAGTCCAAATCTAAGGAAGTCATATCATAGCTTCCTAGATTTTGAAGAAGGCAAGAGATTTCCTAGTGGAAAAGAATCCCACCAAGAGATGTGTGTCATACTCTTTAGTATAACATATCCACATCCTTGAACATGGAAACCATCAGCTCTCATGTTCAAATCAGCATTTTGGCATTTGAAGGATATTACCAAAACCAGTTACATCTATCAACTAGGCGTAAGACTTTGCCAGAGCATAGAGGAGGTAGCCAATGCCTCGTACAAGATGAGTGCTAGAAAACTCAACATTTCCTTAAAGACATTAAGTTATTGGGAACCTCTGTTTGAGTGAAAGCCCCTAGCAGCAGTTCCATAACTCCCTTGGGCTGATACCATTTGTATCCTGAGAGCAAATGCAACTCACCAAGCCAGCATGTCCAGCCTGCTGGTGCTTGCCAGTGTCCTCCTGGTAGCTGGAAATCTTGAAATCATTGCTGTGGACACTTGAAGCAGAGGTTCAGCCAAGTTTTCCCATTTCCTTATTTATGTGAAATGTCAGTACAGGGAAGGTTCTTCTCCTGGGACTTTTCTCCAGAAGTCTCTGCTTTTCTGCTTTTGTTATGAACTTTGCTAGGCTATCAGAGGCTATTTAACCCCAGAGCTCTGTAATCTTTCTTTCCATCCCAGCCCTATGAGTACTACTTGGAAGGGAAGGTCACACCGACAGTGATTCAGCAGCTGAGGTGCACTCTGTGGATGTGGGACACCTGGGATCAAATATGCACCACACAGTTCAGTTTGAAATTAAGTGAGCCTTTAAAACAACCTGGCTGATGATTTCTGCAAGGATACAGCTTGCTTACTTAAGCCATTGTACAGAACAGAGAGATTTTTAAAAACCTGATTTGTTTCTCTGCCTTTAGCTCTATTTTTTTTTTTTTTTTAATTCTCTTTGAGCACATTCCCATCCCTGCCCCGGAAGAGCAGGGTTGTTCGCAGATTTTAGACACTAAGGGAAATATATTGATTATCATCTCTCACATTCTCCATAATACTTTAAGAAAAAAAACCAAACCCAAATATCTGTGATTGAAATGGAATACATTTAGAAAACCACATCGAAATTTAACTTAATTTTCAGTAAAATAAGTCCTCCATGTCTCCTGGTAACTTTTTAAAATAACCTCACTACTAAAACATAATGTCTGAATTTACACAGCTTCAGCTGAACATCTTAACCAGGTTTTTCAGGTATTTTCTGGATGGAAGTCTTCTCAGTAATCATATTTCTATTTCTTTTCTTGGGACTTTTGCATGTCAATGATGCTAAATTTCTCATTAGTCATTTATATGAATGACTCCTTCCTGAACCTTCTCAAATTTTTCTACTTCCTTCTTGAATTGCAGATACAAGATGTAAAACAAGTACTTCAATCAGAGCTGTGTCAGTCTCAAAACAGAGTTAGATTTTCTAGTTCCACTTCATATTTTCCTGCATATACTTGCAAGACTCTGTTAGTTTTTTTGCTCCCATTGTTGGTAAGTGGTTAAGTGTCACCCAGGCCTTAACAAGAGAAATCCACATTCTAGAAAAAGTCTAAATTGTAAGTGCCATCATATGTGAATTTATACTTGGCTCTTTACAAAATAGACCATGAAAGAGTAATTCTGCCTATTATTTACATCTCTATCTCATAGATTTTATCAGTAATGATTTTCAGTAATGTTTTTTTCATTTGTTCTGGGCTAATGATAAAAATATATCATCAGCTTAGGGAAGATTCCGTCCTCATTTTTCTGCCTGGAGAAGAGAAGATTGTGTGGAGACTTCATGGCACTTTCCAGTATCTGAAAGTGCCCCCAAAGAAACCAGAGAGGGACTCTGTGCCAGGAACTGTAGTGATAGGAGAAGGCGTAATCGGTACAAATTGCAAGAGGAGAAATTTGAGTTAGACACTAGGAAGAATTTTTACTGTGAGGGTGGTAAGACACTTGAACAGGTTGCCTTAGGAGATCGTGGGTGCCCCAAACCTGGCAGTGTTCAGAGGCAGGGTGGATGAGGCCTTGAGCAATCTGGTCTACTAGGAGGTGTCCATGGCCATGGCAGGGGGGACTGGATGATCTTTAGGGTCCATTCCAACCCCTTCACGTTATATGATTCTCATTGGCAAGCACCAGGCATGCATTTAGTTATGGATAATTCCATTTAAAATTACACAGCAAAAAGCACTTGCTAACTAAATAGCAATATAGTTTTGGGGTTTTTTTTAAACTCTAAACACTGCATGGTAAAAAAGCCTTATTTGCTGATAAAAATTTTTGTTTTTCAACCTTTGCTTAAGAAATTTACAACTCTAAGCAAGTCATTGCCCACTGGCTTGCTGCCAAATGGCCCTGGAGGGACTCTTCTATTCTTCAATCAATAATAGTGAAAGACTATTTTAGTAATATTAATAACCCTGTCAGTGAGAACTACTGACTATGTATATAATAACTATCTAAAGACGGTTTATAGCCTCCTCTTGTCTGAATACTCTAACCAGAAAGGACCTGAGTTGTATCTTGCCAAGCAGCCAGCTTTTAGGTAGCCAGCTCTTGGAATGCATTCACCCAGTTTTCTGTGCGTTGACCAGGGAGCTTGGAGCAGCTTTAAGTGCCCAAATATCCAGTAGGGAGAGGGTCAGTGAAACCACACAGTAGAAAACAGATGAAGATTGAATCTGAAATGTTCATTGTCTTCTAGACTTTGGTACTATTCACAGTTTTGAGTTAGGTACCTTGTGAAATTTGTAATGACCTCAAGTTGGGACAGGATGGGGAAGGGATATCCTATTCCTCTTCAAAATCTGTGCAACTCTACAAATTTCAAAGGCCTATAGAAACAAACAGCAAGAGGAAATATGTTCACAGCTCATCTTAAGGTGTGCATTAGGAAACAAGAGAATGGTATCTTGTCTCCAAAGCATGTGTAGGTGTTTGACATCAAATAGCTCTTCAAGAAAGAGTCCACAAGTTCCTAGTCTTTATTCTGCCTTGGGAGAGGTGGATGCAGACAATGTGGGCTAAATTGCCTGCTTTACCTTCTTCAGAGCAGGACTTTGAAGGTGACCCTGCAAAGGGTGGTCAGTTGGTGCCCTATGTTCCTGATGGTGCAGAGCAGTGAGGTTGCAGATGGGGACACTTGTGCATGTAGGCATAGATGTGTCATCTTCACGTTCTCCTTAGGCATTTGGCTCTTTCCTTGTCTCAGAGTAGTGGTGTTTCTGCATTCTGCTTAGACCAAATTCAAGAAATCTTTGATAATAAGGGGGTCTTTAGTTGTTACTCTTAAATAAGAAAAAGAAGACACTAATATAATCAGACTAAATGTATGGGTGCCACATAAACATACTACTTATAAATTATATGATGTGAAAAGACCAAATCTACAAGATCTTTGCAAGCAACACAAAAGACAGCTTGGCGATAAGCTTTGCTGATGGTTTTAATAGAATCACAGAATGGTTTGTATTGGAAGAGACTTTAAAGATCATCTAGTTTCAATCTCTCTGCCATGGGCAGGGAACCTTCCATTTGACCAGGTTACTCAGAGCCAGAAACTGCATTCCGAGTAGAGCACAGCACTGCACCAGTATTGCTCCTCCTACACTTTTCTAATCTTGTTTGTTGTGTTTTTCTCCCTCTACAATGGTGAAATTCCTTCTCTTGAATCATCTTAAGTAAAGGAAAAGTCAATAGGTCACATTACAAGTAATGGGAGCATTGATTTTGTTATATAATTCCTAAACAGATTTAGCAACTAAACAGAAATATCCCTGGCATTGAAGCACAGGTGAGTGTATAACTCATTGAGGCAGAGAATATGCTGATGGCATAAACCCCTGAAGTTCCTCAAAGGTCACATAGCTCAGGATGGATATGTTTTTCCTCTTGATATTTTTTCTGTCACACAAGATGAGGACAGACCATCTCAGAAAGGATGCCTTGATAGTCAGAGATGCTGAAGTCATGTAGATCCAGTTATCAAATCTCCATTTGAAGAACTAAATCTGTTTCATTTTGTAACCGTACCTCTCAGACAAGAGAGCTTTTGTGGGCTTGTGTAGGTTTGACACAAACAGAAGATCAGTAACTCTACCCCATATTTTAGGCCAGTGCAATTCTTGGGGTTCTGCACAATGGCTTCCCTGGGTCTCTGCAGAGAGAGGGATGCATCTCACTGAATTTGACTATATAAAATTTTGTTAACTGATCTCAATAACTCCTTTGAACTCTATTTACCATCAGTGTGAGAGATACACTTACAAAGAACAATTCCTCTGACCGATCAGAGATTTGGGTTAGGATATGATGAGTCATTATCTAAATGTACGTATTTGGCTCTGTTGACTGGAGAGGGACTGCAGACAACTAAATTAAAGTCTTAGCTTTATTTTCAAAAGTTAGGTAAAAGCAAACACAAATCAGGTTTTTATTCCCTCTCATGTAACTATTACTACAGTTTTAATCTTTTAACAATTCTGGTAAAATATTGGACAATTTCTTAATGCCAGGAATAGTAATATTCTATATTGTAAAATTTTAAAAGCTTATAATTCCTAGAATCAAGTTTTGTTTTAATTAAATTTTTCTAGCTTGCTTGAAAAAATAAAAATTATAAAATAACAAAATAAAAAGAGAGGTATGGGTTTCCTTTACAGGGAGCAATGGAAGGCTGCCAGCACGATACGTTCATCGAGGCACTCTCAAACTTAATATCCATTTCCCCTTCAATTTGCCCAATGCTGAAGTAAAACTTACTAGTTTGTAGTTCTGGATTATTGCCAAAGCAGTTTTTAAGGACAAGCACAGCATTTTCCATCCTTCAATACTCCCTGATAATAGCAGATTAAAGTAAGGTTTTGTTTTCCTTACCTTGGAACTTTCTGAGGTCTTTCATCTGGCTTTCAAACCTTGCAGCTGTTAATCAATTTGGTTTAGCACTTCACTGTTAACCTTGCCTGTATATTACTTGTACACATCTGAAGAATATATCTCACCAATGCACCCTGAGACTAAACCCAGCATAAAGAAATTCCTGCATTGCTTTGTACTTCCCTCTGTTGAGCAGCCATCATAAAGGAGGAAAAGTGAAGGCAAGATCAATGGAAAAGTTTTTCATCAGTAAAAATTAAGGATTTTTTTTAAACATTCAAAGGGTGGGCTTTAAGTTGAACATTGGTACTAAGAGAAAATATCCAACTTTATAACAACTTTGTGAAAACATCAGCTTAACACTCACTAAGATTCAGCCAAGCAAATGGATCAGTAGGTATTTTAGAAATGGAATAGAGAAGAAGCCAGCAACTTTTATCACTATAGAAAGACATTGCATTATCACATCTTAAATACTACACATAATCTGGTTTTCTTGTCTCAGAAAGTCTATATAAAAAAACCCAGAGAGGATCATAAAGATGACTAAAAGCATAGACTGAGACTGGAAAGAAGTTGTGTGGGGGAGGCAGGGATAATGATATCATATAATAAAAGTCTCTTCAGATTTTATAGATCCTGATTGTCATGCAGAAAATTAAGAAAGGCTTAGTAGATTTAGCTAATTCCAGCAGGTGATGGGTTCAAAACCAACATAAGTAGACACTGCTCCATATGGTGTATAGTTTAGGTGATAATTCCTTCTCATGGAATATTATAGATGCTAAGTTTTACATGGGTTCATTAAACATCTTGAAAATCCTATGAAATTTATTGGATATAATGGTACAGAAAGCAGGTTTTCTGGTTCAGGAAGTCCCTGAGTTACAAATTGCTGGAGGCTGGGAAGAAGCTTTGAGTAAGCTGCAGACTTGCTGTGTCCTGAGGCTCCTCTGTTGCTGGGCACTATGGACAAAAAGCCAATAGTTATATCCTATATCCGAGAGTTTGCAACATTTTTTTTCCCCCAGGTACAAGCAACCTGGTTATTTATTACACACAGCTTTTCTATTTCTGTATCAGAAAAGTATAATAAAAACCATTTATTTCTTTCCCCCTCCACCCACTCCTCAGATTTCTTTTAATTTGCAACTTACATTTTCATTTTCCCATCGTTTAGTTGAGCTACTGTTCCATTATTTTTTCTAGTAAGGATATCCACTTGACTTGAGACTTTTGTAATGCTTGGACCCCAATTATCCTTTCCTCCACCCTAGTCTGTATTTTCTGCTTTCTTATGTCAAAGAATGTTTTCCTAACTGTGTTTTAATGGAGAGAAAATAAAGCAGTTGCTGATGCATTTGCTCTGTTTGTGCAGCAGAACTTAAAAGTTATCTCCAGCTTTTTATAAATTAAAGATTATGTGATTCAACAGGAATGATTCTGTCCTAAAACTGTTCAAAGCTTTTGTTTTAATGCTTCATAAAAGAACACTCATTTAAACAAAACTCCACCAATCAAAATGCACATAGACTCCAGCTGCAGGGTTGGGTTTTTAAGGATATTTTTTCATTCTCTATGAGATTATTTTTAGATCTAATTAGTGAAATTAATATCAGCCCATTTTACTAAATGTCTTCTCCTTAAAATTACCTTCCACATTAGACAATTAAGGATTTTCTTAAGGCGTAATGTAGTAAAGTGCTAAGTAAAGGAAAGCATATCCACACTCTCTAATAAAGTGATGTGCCATGGATTTTTCAGGATGTTCTTAGTAGGCAAATAATTTCAGCTGTTAAGATATTACTTGGGAAAAATTAATGTAAGTTATTTTTGGTGGAAAATGGAAAAACACTTGGAATTTTAAATTTTTTTAAAAATATATGTTTTTGAGCTCAGAATGCCAAGAATATTAAAATAATTTCTTAGACTTTCTTGGTTTATAATACAATTTTGTGGAAATTTACGTTCAAGATCATAGCAACATGGGATAATTCAGTTTGAGAGGGACCTTCTGGAGGTCTCTATTCCAACCTCCTGCTGAAAGCATGGTCAGTTATGAGATCAGACTACATTCTTCAGGTGTGTATCCAGTCCGGTGTTGAAAACCTCCAAAGATTCATAACCTCATTAGTACCAATGCTTGACTCTCCTTGTGGGATTTTTTTTCCTTACATTCAGCCTGAAACTTTCCTGGTTCAGCTCCTGATATTGCCTCAGTCTCTTGCCATACACTACTGTGGTCAGTCTGGCTCCATAACCACCTCCAAGTTACTGATAATTTGCTGTTATGCCTTCCAATGCCATCTCTTCTCCAGACTGAATAAGCTCAGGTCCCTCATCCTCCCTTCATAAGCCAACTGCTCAATCCCCTGACCTTTTGGTGGCTCTGTTTTTCTGGAAAGGTTTGATCAAATATGCCCAAAGTTCATGAATGCTTTAAGAACCACACTTATTCAGGCTCATATTAATAAGTTACCTTAAAAATTCAAATTACCTGTGGCAGTAGCCAGCAGATAAAAATTGCAGTGCATATCAAGGAAAGCAGTATTTTAAAAGTAATTAAAATGAGCAAGATAGCGTGTGATCACATTTGCACTTTATTCTGTTTCTCTGAACAAAACCCATACCCATCTCAAACTCTGTTTCACCACCTACTTTTTCCCTCATACCTTCCTGTATTTATATCAACCTCAAATAAACACTATACATCTCATTACTGCATTGCTTTCCATCTGCTACGAATGTCTGAGTTCCACCTTAGACTGGGTGTGCTGAGGAGCTTCATCTTAAGTCACATCATTGTACTACCAAAAATAAAAGGGATGTCTGGAGCGGTGCCAGCTGTGTGGCTGTGTTCATGTATGCAGCCCTCATTACTCAGTTCAGTTGTAGACCAAAAGAAAAATAATCTTGCTATCTATTTCACCTACATTTTGATTTATTTCTTTTACAGTCTACTCCTTTCTGCAAAATGCCACTACATCAACAGGATAAGGGAGGAAGAAAGTTTACAAATCAGAAAATTACCCAGAGATAAAATTCTCTCTTTGTGTAGCTGATTAACAACTATGTCATGAATACATTGTTTTGTTCTTTCTGGATTATAAAAAAGAAATCATATGTCTTTCAATATTCAAAAACATACCATAAAAACCAAACTAAATGCATATAGCACATTCCCCAAAGGGAAATTCTTCATGAGAATATCATCAAAAGTTTGAATCAACAGATGGAACAGCATGATAACATTAACACCATCAGTTTAAACAGTATATTTTCCTGACATGTTGAAAATACTAAAGTTGTTATAGGTTTATAAAGGTGAAAAAAAAAAAAAGACAAATAGTGTCATGTCCTTAAGCCTAAGTATTCAGAGCGTAAAGGGGTCTGAATGCTCTAGCAGCCAAGGTACAGAGTTTGAAAGTTCTGCTCATCCATTTATTTTTTAAAATATCACAGCACTCAAAAATGTTTCTGAAATACTGAAATTGGATGCATTATTTATTTCCCAGTCTTTTGTGTAACCTAGTCATTCATCCCTTACACACTTTTCACACAATGGAGGATGGAATTGTGTAGGATTGCCGTGGGATTTTTTGGAAACTGGAAGTATAATGAATTGTAGAAAGACTTTGAACAAACTCATAGAGCATAAATTCAGAATAAAAGAGTCTGAGTGTGATTTTCAAGTCAAGAAATTCCTAAATTCTTGTTTGCTAGAAGCTGAGAAGTAAATACTGAGGGGAAGAAAATGCTCCATGCTCTTATTCTGTACTCTCTCTTTAGGCATCCCTAAGTTATTGATGTTCATAGATTCTCAGTTGGATATTATCTTCAGTGATAACAGAATAATAGATGCCCTCTATTATTTGATTCAGCAAGATGAAGTGTCGAGTCTTGCCTTTGGGTCACAGCAACCCCTTGCAGCATTACAGACTGGAGCAGAGTAGCTGGAAAGCTCTCCAGCAGAAAAGGACCTCGAGGTGTTGGCCAGTAGCCAGCTCAATACGAGCCAGGATTGTGCCCAGGTGGCCAAGAAAGCCAATGGCATCCTGGCCTGTGTCCGGAATAGTGTGGCCATCAGGACCAGGGATGTGATTTTCCCCCTGTACTTGATGATCTTGGAGGTCTTTTCCACCTTTAATGATTCTATGATTCTATATTTTATGTTGTCATATCTCAACGTCCAGGTAAGGTTCTTTCATTCTGTGTGGTTGGAAATTTAGAAGATCCATGAAACCATAGTAGTCAAATCCGTATGCATTGGTAGTGAGTTGGTCCTTCAAGAAGTTATCTAAAGTAGTATTGCCCAGAAGTAGAAACCCCAGACTTACCTTCAGATGGTCTAATCACTGCTGTAAAATCTGAATCATATGAAGAACAGGCCCATGGTAACATATCTGCTTCTTAAAGTACTGACCTTGCTCCTGAAAGCATAGGCTTTGTACAGATGTATTGCAGCTACATCTGTATGAACCAGTTCAGCAAATAATGTCAGGACAGGCTTTGTAGCATGGTCTGGACATGTTTAGGCTACAAAACAGGGCTGTTGAATGCAAACTGTCTGTGGAAGCTGCTCTTGGTCTGTATTAAAACTGATCTGTTCCCAGGCATTGAGGAAAAATAGGCAGTCCTGGCCAGAGAGACACTGAGGCCAGTCCAGTGGCCAATATGTCCAAAAATATGAAGAGCTGCACAGCCAGCTCCAGTGACTGCACCCACACTCTGGGACCAGTTAGTGCAAAACTCCAGACATCTTTGCAGGCATCTGCACATCTGCCACATTTGGTAGGGAGTGAAGTACACAGACTTCTCCTAAGGCAGTGCACTAAGAACAGTTACAAAATCAAAGTTGGTTTGAAAAATACATCTTGCATATTGACCTTTTCATATGCCCTACAGGTAGGGAATGATCACATGCCAAACTTTTCATTTTCCTCTTTATTTTTTTTTTTTTTTATGAAGAGCTGCAGTTAAGCAGTTCGTGACTATCAATTATAATAAAGACAGAAGAAGATGAGCTAGATAATTGAATACGCATTGTTGCAGAGATTGAGCTATACTGTGGTTGCTACAGTGGGCTGATTCTGTAGGTTAAATTGCTTGATAGCACTTTACAAGTAATGATTAATGATAGTAGCCTTTTACAAGATTTCATTTGTGGAAGCATTAGAGGCTGTTATGTGTTAGTGATACTCCAAGTTGTTCCTGCAATGCAGTGGCTGAGAATTCTTATAGGAAACATCTCAATAATTTCCTTTGTTCAGTGCTACTACTGCAGAGTAATTTCTCTGTGAGTGGTTCCAAATAATCTTCAATCCTTAATTTGCCATTTTGCTCAGACAAATTGATTACAAGCTATAATTTATTTAACTACTTGTGCTTTTATGCATTTTACAACTTTTTTCATAACTCAACGAGCAGTTTATAGTTTCTGGTTTGTATCTTCCCTTCAAGGGAGAATGCCAGCAAAGGGGCAGGGGAACTATGATGGTTCATCCTCGGGCACTGACAATGCAGCTATGGGTGAGCAGACTTGCTGCTATGCAGTCCCATCAAGGAAAGGATAGAGAACTCCCAGTTCACATGGAAACTGTCCCTAAAGGTCAAGGCAAGCAGAGGATGATTGACATTAAAGCATCCTCGTGATTGTGGCTGGCTCAGGCTCAGGAGTAAATCATCAACATCGATCTCACACATATTTTTCAAATGCAGTCACCTAAGGAAGGTTATATTGCAAAGATCCAAATGTCATGTTTTGTCAAGATTCTTGGAACTTTAAAAACAAGGCAAATACCCTTCCTAATGTACATGATTGACCAAATCTGAATGGTATTCAAAATGCAACATTGCATAAAACATTTAAGAACATACCCCCAAAAGGACTGCAGACTCTATAATGACTGACAGTAAACTGTACTAAAAGAAATTAAAAAGCAGGTCCAATAAACACCTTGGGAATAGGGAAGGGAGCAAAAAGAATGAATAGATTCTATGGAATCTGGATTTACTCTTGGACCAAACACTTGATTCACTCACATAAAAGAATAGTCTTTGTTGCGACAACAGGTTTTGAGGGACTTACAAATTACAGAAAGATCACATTTGAGATGTGAGCTGTTTTTTGGTTAATTTGATCAGCTTCATTTTCCCCTCCAGATTGGTCCATCTTGTTGGAACGGACCACACAATAATTCAAAAGTATGGGTATGGCTATTTCTTATTTACTAGAAAAGTCATGGTTGTCTTGGCATCAGCAAGACTCCATACTTACCCTTCAGATATATGATTAAATAGAGTCTGTTTTCAGACACTGATAACATTGCAGTCCAGAGGCATTCCCCACTGCAGTGAGCAGAACCAGCTGTCATGTCAGGTACAAAGCTGAACAGGTAGATGCTGTAATATAGTACTCAGCATGAGTCTGTGCTGCAGCCGGTGTTGTGGATGCACCTGTGTATAGGCATATCTGAACTCATTTTATTCTGGTGTGTACTGATAGTAATTGAAGTTAAAATAAGTGATTAATGTTTTAAGATAGCTTAGAAACCTGAGTAGATACTCAGGGTTCCCTGTTATCCTCAGTTAGTCTTGTTAGAGGATATCTACCTCAGTAACCATGATCTTCTGTGGATAAAGCTATCTAAAGCATCAGTACTTCTCTCAAAATTTAATATTTCTGGGTGTGTGTGGGAAGACAAGTTGCCAAAAATGGTACATTAAAACATTGAATCAAAGTACACAAAGGTACTACTCTAATGCAGCTGGCAGTTTTTGAATGGTCATCATAACATATTTGTTATTAACAGCTGCAAAGTACTTGCTAAACGTAACTGTAAGTTTGCAAATTCTCCCCAGGCTGTTTCCTAAGAGCTGAGTTTACATTTTCCCTAATATCCAGTTGTATAGCCCTAAAGGATGTTTTCTGAGCAGTAGCAAAAATCTAAAGTACATTCACGCTCTGCATAATAAATCTGCCTATTCACTGCAGAATAATGTTCTGGTTGTGCATCTCAGTGTTTTCTAGAAGAGGAAGCAATGAACTGAAAGCCTGGTAATCAACAAGGAACTGAGCCTTGCAGCTCTGCCTTCATCTGCTGCCAGTGGCAAAGTGATTATAATCAAAATGGGATATCTCTGCTGCAGGAATAACCCCAGCCTCAACTCAAGACTGAGATGTTTTGCAACTACATATTAAACCAATATAGACAAATATATATTCTTTCTCCTGAAAGATGTACACAGTTCTCAGCTACTAAATATCATAGAATATCTTATTGACCAGACCATAGAAGTTATGAAGTGGTTTGGTCTGTTTTGGTAAAAAATGTGTTTTAAAGTCACGACTAGTGACCTCCTTTAATAACTGTCTCCAGTCCTCTTGCTCCTTGGCACTGCTCTCTGCTCTCCCTGTGAAACACATTGCCTGTGGATAGCTATGAGCATAGCTCCTCTTTCCATCCAGAAAACCCCATCACAGATCATGCAGCAAACCTGAAGACTCTATCTTCAGGCAAGTATTTTTGGCAAAATGACTCTGATCTGACCCTGAGCAAATCCAGGTATTTCATCTATATGATGAGGACCTTTCAGTGTTCTTAAGGTGTTTTAAATGCAGCACCTATGTTAGGCAAAGAGAGACAAATACTGTTTCTGAAATCCTTAATGAACTGGAGACTACTGAGAGTTGCCATTGATTCCTACATGGCTAAGATCACACTCTGTGACTATCATTTATTGTTCAATATCAAAAATGTTCTTTGCTCTGTAAGGGAAAGAAGCTCTTGGAAATCTGCAGACTTCATTGACTTAGCTGGTTTTTGCTCGTGAGGACTGGATACGTACCCTGGGGAGGGAGGTTCAGTGCTAGTCCTTTCAGTTTGAATAAAAAATACCAGAATTTTAAATGAGGAATAAAAGTTCTAGAAAGAAGACAAGGATGGCATGATCAGTAGAGTAAGCCATAAAAAAAAAAAAAAAAAAATCATTATCTGAGGGATATCGAAGGTAATAACAGAGAAGATCATTTTTTGTACAAAAGACTATCAAAGTCATTAAGAGAAAAACTACTACCATTATTAATGACTTCAAGTGAAGGAACACAAAACTAACACAGAGTTCCAGACCTTCTACTCTATTATCCATAGCTACTTTAAAAAATGCATATTTTGTAGCTTCTTATGACTCACAAACATAGATTTGTACATTTTGAAAACAAGAAATGATACCTGAACAATATTTATTCTGGTCTAGCCAAGTCTCAATGACAGAAAGGCAAAAATACAATATGTGATAAGCCATAAAGCCAGAAGATTATCCTAGGAAGATATGATGCAAATATTAAACACAAATGTTTGTACTAGATGGCTTTTACAGTAACTTGCACAACATGTAGTAATAATTTAGAGTATGTGAACTTCATTAGCAAGTCCATTTGAAATATAATTGAAGTGGCTACATTTTTGGCTTTGATCCTACATCGCTGTACTTTTTCAGTAGTAAGATTTTAAATGAAAGTTTATTTCTTTAATTGAGCTTTGGTTCACATTGATTTTTCCAGCTCCTGTATTATTACTACATTACTGTTTTCTCAATGTGCTAAGTATTGTACTGTTACAAAACATTATGCAAATATAAAGACATACATAATTATTACTACAAAAGACTCTTTCCTCCAGATGGTTCAAGGAAAACTACTGGCTTTTTTGTTTATGTTTTTCGGTTTTGTTTTGTTTTTGAAGCACAGCTATTTAAAATTTAAAACTGAACTACAGTAAAATGGGAACCAGCATTGTCATCATCAATGTTGGATAAATCTGTGCAAGAATTCTGTTACACTGAAAAGTATGTAAAAATTTTAAGTGCAGGAAAATCAATTATATCCTTTATATATATATTAATCTAGTCAGTAAGGGGCAATGATGCTGATTTTTCAGTAAACTTTGTTTTACTCTGCATCTTCAAAGCACCAATATCCTGCTTGTTGCATTTTCATTTATACTCTTGCAAAGTGAACACAACTGGAAGAGCCTCGCACCTGAATTGAAGTCATATGATATTTTCACATGTGTAAATGAAACCTGAAGCAGTGAGCACTGCCATAAAAAATTATGTAATATGATCTTCTGGGATAACTCTGAGATAACTCTCCTTATTCCTTCTTGGATAACTCTGTCAATATACCAGGTATATGTGCAAAAGAAGTGGAACATTTCTCAGTACCTGCTGCTCAGTTCTGTGCAGATGAAGGAGTAAGGCATTTTATAGGCTTAGGGAGTCCTTGCCACAGGATTTGAATGCGCAGCTGACATACCTGTGAGAGAAGTCAGGGTGGAAAATGCAGCTCTAGGTTGTTTGTTCTGTGTGACCAGGTTTGCTCTGCAGGTGGGCTCTGCCTTCCAAGTACAGCTGGATCAACATGAAAAGTTTTAGCATTGTGTCAGTAACTTTGTAGAGCCAGAACAGGACTCAGGACCCTGCTGTTTTAGGTACAAGCTGATAAAAAAAGGACTACCCTCATCACAAAGTCAGCAGTCAGAGCCTTGAGAGGTGTAGAAAACCACCTCTAGAACAAAAGACACCAATAAGAATATGGTGAACAGCATGAGAAGTGATGGTCACCACACACCTTGCAAACAATTTAGTGGGTTTGAGGATGAAAATGGGGTTTTCACCAAAAATTTTAAGAAGCAGCAACCGTCATGTGGAAAGCAATGGCTCTCTTTTGGACTTTCCTGCTATCTCACTTCAATTTATATTGCAGGTCTCCATAGAAACACATATTTCTGTGCTAGGGGCAAATGACTTAGCATTCCCAGCACCAACTGGTTCCCATTATTGACCATCTAAAAAAGGGAGATGTGCTACATGTTGCATTTCCTATGTTTTCAAAGGATCAGCCAGCCCCTAGGTGAAAGGGCACAGAACAGAATACACAGAAAACAGCTAAACTGGAGGAATGTTGTTGCTTATAGTAGCCTTGAACTACAACCTCTGTCTCAAGAACAGAGAGCTTTGTAACATCCTTGATACAGGAAAAGTCTTGATGTGTGTATAGATTTGAGTATTATAGATTTGAGTGTTATAGATTAGAGTACAAAAGGCTCCGAATCTTGACCAGGACTTTACACGTCAGCATGAAAGCAAGAATTTGTACCTGCAATCTAGCTGCAAAAAACACTGCAAAGATTTGTCTTGGCTGCTGTAAAAAGCAGATCTTGGCTGCTGATACTGAAGAGACAAAATATTTCAAGCTGAAAATGTACTGACAGATTAATACAGAAGTTTTTACTGTTTAGTCTTATTGATAGGTATTGCTCAGGTACTAAAATGCACTCCTTCATCTCTCTTCCTCTCAAAAATCTGGAATAAACATTTTCTTTCTTTTTCTCAGTAGTCCAAAGGTCAGAACATTGTTTGTACAGACCTCCTAGTGCCTGAGGAGATTTCAAGCTATATTATAACTCTATATTATAGTTTAGGACAGCCTCAGTAAGTTTTATGTGAATTTACAGAAATGGATGTTCTCCCAGGGGCAATGCTATCGATGTCATAAATCAGAAAATACTCCCTGGAGTCAAACTCCGCTTTGCATTCTTTGCCCCAGGCAGAGTTTTTGGTATCAAACTCTCCCTCATTTACTGCTACTAATGTATTTTGTAAACTGCCAAAACAAACACTCTAGAGGAATTCTGTGTGCAGAAAGCAACCTTCCGGCATAACTGCGGTGAATCTTCTATGTCATGACTTGACACAGAAATGTCAATTTAAATGTCCATTCAAAGTTAAGGTTGCTGCCTCTGACTGATGAAACCACTGAACCAAAACTTGCTGGAAGGGGGGAAGGCACACTGGTGAAATTTTGCCACCTAATTGCTCTGCTTTCTGTGACTTTTGAGCATCTTTGCCCATTCTCACAGACAGTTTGATGAACATTGTTTTTTAACGATATTTTAAATCTTGTATCACACAAGATTGTTTGTGTTGAAATAAATAATATTCAAGCCTGTATTTGAAAATTTGCTTCATATTTGGGTAACAGCATCATTGAATATCCTTAAAATTGGCTTTAAGTCAATTCTTTTTGAGGAAAGTAATATAGCTACTGAATCTGTACATGAATGGAACTGTCCTTTCTGCTGGTTAAGCCTAATGTTAAAGATGTAGATTTCACTGCTCTGTCATCTTGGCAGCAGAAATTCTTAGGAGTTTCTGATGGTCTGGGCTGGATAAATGGAAATCTCTCTGCAACTGTGCATGTGCAAATTACGCATATTCAGTGCATCCAGTGTATCTGGGCCATGTTAAAGTCGCTCTATTTAATGTTGTGTTGATTTAGAGATTTAGTGTAACATCTTTCTTCCTGGCCCTGTCAAGAACAGTGATCATTTGAGCAGGCAAATTTGGTATAAAATGTGGGATACTCCTGAGATATTGGTGTTAGACATCTACAATAAGCTTTCAACTGCAAAAATATAGTTATTAATCTGCATGAACAATAAAAAGTGGGACAAAAGAGAGGAAGCAGTTATAGGTTGGCCACTAGTTTGTGTTGTGGAACTAGGGAAAGGGGGAATATGTTGATTCTTCAAGTTTATTCCAGTTTATTCCTTTGTGATCAAAAGAACGAAGTTAATACAAAACAAAATGATTAGATGCTTTTGAACAATTTCACCTAATTTTACCTTCCTTACAGTTAAGCACCTGATCTAAGCTCTCTGGTTGGTTGAGAAGTCATTACTCTTCCTGAAGGGTAATGGAGAAAAATGTACTTTCGTAAGGGCAGGGTATTATGCAGCTTAAATGAAGAACACTGGGATTTCTATTTCTGCCCACTGGGTAGAGGAAAAGGCTAAACAACTCCCTAGATTTTATACATTCATTTCCAGACACTAATGCTGAGTTAAACAAATTTATTGTAAGTGGAAAATAGTTTTGGTTAGCAGTTTCAGAGGAGGCTCATACTTTCCACAATTATATATTCTGCACAGCACTAATAGGAACTATAAAGACTAATAAAATCCTATTCAGAATTAACTTCCTGCCCACAATGCTTTGACATGAATTAACTCTGTCAAAATACAAAAGGAATGTTTTCTGTTTTCAAAATCTGATCTGACACTTCATTGGGATTTTGCAACTGAACTCTGACAGCTTGCATTCTGTGATACAATTACAGATATTACTTGAGTAATAGTAATGGTACTTGAAATAATTAGGATATTTTCCCATTGGCATTTACTAAAAATGATTATTCATTGATTTTACTGGCGTTTTCCTTTGATGACTCTGTACTATGAGAAAGCATTTTTAAAACCATTAAAGAATTTTTCCAACAGAGTGCTGAAAAAATTGAAACCATTTTTGTTGACTCTTTTTTTTTCTTCTGTGGTTATTTATAGATAAATTTTATGCAAACCATGAGTAAATATGAATACACATTCATACAGCACTTTTCAAATTAAACTATATGAAGGCTAAATTGCATCTGGCAGTGACAGTCTCCTTTTGCCACAGGGCTTTCAAAGGTTTGGTAGACTGTAATGGATCATTGTGTGTTGCACAGTGCTGCACAAAGCTCACATGAGTGGCAGCATTTCCACGTTTTCTGTAGTTACTGCAAACCCCAGAGTACGAGGCTGGCTGATACTGCATTAACATATTCTACGCCAAAATGTGCAGATGGGCTGTGAGGAAGGGAGCCAGCTGCCTGAAGTCCTGTGGCTCTTGAATGGCAGCACATTGCTGCAGAGAGGAAGCACGGAGTGGGAAGTGCTCAGGTGGCTCAGGAAGCAGATGCACACTATCTCTGATGCTCATTGGCCTTCCTCTGGGTGACTCTGCATGTGCAAACTGGCTGAGTAAAATAGCTAGCCTTAGGTGGAAAAAGAAAAATCCAGACTTCCATTGTTTGTACAACTAAGATAATTTTTGGAAAGAATGGATGTGAGTTCAGTATACACTGGTTCTGAATTAAATATATGAACTTGTTCCTAGCAGTTAGTGGGAAAAAATATAGTGGCTTATTATTTACACTTCTTGCTGGTCTTGGTTTTCAATTATCCAGGAGTTGCTTTTTCTTGAGGTTTTTTTTTTCCAGAACCAATAGTGAATGCAATATAAGCACTTTCTACTTAATGATTTCAAGATACTCTGTAGTTTGTTATTGCCTAAAATCATCTTTATAATCACAAATACAGCATACGTACACATGAAACTGCTGATGACAAATTTGTGACAGGACACATTAATTTATTCTGTCAGTTTTCTCATTCTGTCAGTTTGTCTTTTACTGTCACAATGTGGTATGGGTTAGTGGAAAAAAGTACTTCACCTGGGTCCTTCAAATGGATCAAAGACATTCTCCCTGCTTGGAAAACTTGTTATAAAACTATAGCCAAGGTTTTTTCAATTTCTCCTTTGTCAACAGAGAGAAACCACATCTTTCACTAATTTTGTGCTATAGCCCCTTGTCTTCACATAGTGCTGAAAAATATTTTGGCATAAAAAGATGCACTTATTCAAGGGACACCAGCTTTCAGAGAGTCCTTAACCAGCCCACAGTAAAAACAAGCAACTGCACTACTGGTTCAAGGTGTCTTTTCAGACATGGCAAAATAAATCCTTTTAAATAAGTAAAACAACATGAAGTATACCTTCATTATGATAAGATAGCTTAGGAATCAATGATGTCTCTACTTGAGCTTATGACTTCAGGGTTCCCTAATGCAAGTGGAAAGAGCTGCTGTGGATGAAAATTTGACAGAAACATCTTCACTTCTGTTTATTGTATGGAATACAATTTCCAGTGGTGCAGATTGGCACAAGGCCAGCACTTGGATGGAATTGCACCAAACAGCTTAAGCTGAGAATCAGAGCCCTTTTATTTGCCTTGTTTTCTACATAACATGCTTTTCCAGGAAAACTCATAGTATGCTATTTACCAATGGGGTGGCAGCTAAGGCTAACATTTTCTGCAGTCTAAAAAGGGATAAAAACCATTTGCACTGACTGCTTGCTGGCTGTGCTTTCTATCTGAAATTTTTGTATGTTTAGTTATACTTTAAAAAATCTTGAAATGTTTAGCCCATGTAAGTCACAATTTAGCTGCAACATTTCAGTTTCATAGCAAAAGCCAAGTTTTAGCTGAAAAAGGAAATGAAATCTCATACATTACAAAAAACCCTAACAAAACAAAACAAAAAAGTCCAAACCAACAAATGTTTTCCTTCCATTATGGGAATAAAAAGTGAATTAAGTGTCTCTGACAACTTGTACATCTACTTTTGATCTGCTGTAGTCTTAAATGGCTGAGTTATTAACCTCTGAAAAATGGACTTTGTAATGGAAATACTGACAGACTATAAACTATAGCTATGCTACTGGGAAAGGAGGAGAGGGGGTAAGGAGAGTAACGCGGTTACCAGTACATAAATATTGTTCTATTATTACCTTGATCAAACCCAACAAATCAAATACAAACATATAATTTCAAAATTCTAAAGCTACAACCAAGCCGGCGGAAACCACGAGGTGTCTTTTTATCCTTCCGTTTTTCTTTTTCTTGTCACAGACTTGTGTCTTTCCTTAAATGCTTAAGTGGAATGTGCAAAACTGCCAACTTCTAAAGCAACTAAGGTCCTTAGAAAGTTATATTTGCCCCTCCTTGAATTGGATGCCACTGACTACATGGAAGAGTGCAAAAAAGCAAATGTGCACCTCCTAGAAGGAAGAAAACCCAATAGGAAGGAATGAGCAGAAAACCTGATTGAGATATGAGAAGAAAAGGGCAAGGAGAGATCTTGTGGAGAAAACAATGGCGTGATTGAGAAGTTCAGATCAGTGCAGTGATGTAGATGGAAATTACCAGGATTTGGTCTCATTGACAGAGAATGGGACAGAGTTGGAAGTGACAGAACTGAACTGTGATTTCCCACCATGTTCTGTGAATGAACAAGAACAATAAAAGGGATGGACCCTGTCTTGGGGTGACTTTATGATGTGCATCCCCTATCGACAGGCTCTATGTCCAGACATGAACCCTTTGCCTTTCTGTGCCTTTAAACTGAGCCTGAGAAGGGGGAGAGAAAAAACCGAGCAAACTTTTCAAAGCAGTCTGTGCTCCAAGGTCACTACTCCTCTGCGTCTTTCGGCTGTGGTGAGAAGAGTGGAGGAAGCACCCTTCTTGCTTTTCAGGCAGCTTTCGGCTCTGTTTTCTCCGGAGAGAGACAGAGAGTTTTATTTCTGGGACTTTAGCTTCTTCTTCTTTTCTTCCGGAACTGTGCAACAACACCAAAGCATCATCTGGGAGAACTTTCCACCAAGGCCTAGGGGGGGCCCCAATACCAACCCAGCTCCGAGGAGGAGAGAGCCGCACCTGCGAAAGGATTTTGAATTTACCAGGTTCTCTCCAAAGCGAGAGATTTTATTATTTAGCATTATAATTCTTTTCCTGTGTGTTTGTTAAATAAATAGGTTTCTTCTCCCTTTTCACATTTCTCCAAGGAATATTTCTTTCCCGAACCTGGTGGGGGAGGGGCAGTTGTAACCTGCCTTCTATCAGAGGATATTTTCCTCTAAATTTGTCTCAAACCTGGACAGACCCTTTCTACCATAAGGAAAATTTGGCTTCCTTACACTGAGGACAATATTGCTTTCCTCTTGAAATCCATAAACCAAATTTACACAATTGGAGGAAAAGGCTTCTATGCTTTGTGAATGCTACGACTGAAAATATTATGCAACCACAACATAACACAGCTTGTTATGAGCAGGATGTGTTTAAAATTAGTCATGGAAACATAGTGCAAAGTGATGAAAAGTTAGATTGACAAACAATTTTTCAAAATGAAAAGACATTTTTTAAATAATTGTTCATTATTTACTGAAGGACCTCGATCCCAAACTTGGGGATAACTGCAAAAAAATCCAAGCTCTGACTTGTAAAACATGTTATTTGACTTGTAATAGATTTCTTTTGTGCCAACTAAGTCTGTTTTAAAGTATAAAGTAATGTAGTAATTAATTTAGTGTCTTGATTTCCTATGCAGTCAAAACCTTCAGAGTTTATAAATGTATTGACTTAGAACAACAAACATCTCAGCAGCCATATGGATGTCTTCATAAGTGCTAAGGCTTATGTCAAATGACCATTACAAAGTCAGGACACACCACCTAAGGTTGGATGGCAAGGCAAAGAACTCAAAGGGAATTTGGGTTGGATGAAAATAAGGGCCTTGTGCTAAGTTCCTCCTCTTTGGCAAAGTTTCTGCAGAACACTCAAGTCAGTAAGAATCTAATACAAATGAGCGCATTGTAAGTGTCTGCAGTTTCCCAAAATGTCTTTCTAAAGAGTGGACTTTTGTTTTCTTTTGTAAAGCCAAACATTGTATTTTATATGACACAACGTCGAAGTTGAAATAGTAGTAATAAACCTTGGAAAGTAAGCATTTACACCAAGCTTGACAACATGAATGAATGTTATAGACTTTTTTCTGAGAGATATAAAATGTGCTCTTTCTTAATATAGGTTCCTCGCTCAGAGATATAATGCGTAGTTGGAAGGTCAGTGAGTCACAAATGTAATTTAAATGGACAAATACCTTGCATTTTAAAAGAAGAATAGTGTCCCTTCACTCTTAAAGCATGAATGTTTATATATTAGCCTAAAAATTAGAAATTAAAATGAACTCCTTATCTGTCTTCAACACATCAGCATCAATTTACCACCAGTGCCAAGTCACAAAATTCAAAATGTTCGAAATCTGAATTCTTCATAGTGAAACCACACATTTGCTTCATAAAAATGCTTCTATAGTTTTGTGTTAATTCTAGTAGAAAGGGACCTGAGTGTCCTGGTGGACAACAGCTCCACATGTGTGAGAAGGGGCTGCTGCGGCCAGGAAAGCCAACAGGATGCTGGGCTGCAACAAGAGGGACATCACCAGCAGAGATAAAAAAGTCATTATCCCACTCTGCTCTGTGCTTCTCAGACCCCATCTGGAATACCATATTCAGGTATGGTCCACACTGCACAAAAAAAGATGTGGACAGGCAGGAGAGGGCCCAGAGAAGGAGCCCAGAGGTGTTCAAAGGACCAGGGAACCTGACACATGAGGAAAGGCTGAGAGAACAGGGTTAGTTTGGCCTTGAGAAAAGAAGGATTAGGGGAGACCTCATCAACCTGTTCCAGAGTTCAAAGGGTGGCTGTAAAAAAAGATGGAGACTCCCTTTTTACAAGAAGTCACATGGAAAAGATGAGGGCTAATGGATAAAAGTTACTTCTGGGGAGATTCCAATTGGTCACAAGAGGAAAATTTTTGATAATGAGAACAATTAACCATTGTCCAACACTCCCCAGGAAAGTGGAGGATTCCCCAACCCTGGACATTGTTAATATTCGGCTTGGCAGGGAGCTGGGCCGTCTTGTCTTGACCATGTTTTTTCCAAGAAATGTTGAATCAGATGATCCTTGAGGTCCCTTCCAACATGGTATTCTATGATTCTAGTGTATTACTTAAGAGATGTTTCAACATTGAGACCTGCTGCAAACAAAACTCCTCTACCTCAACTCTTCCCAGCATCCACAAAGCATCTCGACATCCAATTAGGCAGCTGTAGAAAAGACAGATGTCAGCATCCATTCATTTTATTACTTGTTAGGAGGAATTCTCTCCTTTGAATGCCTTCTGTTGTTTGACTATTCATTTCAGAAAGTTCACTTAGCCCTGAAAAATCAACAAGGTTTGTATTAGGTTATAGAAGAGAGAAAAGTTATCATTAAAGCACAACTTCTTTTGAAAAAGTGGTGTATTAAACCACATAATTCTTGCCCAATGGCTTCAGCTTTGATGATATTCTGTCAGAAAAATGGAAAAATAATAAAAGAACAATTTTATTAAACATTCAAAAATACTAAATTATATTTCACAATTGAAAACTCAATCTTTTTATTATTTTAATGTCATTTCATGTTGTGTCAGTGGTACCCAGGAATACTGAGAAGGTGATGAATAAGTGAAAAGGATGGACTGGATGAAGGAAATTGAAATGTGCATTTGTAGCTCAGTAGGAAGGGCAGAGGGTAAAATAAGACATTAGGAAGGTTGTGAGAGTTAAAATTTTCTAAATGTATTTGAAATAAGAAGAAAATTAAAATAATAAGCAAAATTAGATGACATGAAAACATATTTATAATATTTAGTGTTAAATAGGAGAATACAAATTTCTGTTCTATGAAAATACAGTGTTTTCAATAAGAAACCTCTATTTTTTAACCTTGCCTTCCCATATGAAAGGAGAAAGGAAATGCTTCATTCAGTGTGTTTGTAATGTTTTGGGGTTTGTTACATGATTCCATGTGATTTATCTTCATGCTATAAAATGACAACTTTTGTAATATTCTTCCCTTAGGACGGATATTACAAGTGTTTTAATATATAAAAATGAACCACATAAAACAGTGTCATGAAACCCTTTCAACTTTACAATTTACAATTTAAATGATCCCAAATTACAATTTGTGGTGGGATATTACAAGTGTTTTAATATATAAAAATGAACCACATAAAACAGTGTCATGAAACCCTTTCAACTTTACAATTTACAATTTAAATGATCCAAAAAATCAGCAGAATTAAGCTTTTCTTCTAAAACACAACATGTTTCTTATGAAGCGGTTTTGAGAAGTAATGTATATTTTGGCAAAATCTATTCTGAATTAAAAATGTACATATGTGGTCTTGGACTGATTTCAGCAGAAAAAATGGTGCTCTGTGAATGACAGAGTGGTGAAGGATGATGTTGACCCTCTTAGCTTTGTGGGTTTGTATGAAGAGAAAGGAAAAAACCAGAAAACGAGGGAATGTCCACTGTTACTCCACCATCCGTGGAAGTATTTAAAAGATGTGTAGATGTGGTATTTAGACACATGGTTTAGTGGTGGGCTTGGCAGTATCAGGTTAATGGTTGGACTCAGTGATATTAAAGATCTTTTCCAATCTAAATAATGCTATGATTACAACTCCAGTTGAGGTTTTAAAGATTCATACTTTGCTCAAAGCTGCTACTTCTGCAGCTGTATGTTTGGGAAGCTTCAATAAGTGGGACTCTGAAAGTGCAGATGGAAAACTGAGTGTGAAGTAGGGCCAGTTTTCATCACAGCACTAGAGTTTGGCTTTCAAGTGAAAACACTTGCAAGTTTTGCTGCTGGAAATTTACAAAACTATGAAAAAGAAAACTTCTCTAGCCCATCCATGGTTTTATTCCTCTTTATTTGCTTGAATTTCTTAAAGCCCTCCAAAAGATCCCATGCCTCAATGCTTCCAAAGAAAGTGTAGTTATACTGAACGTGAAGGAATTTCAGGTAATCCATCACAACCCTCATTCTCTTCCTCTCCCAATCCCCACAGCAATTCTTTGCTATATTGTTACAGTTCTCTCTAGTTTCTTCAAAACCTTCCTCAGTGGAAAACTCTGGTGAAGAAATAGATTTTGTAGCATGCCATGAAGGTTATTTCATTCACAGTACTTGATTCCAGAGATAGAAGCAAATTCTGAGGTAGCAGCATTCCTGTGAGAAAACTTCAGCCATACACATCAGAGCTGTTGCACGAGTCCTTTTACAGACACAGTTCTCATATGCCTCAATTTATCAAATATCCAGCAGGAAGTTTTCATGGGAAAGCACAATTTTGTCCATATAACAGATAACGGATTGCCCTGTCACTGAATTCATTATTCTCCGAGCTTACTCACTGAGTCCTAATCACCATCCCACCTAGGATGTGGTTATGAGTCATTTGGCTTTGATGTCCTCTGTAAAAAAGCATTTTCAACCCTTAACATTTGTACATTAAAAAATGTATGAAAATTCAAAAGACATGTTGAATGATGAGAAGTAATTTCCCAATGGTGATGACTGTATCTGAACCTGGAAAACATAATTTGTTCTACTTTTGAAATGAATCTGATAAAAATTTTATATTTTCACCTAGTATTATTTTCAACTTATAATAGATTACTTCTGGTTATCAAAAAGGTAGTTCTTCATGTACATCTCTTGTGAGATGAAGCAGAACTAATCAATTGAATATAATACAGTTCACTTAACTCAGCTGGAAAGACTTGTGGTCAGGACAGAAAAGTTTAAAAAGAAAAGAAATGTATTATGTCTATGTTTTGAACTAGATTAGAGGTGAAAATGCTTCTGCCAATATATTGAACTGTGAAGTGAGGCATCTAATTCATTATGTGCATATTCAGATCTTGATTCATTATAACTATATCACAAGGGTTGTCTGACTCCTACTGGAGCCAGCTGCAAGGGTATTTCCTCTGAAGAGCTCCTTGGGCCATGCAACTTTCTATGTTGCCTGAGTCATTATTTCCCTCTTATGAAACTCATGGGAATCTTTCCATTGTTATCAGTGAGAGTTAAATCAGCTCCTTAAATCAGGGAAGAGAGTGCAGTAGCATGCTTTGAGCCTCAAAGTGAATTTTGCTTGTATAAAGCCAGCAGATCATTGCACAGTTGCTCTCAGATCATGTTACAACATTGGCAGGATAAACAAAACTGCATGTGGCTGCTTCAAGACTCATGATTCATGGGTGGAGAGCTGTCAAGAGTTAAATCTCTTGTAAACTGGAGCAGTGGTAGAGTATGCTTCCTCGATCTGTGACCAGAGGTGGCATGGTCAGACCATAAATTACTAGATTGTCCTGGGTCCCAAGACTGGGCGACTGTTTGTAAATTGCTGTTAGGACTGGTCTTAAGTCTGTGACAGTTCCAAAATTGTACCTAGGTGTCATTTTAGACACTACCCATATCAAAATGTTGCAGGAACTACTCTGTCAGCATAAAAATGCAGTGCCCAAATTGCTGCTCTCACACCTCTGCCCATTCTCTGTTTAATTCATTAACAGAGATGCACTCAAAGACCCTTAGGACCTGCCTGTATGGGCAGCTGTATGCAAAATCTCTGCCCCCATGTTAGGGTCTGAAAGCCCCCACAGAAAGCAGGGTGCTGTGTTAGCGTGACACTGCCCGCAGCACTGGCCACAGAACTGAACTACTGTGGCCACACTTCTCCCGACCTGGATCATTTTTGTTTTGTGTGGAGCTCAGACAAAGCAAGTCCAGGATCACTTATCTTTGCTCACAGTGGGTACGTCCCTAAAGGCAGAAGAACACGGTGTAAAATGTCTGTGCCTGTGATGTTATTAGGAGTGGGGATGTTTATACCTGAAGCAAGAGCACACACAACTGAATTGATGTTTAGAGTTGTTTGGTCTCACCCAGCTCTGTTCAGTGGAGTCATTTCTGTTCGGTGCTGGTGTGACTGAGATCAGGCATTAGCTTAACACAGGGCTGGGAACTGAGAGAAACATATAATACTCTGGCAGAGACTAAGGGTCACCCTAAATTCTACTGGGGTATTACCAAACCAGTAAGTGGATGATTTATCATCATAAGCAGAGTTCATTTTTGAACAATAACACTTTATTTAAATTTCATTAAAGACCAAGATGTTCCAAATTGAATCTTTATTCTCCTTAAGCTCCTATGACTGTTAAATGGCATTCTTGGATTACTGTCATCTACGTAAGTTATTCAGGTGACTTGTTTCAAGATTTGTTGTGGATATGAATTAATTTCCTTGGAAAAGAGTAAATTAAAATAAAATTTTAAAATGGGGGAAAAAAGGTAATATTTAATCTAAAGGCAGAAATACATGCAAAGAAGCAAAGATTTGTAATATGCTTATTCCACCCAAATTTTATTGGAGTTAAGAAAGAAAAGAATATCTATGCATAGATATGTGCTCAAGTGACTCTGCTGGGGGATGCACTGATCTGCTGTAGGGTGTGTTCTCTACAGAAATCTGTGCATTGAATTTCAGAGCATGATTTTGCATTAATTTTAAAAGAGTGCCCTCCACTCAAGGTTGTTTCTTAGGCTGGGCACCTAAATTCCCTTAAAAGATGCTACTTTTCTTCCAGGCAAGTATGAGTCTGAAAATTGAAGATTTTCTGTATTTTCTTAACACGTACAGATTTTCTGTATTTTCTTAACAATTTCTTATTTGGAATTCAAGGCAAAGCAGTCTGCAATTCTCAGATCATGCATGCAACAGGCAGTTCTGCTTTTGCTGAGCCCAGGTGATACACAGCAACAGGGAAAAAGAATATTCTCTTGGTCCAAGTTCTTCCACACAGCTTTCAAAACTAGAAGCTGTAAGAGAAGAGCCCTCTTTAAGAAGAAAAAAAGTACAGTGGTCTAAAAACTAACTCAGATCCTCAGTCGGAGTTAATTCACAGCGCTAAATGGAAGTCAGTAAGACTCAGTTGATTAGAAGCATCTGATTCACCATTTAATGCGGAAGAGAAGAATGGCATTGGGTGACTAGATGAGTTTATGCAGTATAGAATTTCTCTTTCCTGAAATACAGAGAACTGGATAAGAAATCTGGACCTTTGTGCAGTGTTACAATGCTTGATAATGGCCTGAGACACCTTTAGCCATCTAAATGACACTGGAGTGTTATGTAGAGACAGAACAAGTTAATTCGGAGTGGTGGCCCAAAAAGGCTGCTTTTTAACCCTTCTTCCACTTCCCAGGATAGACTCTTCTGTCTTCTCTGTGTGTGTCAAGTTTTGATTTTCTAACCAAAGCAACTTTTGTTAAGAAAAAGCTTTACCACTGCTAGACTTTACTGTCACATATTGGCATCTACAGGAGTGTCACCACCTGCAGCCAAGGCGGAGCTTTGTTAGAGATTCAGAAGAATGCCCAAAAGCACCAAGACACAATGCCTTGCTTCTGCTTCTGTCCTGAGGATAATTTCTCAAGTGTTCTTGAGGGAGCAGTTAACTTTAGGAGGTGGTTACAAAGAATTACAATTGTGCAGTAGATTTAAGAACCACATAGAGAATCAAAGTATTTGAATGTCCCATAAAATAAAGCATAAAACTCTTATAAAATTATGTGGGCATAAAAATAACTCTAGCCTAAAGATTTTATTGTTAACTGTATATAGGGGTTGACCCTGGCTGTGCTCCAAGCACCCACCAAAGCCTCACTATCACTCCCCTCTGCAGCTGTAAGGGAAGAGAATATATAAAGGTTCATGAGTTGAGATAAGGACTGGGAGTGATCACTCACCAAATACCATCATGGGCCAAACCGAATCAACTTGGGGATATTAATTGAACTTATTACTAACAAAATCAGAGCAGGATAATGAGAAGTAGAATAAATCTATAAAACACCTTTCAACCCCCCTCCCTCCTGCCCAAGCTCTAGCTCTTCTCCTAGAAGAAGAGGAGATGGAATGGGAGTTATGGTCAGTTCATCACACTTTGTTTCTGCTGCTGCTGCTCAGGGAGGGGAGTCCTTCCCATGAGAGACAGCTCTCCATTAACTTCTCCAACGTGAGTCCATCTCATGAGCTACAGTTCTCCATGAACTGCTGCAATGTGGGTCATTTTTCCTCGGGGTACAGTCCTTCAAGAACATGGTGCTCCAGTGTGGATCCACCACAGGTTCACAAGTCTTACCAGAAAACCATCTCCAGCATGGGCTCCTCTCCCCATGAGTCTGCAGGTCTCTGCCAGGAACCTGCTCCAGCATGGGCCTCACATGGGCTCACAGCCCTTTCCAGCATCCATCTGCTCCTGCTGGGATCCCCCGCAGCATGCAGATGAGTCTCTGCACCCCTGTGGTCCTCCACAGGCTACAGGGGCACAGCTGCCTCACCACAGGCTGCAGGGGAATCTCTGCTCCACTACCTGGAGCACCTCCTGTCCCTCCTTCTGCGCTGACCTTGGCGTCTGCAGGGCTGTTCCTCTCACATGTTCTCACTCCACTCTTCTCTGGCCACATTTACTTAAGTCACTAACTCCTTTTTTTTTCCTTCTTAAATAGGTTATCACAGAGCTGTTCCACCCTCACTGATGGGCTCAGCCTTGACCAGCAGCATGTCCATCTGCCATTGGCTCTGTCAGACAAGGGGGAAGCTTCTGGCAGCTTCTCACAGAAGCCACCCCTGTAACCCCCCAGTACCAAAACCTGTCTATGCAAACCCAACACACTGTATTACACTGTTCCTGTCAGTAAGTGTGAGCTATAGATTAAAGATGATTCTCTTCTAGCAGGAAATAAAACCCCATATAAAATATATGACAATATACAGGTGCATACATATATAATTATATGTATTATATAAAATTCAAATAAAAATATAATTGTTTGAAATATAATAATTACATTTAGAAGTGGTGCATTATGGCTGTGGTATACCTTTATCCATTTTTTCTCCTTTTGCAAATAGGCAGCAGCAAGCATACCAAATTAAAATTAATCTGGTCTTGAAATTGATGAAGAGTTAATGTTTTTGCAGTATTTTTAGGAGTTATTTGAGACATTTAGTGCGCTGATATTCACCATGTGTTTATGTCCACTTGTCCTTTGTGCTATTTTAAGCTTGAAAGCAGTAATAAAAGAAATATGATGCCAGAGTGAAACATAAGATTAAGGCTATCTTTGGCATTTATTAATGTGACAAAAAGCCCAAATTAAAAATGCCAGACAGTTTTAGAGGGAGATTCTGCAAGATATTCAAGTCAATTTTAGGCAAGTCCATTAATTTCTCCAATAAAAATATTCTATGACATGCTCTGTGCCCAGTGCAGAAACCCTGCCAATCCACTAACTGGTAATTTAGGGTCTGACCAGGGAATTATATGTTCTGATACCTATTTTAAAGACTGCTTATGCATCTTATTTGAGAGAAAATATGTAATAATCTTCATGCCTAAAGCTAGAATCCAGGTCTTACCATTTGTTTTCCCCAGACACTTGTACTCTCAGCCCAGTAAATATCAGTTTCTTTTTGCAAAGCAGAATTGCTGAAGCAGATGGTAGTCATATGGCAAATCAGCCAGGTATATTCTCCATGTAGGTAGAAAACAAAAATTTTTATCTTCTTCAGGCTGACGAACCACGAAACCCATAAAAGTATGAAACCCTCCCTAAAGAACAAAAATTAATCCCAAATGGATGGGTTAGCCAGCGATCCACTGAATAAAAGGGAGAACCTCCTCACTCACCCTTGCCAAAGCAGAGCAGCTATGATGTCTTTTTTGGAAGGTAAAACTTAGAAATGTAAATACAAGAAGAGAGTGTGAATCATAATCTCTTGTTTGCACCCTCTTTTCTGTACAGCAGAGTTAGCTTTTGCATTCATACCACGGTACATAATGAACCCTCTTATGAAATTCCACAAACACAGTAGATTCAGCAGCTATTTCCATCTAAATATTAAGGTTGCAAAACAACGTCATCACGTAGATTCACTTTACCTATTAATTATTATCTACTTCATTTATATAGCAGAGCCTGAATCTCTACTTTACTTACAAAGATAAGCACTTTTTGCCTAGAACATTCTTCTTAGCCCCCAGGAAACTTTGACAGAGGGCTGTAGTCACCCCAAGAGTCTCTGATATTTCTGTTGGTAACTCTGCTCTAAGTATCTGGGTTATTCTACAGCGCCTTAAATTGCACCACACATTTTTTAGGGACCTAATTATTTTCCTTTACTTTTTAATATCAGGCATTTTGATGAGCTGGTAGTACCTAGTAAATTCCTGTACAGGATCTGCTAGGACAGAGTGTAAATTAAGGATGTGCAGAACATCACAAAGTTGTTGTAAGAACACTTTTTTCGTCTTTCCTTCTCTTGGTGAGAGATGAGAAGGAGAATCTCAAAATCAGGATGTAAGATTTTTCCTGTCTCATTTAATGAAAAGAACATGAATCCACTTTGCTAGCTAGTGGAAAAAAAAATTCCTCATTGAGTTCATTAGCCAGCTGAATGTAACATGTAAAATACCTGAACCACTTCTCTGTCAAGAAGTTTTTATCAAGCTATCTATTGTCTTTACTGTTTAATATCCTCAGCTCTGTGCAGAAACATTCTCCTAGTGATTCATTTTTAAGAGGGCACTCACTCTTTGGTTGCTAAGGGTTATGATGTAGTTTTTTATAAGAAACAATACACTAAAAATTTCAAGTAGGGTAAAGTATTTGTTGTTGCACTAAAACTCAAACAAGAGAGAACATTTCACCACTGTTACTTTCAGATAGTTCTTTTCTCAAAATAAAGCATTAGTTTCTATACAGAGGGCTTCCTGGAAGAGCCCAGCCTTGCTGAATACAAACATTCACTCTGCTCCAGCAGGAGGGACACAGCCCTGTAGCTGTGCTCTGGATCTGCTGTAAGTGCCCTCCTGGCACCAGCCCCAGCAGTGCTGCACCAGCTGAGCTCCCAGGACCTGCCCTCATGGAAAACCCATTAGGTTTGCCATTCCCTATTCCATTCTTTCTCTGGGGACTGAACACATGATTTCTAGGGAGTCAGTAAAAAGCCATGGACCTCCTAGCTCTGTATTCAAACGCCAATGCTAAGCTCGAACAGGTAGGAACCTCCCTTAGCCACCCAACAGAATAGCAAAAGCTTTTTTGAAAAACCTGGTCAAGCAATATTTTATTTCATCTGTGCATCCAGCTATGTACATGTGTACGTATAAGATCACAGATCACTGAATATTCTGAGTCAAGAGGGACCTACAGGTATCATCAAGTCCAACTCTGAAGTGAATGGCCCATATGGGGATTAAATCCATGACCTTGGTGTTATTAGCACCCGGCTCTAACCAACTGAGCTATCGATGTGTAAATAGTTTCTGGTTACATGACTCTATGTTAAATCTAAGTGTGCAAAAATAATTTAAACTTTTACAGAGACATTTTTATTTTTGTATTCTGACAGGAGCAACCAATCTATGGATCCTCATCTACCAATGAGAGGCAACTCTGTTGGTGGGGGAAAGATAAACACCTGTAACAGTTTTTCGACAACGGCACTAGTTATGACTAAGGTATGAGCTGAAGTGGCACAAAGAATTGCTTCAGCACACGTGTACGACTACTGAGTGCAGTGCTTCAGAGCTCTCTGATGTCCGCTTTGTCTACTCCATTGTGACATACTAAAATGAAAAATAACCTGTCCCTCATATCCACCTGCTGGCAAGCAGGATGATGAGTGGAAATGCTCTGAAAAGTGTAATTATTGTTGCAATGTGCTGTGTTGCAGTCCTGTTCTTTTAGCGCTTGAATTCTAGTTATTGTCTGTACACACTTTCTGGTACACGCACACTTAACCTGTGATTTTTATGCCTTTTGTTCATTGAAGGGGAGCACCATGTGAAGTGAAAAAGATGCTGTTTCCCCATTTGCAGTGGGGACAAAAAGTGTTCCCAGCCCACATTCTCATGATAAAGCACACCCTTGAAACCTCTCTCCTTTCTGTGTTTTTAACAAAAACCTTCAAAGATATGCCAGGATATTCAGATTCACTTTCTGTATCTTTCAGGTCTTACATTATTGGCAACATCAGCCTTCTTGCAAAGATTGGAGGGCGATGGAAAACTTGTTTTTGCCTTTAGATTCAGTAGTTTGAATTTTATTTTATTGCTGTCTCTCTTGTATTGTGTAAAGGTTCACGTATGAATTTAGATCAAGTTCTAGTTAAAATTCACTAATAAGTAATGTATTTATACTGACTGCCGTAAGTACCTCATAGCATTCAGAAATATTACAATAATACATATATAAATTCTGTTATATTCAAATAAACATGTCAGCTTTGTCTATTCATAGTGAATGGTCATGGATTTTTTTTCAGGAGTATAGTTTTTATTTGGTACATGGCAAGAAATCTTTGAAGTCTTCAGCCCATGGCTGCTTGGAAGGAATTTGCATATTTCCTGGGGGGTAGGGTAGGACCTGGAATGACAGAGCTGCTTTATTCTTGTCCTCCAGTAGCTTGATTTATGACCTGCAGTTGGGAGAGGATGGAGACAGAAGAGGTGTCAGAAGAGACAAGAAGGGGTCTATGGCTCATTGTTGTGGTAAAGTAATATCTAAACATGACAGAAAATTTGTAAATCTTCTCCTCAGTTACCTAGATAGCTGGATGTCTAGCTTTCCTCCAGTAAATTATATTTTACAACTTAGTCACCACGTAACTGCTTAGTGACATCTTGCTAACAGAGATATTAACTGTAACAACTATTTCTTAAAATTCACCTCTTATGAGAACTAGGTTTTAGTCTATCATGTCAACTTTGGTTCCTCCAAAGCACTTGGGACACTCCAAATTGCAAAGGATGTGATGACAGGCAGACATTGGCTCACAGAGCTCCCCCACAGCAGACTGAATGTTGATCCAACCTCACTCTTGGTCTGCCGCTGAGAACCAGGATTACCGGGTAAACAAATGCTTGCCTGTACACAAACATCTATCTGTCCAGAGCTGGGCACAAATTGATACTGACTTCATGTAATAATGAAAAGAGGAAATTAAAAAGTAGACATTACTCCCACAGCAATATTCATACATTTTCTACCCCTTCAGGGTTGGTGCAGCCTCACCTCGAGCACTGTTCTTGGACAGAAATACATGAAGGTCCTTGAACGCATCCAGAGGAGGGTGACAAAGCCCGTGAAAGGGCTGGAAGGAATGTCCTGTGAGGAGCAGCTGATGGCTCTGGGTCTGTCCAGCCTGGAGAAGAGGAGGCTGAAGCATGATCTCATTGCTCTCTACAACTTCCTGAGGAGGGGGAGTGGAGAGGGAGGTGCTGAGCTCATTTCCCCAGCATCCAGTGACTGGACATGTGGGAATGGTTCTAAGCTGTATCAGGGAAGGTTTAGACTGGACACTGGGGAACATTTATTTACCAAGAGGGTGGTCAAACACCAGAACAGGTTTCCTAGAGAGGTGGCCAATGCCAAAGCCTGTCAGTGTTTAAGAGGCTTTTGGACAATGCCCTTAAGAACATGCTCTAACTTTTGGTCATTCCTGAAGTGCTCAGGCAGTTGGACTGGATGATTGTTGTAGGTCCCTTACATCCAAAATAGTCTATTCTATTTTTTTTTTCTGCAAAGAAATGTAATGAATACAATGAATCACAGTTTGGACACTGGTAAAGATCTTACACTGACAAACAACAAATATAATTCCGAATGAGAAAAATGAGTGATTGGTCTGTACATAGAGTTGAGTCTGAATCAATCAGATAGACCAAGAATAACTTTTGTTTTGAGACAAGATACAGTAGGAATGCTAAACACAGTAATTGCCTATATTCCTCTAAGGCAGAATTTATGAGTGTTGCTGCTTATGGCTATTGAGTGAAAACGGATATGGCGGGTCAGATTGATCTCCTGTAACTTTATTTCCCTGAAGTTAGATGTCTGGTCTGTTAGTCATTTGCACTACTTCTGTTTTCAGATTGTCAGAGAAGAAATAATGGAGAGCATCTGAATGCAGCTCTCATGACCTGATGTATACGAAACCCTGAGGAGGTTGAGAAAGAATTCTTACACAGATAATGGAGACAGAATTCTTACACAGGTAATGCCTCCTCTTTGACTATATGGGAGCAGGTGAAGATAATCTACCTAATCTCAAGTTTCATTTAAAATTAAGCTGAATCCCCTTCTGAAATACTGCCCAGAAAAACTTTGTATGAAACATCTAATTCTTCAGATCTCTTTCAGAGAGTTGTTAAAACGTGTAGAAATGGCAGAAAATTTACTGATGTAATGACATCTTTCAAGGGACAAAAAATGTACCTTTTTAGCTTGGGTTCATGAACTAATTGGTACAAAGTCTTGCTACCCCGAGAAATAAAAAGATCTAAACCAAAACAAAGACTATGGACCAATTCCAGCTCTCAGTTACATCACCCTACCATGGATAAAAGCAGGAGCTATTTTGGTTTCTCAGAGTTTGATGAGATCTGGGATTAGTCCATACATGACCAGAATTTGTGTAAATTAAAATACTTGAGAATTGAGAGTTTTAGACACTTTTCAATCTGTATTTCTCAGCTATCCTCATATATTCACATACGCGTCTTTCTTAATGCAGCTGCTCATTTGATGACGTTAAATTTATAGATTTTGCAGATATTATTGCAGCTGGAAATTAGGAATGGAAATTAGGCTTTTCCCCCATGCTCACACGAGAGTTTCATTTATGGTGCAAATGAGTGAAGTTTAAGTTGCTAAAAGTGATCTAAATAACTCAATCATCTGATCCAGCTCCAGCTCATTAAACATAAGGCTAATACAGCTATAGTACTATTGCAGAAGTTTGGTAATGTGAAGTAAGATTTTTGATTCCAAGGTGGCTGGTGGTACTCCACATGTTCTTTAAAACACACTAGGCAGTAGTGCCATTGAAAATTTAGCAATGATTCCCTCTTGTAGCATCCCTGTGGGTTTTAGTGAGACTGCTCACTCAGTCACCTAATTTTTATCATGAATGGAGGGAGTTAATTATCAGTTTGATTAAGTTTTTCACATCGTAAACCTGGGGGACTGTCAATCTCCTTCTCAAGAAAAGTAATCATAACTAAGAAATTGCACTCTTTTAATAAGTAGAATAATAATAATTTGGAAGTTGTTGTTCAGCTTTGGAAATGAACTCATTTAATTAATTTCTTCATCATCACTGGTTGATGATAATTCATGCCAATTCTTTGCATATGAAAAAAGAATGCATGGATTCGGGTTCCAAAAAATTTAACTTAGCAAAATACATGATTTACAGTCAGAAATTGTCATGGCAAACTTGAATGAGTTATATCTGTTTCATTGCCACTGGCTATGACTTTCAATTTCAGTTTAAATTCTCTCCATAGAGGGAGCACTAGATGTCTGGTACTGAAAAAAAAATCCATATTAAAAAACCAGTGACCCTTAGAGTTCATATATCTAAGAAAAACTAACAACAATGATAAAAAAAAAAACCTAATAATAATAAGAACAACAAATCGTTATTGGAAAAAATATTTGGTTTTTATGTGATCGACTGCCAAAGACTCTGCTCTGAACATGGCCTGGGGATTTTCCTGGATACAGTTTGTTTTCATTTGCTTATGTTCATTGTTACAGTGAATCACGTTAAAACACATGGATCTCTGACATTAGCAGGATGAACTAAAATGAGAACAGCATGTGAATCTTCTGGAGCAGCTAAACATCAAAAGTCTTGCGCTGGAAGGAGAAAGAATTCGCAGGAAAGAGGTCCATCCTCTGAGCAAAATTGCCCCTTCTCTACCTAACAGCCAGTGAGAAATTAATTGTTCATCACATTAAAATCAGTGAGGATGAGAGAGTACAAAGCTCCATTTAAAAATTATTTAATTATCACAATACCTTAAAGGATAATTTCATATATAGGTTTATTTTTGCAGGCCAATCTAGGCGATAAGCCACGGTTTTTAAAATATCAGCCTAACATTTAATACACAGTAATCAGTCAGTAACATGCAACATAAGCAAGTAGACCTGGCCAGCTGAGATACTGCAATACCACATCCAGGAGAAGACTAAAACTCCAGAAGTTTTTAAATTGCCTTAGCACTGTGTAATTCAGTGTTGACATAACTTTGAGAATGTAGCTACTGCTCTGTAAATGTTTAGTCTCTTGCATAACGAACATCTTTGCACACACAGAGCTTCAATTTAAGGATTCTCAAAACAAGCAGTCGTTATTTATGGCAGGACTTAAGCTGGCTCTAAAACTAAATTCAGCTCAGTACCAGAAGATCCCATGGATCCCTGCACCACTGAAGCCAAATTTGTCCCTTCCTCTAAAGCAGCCCTTAAAGTGGGGAAACACTTTGTATTAGAGGGGAATTTTTTTTTTTTTTTTTTGGTAAATCTTGCATACTTCAGAAAATAATACAGGAAAAAAATATCTGGGAATTGGATTAGCACTATGCCCCCACCTCTAAATTGGGAACAGCTACAGATTCAACTTTAATGTTCCTGAAACAGAATATTTTGGTTCTAACTTTCTAAATCTAACTTTTTTGTTAGATTTATTAGGTGCTATTCAGGGAAAAGAGGTCATCAAACAACGCCTTTTTTTTCCCCCCTGTAGCTCAATTTAATGATTAAGGTAAATAATTTCCAAATTTCAAATTATTTAGTAAAAGCTACAAATCCTTAAAAAATATAACCTTTCTAATAACATTTCCTCTACCCCAGCAAATAAAATGAACCCAACAGTTCATGCTTCCTATTTCATAACTATGTTAATAAGGACTGCAATTAAGCTGGACCTGAATTACGGAATTGCAACATGATGTTGAATCTGTGTGGATTTTTTGATACTTTGTTGGTTTTGACTGGGACACAGTTAAATTTTTTCATAGTAACTTCTATGCGCTTATGTTTAGGATCTGTGATGAAAAGAGCTATGATATCGCGGGGATATTTTATTTATTTATTCCTGAGTAGTGCTTACACAGTGTCAAGATCTTTTCTGCTCCTCAAACTGATCAGCGAGGAGGCTGGGAGTGTGTAAAAAGCTGGCAAGAAAACAATCTTAATTAATTTTGAGTAAACATGATGCTAAAGATAGATACAAAAGCATGATTTTATTGTTTCACGGATGTGTAGCTTAGAAGAATTACTCCTCAAGGTTAACATTTTCATAATTTCAGCTAAAGGAACTGTACTGAAAGAGTTAACAGAATATATCTGTTTAAAATGGACCAGTTTTTAAAGAAAGTAAAGATCGCTGTCAGTGTGGCTATGAACACCAGCTGCAGCCATTTAATTTTTTTGGTCAAAATTCATGAAGAAATTTGAGTCTAAATACTCAGGTTGGAGGCTATTATATCCTTCCATTCTATATTGTGAATTCTATATGCAGATTATCTCTTTATGGAAGACTTATAGCACCTGAGTGCTACTTGGTGATGAAAAGGAAGCATTTTACTAATATACACTTAGATAAGGAAGGAAATAAATTCAAACTTTCCCTAGAGGAAAAAATGGAAATACAGGAAATCATTCTTGACTACCAAAAATACTGAAAAGAGTCCTAGGAAACCAATATGAATGCTAAATATAACCTTGATTAATTATCCAATAGTTCTATTTTTCAGTAATGGGTTATACACCATTGTCCTGGAGTTAGCAAAATAACACCTTTTCCGTAATCCATTGTGGGGAAGTTTTAAGGTAAACACAGTATTTGCAGTTCCTGTATTTTGTAACGCTCCAAGTGAATGTCAATGATCTGCCAATCAAATCCCTGCTGAAGCACCTGGAAAAGAAAAACTCTAATGGCAATGCCCTTCAACACTTCATACAGAAATGTCAGCTTAGCAGACAAGAGATCCTGTAGTCATTATCCCACACGTCATTCAAGAAAAAAAGAAAAAGAATGGATAAAGCGAAGTATTTCAATGCCATTGCCTGTATTTATGTTTGTTGGCTTTGACATTCTGTCATACTTCGAGCTTTTATAGCACACTTGTCCTCCACGCAGTTCTTTATATATGAGGTGAAGAACAGTATTCCATTGTTGCAGTAAGAGGAGGGAAAGAACAGAGAAGAGATTTGCTTAAGGCTATTTCTCACATCACAAGAAGTGAGGAGAAGTGTCCCTATTTTTCCCAAACGCCAACCTTTAACCAGTCTTTCCCACTGTAAAACATGACTCACTGTGCTGTTCTACTCCATCACTCAACTGATCTTTCTGAAGCCAAATGTAAGACTCCTATTGCCTGCAGGAGAAAAAAAAAAACAAACCCTGACAACCACAAAAAAACCGAAACAAAAAACGCCCCAAAACCAACCAAACAAACCAACCAACAATCAAAGAAGCAAAAAAACCCAAGCAAACCCCCAGATCCTTTGTATCTTTCTCAATTGCTACCTGGCTTCATCTTTGAATTTTCTTAGCTTTTTCTACTTTTTGAAGTTTATGCGACTTTTAAAAAGAAAAAAAATTTTTCTTCACAACACTATACTGAAAAAAATTGCTCGGCTTAATTTTTCACTGAAAAAGAATTCCCGTAGAATTCTGATGATTTGCTTATGATCTAACAGGAAGATTTAGCCAAACAGAGAACTGAGGTAAAGCTCACCAGTCATGACCACTGAAACAAAATTTGTAATAAATTTCACTTCAGTTAGCAGAGCTCTTTTTTTTTTTTTTTTAATAGAAGTTTGGAATTTGCATGCTGGGTGAAAGACTACTGGATTTTAAAATTATTATTACTATTTATTTACTGTTTAAATGTCTGGAAGACATCTAGAAACTGTCAGAAAACTTGGGACCACAGACTGAAACTACTGACTTACTTCGTGACATTCTTGACCCATGACCTTCCCCAAAATAAAAACATTCTTTCAAGTCTTTTCTATGATGCAGACCGCCTTAGATGGTGCTGAAAATATGCAACTGGTAGATTGTATTGGCATTGGTAAATAAAAATACTCTTCTTGGTAGTGCCCAAAGTTATGTCAAATGCCAATGGTTCCTAACTGCAGTTAGGGAGGTTCAGATCTGACATCAGGTAAAGATTTTTCACTGGGAGGGCTGTGCAGTCCTGGAAAAATTCTCCCAGAGATTCTGTGGAGTCTTAATCCATGGAAGGTTTTCAAGATTTAGCTAAGCAGAGCCATAGCTGACCTGATCTAGTGTTGAATGGTTCTGTCTCAAGTGGGAGGCTGAGCTATGACCTCTATTTCTATGATTCCACTCCAAATTATTAATTTTGTAGCTTCTTGTATTTGATTTCCTTTAAAACGTCTGAATGTCATTGTTCTATAAATAAGCAATAATTGGGCATCTGCAGTTCAGAGTCTTACAATATGTGCCAAATTAATGTTCCTCAAAAAGCGAGCAATCGATTTCAGCGTTCTTAAAAGAACAGTGAGGAATTTCCCTGAAAATATGAACCTTAAATACTCAGAAATAACAGACTTTAGTTTTGGACACAAATCTACTTAAAATCTGGATTGGAGTTTTTACTGATTTCACTGAAAATGCATTGCGACTCGACATGGCCACGCAGGTCACAGGATTTGCCCTCTGAGCACACTGGGGAAGCATATTTAGTAATTAGCTGAGAATGGATCTGTGCAGTCTGATGAATCACTGATGGACTGTGGGACACACAACAAAAGCCTTCCAATGGAGCAGGGCTGGCAGAAGTGAGGGACTGTGTGCCGCACTCACCCAGCCAGCCAGGGTTAGACTGAAGTTTTGCTTGTCCCAAAGGCACAAAACACTCATCCATTTGTTTTAAGAGGTAATTGTATTTTATGATCCTTGAATATGTTGAAACTGTAATTCTGAAAATGCAGAAATAGCATATAATGATATCAATTTTCACACGACTTTTTTTGTGTTTTATCAGATCCCACTGATGGCCCAATCATACACATCCAGATTCTATCAGCAATGTCTCTTAATTAATTCAGTCTACAACCTGTTCCCATAAAACTCTATCAGGCAGGGTTTATTTATGGGAACATGGCTAAACAGTAATATTTACTAGTCACTGGCACTGCAATTACTTTTCAAAATGTCCTTGAAGCAGGTTTGATTGATCTGGCAAGCACCTGGTAAGTCATTCTTACTTAGCAGACATAAAGAGCAGTTTAATTTAAGATCCCTAAGTCACACACCATAATATTTAACAAACAAACAAACCAAAACAAACCCTTTTGGTCCAGGCCAAACAGCGATTTAAAGTATTGCGGCATCTAACTTTCAGTTTCCTTTCTTGCAGTGAAATGAATTGCAACGTTGCCTGCAGAATGAGAACTGAATTGCAGTTCAGCTTGTCACACAGGGTGAAAACTGACCACCTGAATGTCCTGTACAAAAGGCCGGGAAACACCTACCAGCTGTAGAGGAACACTGGGAACAAGGATGTGTCTGCACTACTTTCCATCCTCATGCCCAGGTGTTTGAGGTAAGCAGTGATTTAAAAAAAAACAAACCGAGACTGCTAGCAACATTATGACAAATTAAATTCTCTACGGCAAAATAAATTCTCAGCTATTACCTACTTAGTGAAAGTTTATGACTTCAGCTGTATAAATAATGTTGGCATGAAACTCTCATTTAATTATATTATGCCACATTTGCAGCAGCACTGGTGTCAAAGAATTCGAAATTGTGTTTTTTTGAAAACAAGTCACTGAAGTCTGCGACAGTGAGAAATGGAGGCTTTCATGCACAGAAACCCCTTTTTTGTGTTCTCTGACAGCAAACTGAGTCCCAGAGCCACATGAAGTCAATTGACCTCTATATTGCAATACATTTAACCCTGATGTTTCTGCTTCTATTGTGTGCTTAATATCAAACAATCTCATTCATCTTTAACTACATAATAGGAGAAAAAAAATACCTGTGCTGAGATTGAGGGTAGGTGCTGAAGGACAGAAACCTCAGCGAGACTACAGATGTGGAGCTTCAGTCTAGTCCACTGAGTTAAGGTAAAGTATTAGAAGCTTTTCCAAGCCTTGTGCTTCACTTCAGGTCTCCAGTGCATCCCTTGGGCTCCCTGTGTCCTTGGGTTTTGGATCTTTTTCTGCTCATTATTGAACGAAGAGTAGCTTTAACTAACTGTGTTTAGGAGCAGCTCTAGGAGTGATGCTCAGACACTTATCTTCTGTGGTATATTTATACAGCTGAACATGGTTACCTAATTACTGAGTACTTTATCACTAGATGGTGATTGAATAATTAGGAGGATCTGGGAAACATGGTAGGAAATCAGAACTCCCAGGCCTTAACTGAGAAACTTAAGCGCTGGTCCTACACACTGGTTTGCTTTTATTATCTCTCTTCCCAGGCTTGGTAATTTTGGGAAGATGTGTTTGAAGTCACTCTCCTGTCAAGATGCAGAAGGTCGGGTTTCCCCCCTGCCCTCTCTCTCTGGAAGTTTAGACTGTTATCTATTTAGTATTTGACTTTTGCAGACAAGATCAATCATCTCTATAACACCTATTTCTACTTCTATAATATGCCTATTTCTAATTGCTGAGGTATCAGGTAGTCCTGGTAAAGTCAGTTAAATGTTACAAAACTGCTTTGCAAGGTTAAGGTCAGCTCTGGCAGTGCTGAAAGAGGGTTTTTTTATTTACTTCTAAATTTAGGCAGACGCTTAGAAGAGTTGTTGTAGAGTGAGTGCAGTTTTGGACTTGAGCTCCCTAAGCATTGCTTCAGATACTGAGTTTGCTTTTATTCTCTGACCCAAGTGACCTAACCAGGGTGGTTCAAGAAAGCCAGGGAGGTGAGTGTACCCTGTGTATGCAGACAGAGCTGGCAGGTCAGCCCAGGCAGTGTGGGCAGAGCACTGGGGCTCAGTGCTCTGCTGCTGTCTGACCCACAGCAGCTCTGGATTCAGCAGCCCCTGAGCATCATTCAGTCTTCAACCCTACACCACTTTGGCTTTCTAAATAAACAAAGGCTTTTATTCTTTATTAAGGTAATGCCAACTTCTCAGTCACCTGGCTGAGCCTCTTTTTCTATATCTTTAGATTAGTAAATACTTTATATGACACTTTATCAACTATCTCTTGTGATAATGGAAAGCTAAAAGTGAGCAGGGAAATTAATAGTGAAGTAATTACCCAGATTTTTCTGGGAATAATATTTTTTGCAATGGGCAGAGAGTTGCTCCTAAGTGTGTGTTTTTTATTCACATTTGATAACTTTTTCTCATCCTGATACTTGAATTTACTACAGGACTTCCAGGACAAATTCAGGCAGAAAAGTCTTTAAAAAGAAAGGATGTCAGAACAGGCTATTGTTGTTAAGGAGGAAAGGTTTTACTTTAACAGACTCACAAAGTGAACATGTAAGAAAAATTTCTTAATAAGGAACTACTTTTAAAGTGCCTCATAGAATAGTAAAAGTGGCTTAATAAAACTGCTCAGACAGATTTGACACTTATGTGGCTTTTCTGTGGAGTGATATATAAATAACTGTCTGAACTGAGATCAGGAACCAAATACATTTGCACTTCTGTGCACCTGCAACATAGCCACGTGAAAGAACACATAAAAATACATGATGTCTTTCAATTTATTAAGAAAAAGAAATAAGATACTAATTTCTTCCACAGACCTAGCGCTTAAATACACACCAGGGAAACAAACTAGTATATTAATGTATAAAATATATCTTTAAATGTTCTCAGCATTCATCACACTTCTATTTTAATATGTGAGAAGTGCAAGGTTTATGGGGTTGAACTGATACTTGTACGTTCAGACTGTCTGGGAGCTGTTCAGCAGCATTTCATGGGGCTTTCCATCTGCAAAGACCCCAGAATATTTTCTAAACTGTGAAGCTGATGCAACTTCCACCCATTCACCAAGGGACCCCTCTCAGCCTTGAGAGGTGAACCACAGCTATCTCGGAGGTATTCCAGGACAGAATGGTAACATAATGGACAAGAGGAACATTTGGGAAGGGAAAATGACCAAGGGCATCAGGACACCACTTGCAGGGCTAAAAGATCTCAAATGTCTCAGCAGAGTGTAACAGACCTTGGTATGCTGAAGTAGCACCAGCACTAAAACCAGTCCCATGTCCTACATGTCTGCAAGATAAACCTGCCAGAAATAGATCATTAATTTTTTCATCCACATGAGAAACACTCCAATTTTCCCATGACATGAAGTGAGACCTACATCAGAGTGTATCCTTCAGCAAAGCCTTAAGTCCTTATCATACCAAAACTACCTGCAAAGCCCCCATGTAATGTGTTGAATGGAAATGAATGACCTCAACATCTTAAAGGATTCCCTTTTTACCTTCTATCCACAATAAAATTGACCATGAAAGATATTTTATGCAGTTCCTAACTAGGTCAGTTATTTCTGGTTTTCATTCTGTGTGTTTGGAACTATATTTTCCTTTGGCTTTATACAAGATAGTCACAAATTTTGGTAATGGAACTGCATTTTTTCATTTAAACTATCATGACTGTTATAGTTACATGTCTTAGAATCCCATGATCCAAAATATGGTGTGCTTTATATTAAAGAATATATAACTGTCCTAATTAGAAAATTAAAAAAAAAAAAAAAATCTAATATTAATTCTCCTGCAGACATCATAAATAATAGGGTACCGTCAAATATGCTTTTCATATATCAGAACTTCTCATAACCTAGATATATAGTGAATTAGCTGAAACCAAAATGCATCTCTTTGTGATCTAAATAATAAAAATTTACAAATGACTAATATATATTTCCTCAACTGGCAAATTTTTATCACTCTTTACTTAACAGTTTAAAATACAAAAAATTTTGCATGAATTTTCATACAAATCTATTGACTACTTTAAACCACAATTGTAATTTCTTAGCTGAGGAACTGGCTCATTTGGACCAAGTATGACTTCAATTTTTTAATTTCTTCATTCTCTTCAAATATTTAGCAAACCAGTGAATTGCAGACAGATTCTCTATCTTTCACTTTGGTATTTAAAGTAGCATGATAGCAGGGCTTGAGAATAGACAGTCTGTTAAGATTTGGTGATAGATTTCACATCCATGCAATTATGTGTAAAAGAGGGAGCAGTTCCACAGAATGACCATGGGAACCTCATCTGGTTTAACGAGTGCAAGGTGCTGTGCTGGGGTCAGGGCAAGAAAGATGAGAGACTCTTCACAAGGGCATGTAATGACAGGACAAGGGGGAATGGCTTCAAACTGGAAGAGAGTAGGTTTAAATTAGATATCAAGAAAAAATTCTTAACTGTGAGGGTGGTGAGGCACTGGAGCAGATTTCCCAGAGAAGCTGTGCATGCCCCATCCCTGGAAGTGTTCAGGGCCAGTTTGGAGTGGGCTCTGAGCAACCTGGTCTGGTGGAATGTGCCCCTGCCCATGGCGGGGGGGTGGAACTGGGTGATCTTTAAGGTTCCTTCCAACCCAAGCTGTGTTATGATTCTATCAGTGCTCACAAGGAAGCAGAAGCAGAGCTCAGGCTCTAGAATTCATTGATTTACTGATCATCAAAGGAAATTGATAATAAAGAACATTTATTATAGAAGAATTTAAATAGCATTGATGTGAGCAACATTAATTATTCCTTTAAGCTCAATTATTTAGTGTTATTAAGAAGTTAGAATAAACATTTTCCAGACAACAGGATTTATTGCTCATTCTAAATGACTGTAACTTACTGTGACCTTCATTTATTGCAGACAACTTCAGTAGGATTATTTTTGTTATTAGAGGAGATATCTGAGTTCACAAGGCTTGTGGGTGCGGCTCCCTGGTTTTTGCAGTGATTTACTGTGGGGAGACAAGAGTGTGTCCCACTTACAGAAGGTGGGAAGTTCCCATGGATTTTTTGACTGGTGACTGCATGGGCCTTTTTGAACCCAAAAGGAGCATTAAGCAAAGCCAAGGTCAGATATTAAACTCTTATTGAATGTGAAGTGAACAATTTAATTAATTCAATGAACGCAGAGAAAAAGTCATACAAGTATAATTTAGTGTTGTCATTCACACACCTATGATTTCATTACTGTGTGTCAGCTCTTTCTGAAAAACTTCTATCATCACTAAAGACAGAGCTCTTCTAAATTATGCTTGAATTAACTTTCAAAAATGTTAGTAGAGATCAGTATGTTTGCCAGGAAAATGTTGCTGTTCCCTGAGAATGTTCTAGAAACAAAAGATTTTTGCTGTTATCTGCATTTGTCCTGCTGTTACTCAGTATCAAATTTTCAAGTGTCTTTCAAAATACTCTCCAATCGTGTCTCACTGTGTAAGGAGACAATGCAACAACAACAACAACATTCTTTGCCTTTATTTAGTTCTTCACTCCACAATTTTCCAAGAGACTGAAACTTAAAAAATTGGGAAAATGTTCACATCAAGACGGAGGAAAAACCACAGCTCTGCATTGGTGTTAGGATACAGATCTCAAAAGCAGGGTAACAGTGAAGGGGAAAAGATAAGAAAAAGAGAATTTAAAAGTAAGAACTTCTTCTTGAACAATCTTCATTTTTTAATGGGTTGTTGGAATATGTTCCTATGGTTCCTTCTTTTTTGATTAATTCTTTGGAAAAGCTTTTTCTTAACAACAACAACAAAAAAAGGTAGTATAGTGGATACTTTATGCAAGACATTCTTCATCCTCTAGGAGGTCAAAAATTCATTTAAAATGCTACTGATATATCAGTCAACAAAGCTAGAGAACACACCTCCCCATCATTTTCTTTTTTAGTAGAACTCTCTTGAGCACCAAAAGAGCCATCCACGCCTGATATCAGAGATATGAAAGTCAGAATTAAAAGACAAGATGTGGAACATTCTAGAATGGGCCTAAGTACAGAAAAGATAGATTTCCATATAAAATGCAGGGAAATGAAGGACACTAGTTTGCCTTTTGATATAACCTTTTTCATCTGTATTGGCATTTTGAAGACTGAAACTGCTTATCCTGGGTTTAGTTGTAAAGATTGAAAATTGAAAGGGAAAAATGCACACAGATTGAATAGAATGGCTCTATAGATCTTGTTTGTTTTTTCTTCTCTTCATAGTTAATGATTTATGTTATTGTCTGATAGTAAGTGAAGGCTTACTAATGATGTTAAAGTATATGAAATCAAGAAAACCTGCACTAAAACTTCCTAAAACTAGCACTACCCATGTATCAACCTCATATTTAATCTACTCCAGTGGAACAATAGCTTGACAATGTGGAAAATGTCTCAAAAATAGCCTATTGTGGAAATTTTTAATCTACTAATTCAATACAGCCATGAAATCTTGAACATCATCAGAAATTATACCGATACACAACAGAATGTTGTTTGCCATTTGAAGTCACATGCTGGTTCTTGAATTCAGACATTTAAGAGTTTATCAGTAGTATGTTTAATATGAGCACAATTATCCCACTGATTTAAAAAAACCTTTAAAACAAACTGCAGATATATTCATTCCTTAATTACCCCACTTTCTCTGTCCTCTGTGGTCTGTGGGTAGCTGTGACCTGAGCTGTATTTGTGCTGACAGGAGACTTTGTCTACAGCTGTCAATGTTCTCACTTTGTGAAGTTCCTGTGCTGAAGGATGAAGGGCTGGAGCTAAAGCATAAAGGCTGGCTTTGGTTTCCTCCCCAGTTTTACAACAAGTTTATTCCCCTGGATGTAGATCCCAGTCCCTGTGAACAAAGCCAGAGTTTCCAGGCTCTGATGAAAGCTTCCTGTGTGAAGACCTGCAAGTTAAGTGTGAAATTCAACACACTGCAGGAATGCAGAGAGTTAAACTTCTTCTGTGCTACTGAAGTGTTCTTTAAGTCTTATTCTATGTCCTTCCCTTTCCTTCCCTTTCCTTCCCTTTCCTTTCTTCCTTCCCTTCCNTTCCCTTTCCCCTTCCCCTTCCCCTTGAAGAAACTGTATTTACTGACTACCCTGAACTCTTCCTAAAAAATCTTTCTTTTTTTTCATCTTTTTGGACTGTATTTAATTTAGTCCTGCAATAGTTAACCTAGGTCTTGGTGCATGAGACCTCAGCAGTCAGTCTGTGGATTGAAAGGAATAAACTTCATCTGCATGAGGTAAACAATTCCCTCTGTTAGAGCAAAGCCATAAATCTCACTGGGAGACCTCCCCCATGAAAGGTATCAAAGAGTCCCACTCTATCAGCTTTCCTTAGAGCACACAGCAATTTTTCTTGGCTCTGCAGTGCCAGGAGAGAAAGTAATAGCAGGAAGGGGAGGCTCAGTCTGTAAATAGAGTCTCTCCTGAAAGCCTGTTCACTCAAGGTGAACTTCTGGCCTTGTTGAAAGTGATGGCAGGATTCCTATCAACCTTATCTGCACTTGGGAAGGGTTTGAAAAATGTTCACTTGTTGAATGCTGTAGAGCTGCATTCATCCCAGGACAGGTTCTCAGGGTTTGAGACAAATTTGGAGGAAAATATCCTCTGATAGATGACAGGTTACAACCACCCCTCCCTCACCAGGTTCGGGAAAGAAATATTCCTCGGAGGAATGTGAAAAGGGAGGAAAAAAAAAAACCTATTTATTTAACAAACACACAGGAAAGGAATAATAATGCTAAATAATAAAATCTCTCACTTTGGAGAGAACCTGGTAAATTCAAAGTCCTTTTGTGGGTGCGGCTCTCTCCTCTTAGGAGCTGGGTCAGCGTGGGGGTCCCCCCCCGGGCCTCGATGGAAAGTTCTCCCAGATGATGCTTTGGTGTTGTTGCACAGTTCCAGAAGAAAAGAAGAAGAAGTTAAAGTCCAAAGAGAAAACAAACTCTCTGTCTCTCTCTGGAGAAAACAGAGCCGAAAGCTGGCTGAAAAGCAAGAAGGGTGCTTCCTCCACTCTCCTCGCCACAGCCGAAAGACGCAGAGGAGGAGTGACCTTGGAGCACAGACTGCTTTGAAAAGTTTGCTCGGTTTTTTCTCTCCCCCTTCTCAGGCTCAGTTTAAAGGCACAGAAAAGCACAGGGTTAATGTCTGGACATAGAGCCTGTCGATAGGGGATACACATCATAAAGTCACTCCCAGACACAGGTTCAGCACCTTCATATTCATTAGACCTGGAACTTGTTTCTGCACAGAAAATGCTGCACTTCATTATAATTAAACGAGGGCAGTTACCCTATCATTGATCCAATTTAATGAAATTTAAGTAAGTGTAACATTCTTCTATGTGAAAAAGGTGGAAGGCACTCTAGACTAAGGGATCTTTCTTCTGATTTTGCATCTGACTTTTGTTTGTGTATCAAGACAGGCAGGGAGTGGAACTGAAATTTGATTTTTTGTTAGTAAATGGTATCTTTCAGCAAAGTATTTATACCAACAGAAAACTGTGATGGCCAGGCTTGATTAAAAAAGGGAGCAATTGGGCACATACCTAGCTAGTTGTTAGACGCAGATGAAGGCTAGACTGCAAGCTGGCTCTAATGTATTTGCAAATAATTCCTTTAGGTGTTTGAATGATGTCACTGGGACCTTTTCAAGGCACAGTCAGTCCTTTTCTCTCCAAGTGCTTGGGTGGAAAACATGCTTCAGGAATGGTGGGAATTTTTTAAGTCTACAGAAATTGTAAATTCAATGGTCTGAATTCTCTGCAGTGTTCTGGCTGCCCACGGTCACACAGCGCTGTGTGTAAACTTCTGCCTTCCCAGGAGAGCAGGGGGCAAGAGAAAGGCTGAGAGTCAATGGAAGTTCAGTAGCAATGGAAAGAATTAATCACAGTGCAGACAGTCTGTGACACCCACTTAGTCCTCAAAACAAATCTCCAGTGGCGCATATAGTTGCAGTCAGATGACTTTTGGAATAACATGGGACTTAACGTCACCGAGGCAAAAAGGCAAAAGAAAAACTTTTAGCAAAATAAACAGAATATCCATAACTGCTACAGGCAGGAAAAGAAACAATCTTAGAAGCCCCGTGAGCTATTCAGGCATCCCCTTGGGTCTAGCTGATGGACCTTAAAAAGCAAAAATTTTATAAATGAAATTGCATTTGCAGGAAGCACCTGATTAGGTGGAATCCTGGCATTATTATTAGGAATTATGTTTTGAGTGGTGGTTTCACGAATCTTTTAACTAAGATCTTTATCCCATAACAAATGTATGAAGGTAGTCACAGAGAGAAGCATCTGTTTTGTCAAACATGCATTTTAAATTTTTTGTCTCGAGAAACATTTTAATTGAAAAAGTATCCAATATACAAAATTTGAAACAAAGATCAACATTTAAGTAAAAATTTTTGCAATACCCAGGTCATAGCTCTGAAATAGTGACCCAAAGAGGGGCAAGTTAGGATTTTTCAATGGTGAGCAACTCAGGGCAGTGGTGACCTTGGTCTTAAATAAACCAAGGGAAATGTTTAAGATGATCATTTGTCACTTTGAAATCCTAGAGGTATAATTCTGCCAGTTTATTTCCAAGAACACAGACATGTTCTTATATGTTTCCCTTTCAAAGCTAAAAGCTAAAAGTTAGGACTAGAAATAGGAAGGAGATATCTCAACATTTTAATTAAGCTGTCAGAGACAAACATCGTATGCTGAGTGACTGCCTGCATGATTAATCGCTTTAGCTTTCTACCTGCAAAATAAAAACTGTGAAAAAAGATACTAATGCATGTTTACCCATGTAGCTCAACTTAGTATTTGTCATAAACCATTTATGGAGCTATTGAGATTAGACATATCTGCAATAAATGCAGATGCAGATAATGCATCAAAAACTGGATTTTCTATTTTTGTTTCATGCAAGACAGCTAGTTAAATTTCAGGATTCCCTAAGGTATGTCTTGCTTCATTAATTAGTATTATGACACTTTGGTATCTTTCTGTTGAGTTATTATATGTTGTCAGTGCAAATTTAACTAGTGTTTTAAAAAGAAAGAGCCAATAAACCTCCAGAAAAACTAGCTCAGGTTTTCCATTTATTGTCCTCAATTTTTGTACATCAGTCAGTTGTCAAAAAGACCACTATCTACATACAAAACCAACAACAGCAACAACAGGATGCTATGGTTCACATTACTATGAAATCTTAGAGAGGAGAAGGAGTAAATCATAAACATGATTAATGGTATGACCTCAGTTTTAACCTTGAGTGTCAAACTGACACTTATTTCCCATTCATTCTGTTGAAAGTCAAAAGCAAAATACAGAAGATACATCAAAAAGACATATTAAAGACATATAAAATAGCTGTTTGGAGCTGTGTGTCATGCCAAAACACTGAACTGCATTATAGCTAGGAAGGGGGAAATACACATTTTTATTACCAAAAAATTACCATAGAAATAGTACAGAGGGAGACAGTCTCCAGTCATCCTGTCTTTTTACAATTTTTAAATTATTTTTTCATCTTATGTTTGCATATATATATATATTTATATTAATTTAGATACACAGCTATAGTTAATACCTGTAGTTTTGCACTTTCTTACAGAAACCATACACCTACCTTATGAAAAGTGAAGTTAATGTAAATTTTAAGGGACCAAACCTGTGACAATTTGACTAAAAATACAGGTTTATTGCTATTACTTAAAAATTAGAATAGTTTGTTATTAGAATACAGAATCCCTGTTCCAAGAAAGATGCTATGAAATAGAGCAATGTGCAAAAGAAAATAATTTTGAACAGCATGGCTGCTGTGAATTAGAATTTTTTTTCAGAAAAAGAAAAAAAAAAAGAGATGGTATCAATATAGCAGATAGATAAGGTTCACCCTCACTGTGCTAGTTCTCTCCACACTCCTTCTTCTCGTAGGCTACTACAGGAAGAAGATAATTTAATGGCTTTTGTAGAACAGGTAATTATACTGTTAAAATGGACCACTAATAAGAGTTTGACAGAAATCTGAAGAAGCAAGAATTCCAGGAATACTAAAAGTCTGATGACCAGTCCCAGTGACTTTTGCCAGTAGTTGCTCACAAATCATTGAAGAAATTCTCTGGGTATATTTGTGAGACAACACAAAACAAGACAATATCAGATCAGATTCTTGTTACAGAATATATTTATAATAGGAATTCATCCCTTAAAATTCAATGTTTGCTCAGTGATTTCTATATAGTTCAAACAAATATTTTTTTTAGAAAATATAAAATCAATTCTAATTGTATGAGTGACTATTCAGGAAATGAACATGCATTTTTTTTATTTCAAGGGGCATACAATTTTTGATGGCTAAGATTTTCTTAATACCAGCTGGGTGACAGAGAAACCTGTGCTGCAAAATAGAACAGATTTGGGAGATATGCTAAATTTTTGACCCATACCTCAAAAGGGTTAAAAAAAAATAATAAAAAAAAAGAGAAATGCTGAGTGATCCTGGCTTTGTTCTCAGAATGATGACTATCTGGTGACAGCTGGTGATTAATCAATACCATACAATGAAATCAAGGTCATGGTGACTTACTTTTACGCATTAATTCATTTCTCAGCATTATGAATGCAGCTATATTTAGCTTGTTCTATAAGTATTAGCTTTACCTAACTGTCTTTAGTGCTTTCTATAGCTATCCCTTGAGATATATATTAGTTGAAAATTTATCCATATATCAAGGAAAAGTTCTGCAATAGGGAGAAACACAGTCATTTTTATATTCCATCATGAGACAGGAGAAGAAAAATATTTATGGAAATCTTTAATGAAATCTTCCTAAATAAGCTACCAGCACGTGAGCCCATTTGATTGCAGCTACAGAGAGTATAAGGCACTAAATGAATGGACGGTTTAAGGCAGTAAATGGACACTTAAGGTTCTCTAATTTCACTATTTTTACTACTTCATGGAATCAAAAAAATTACTTCTCTCTCTAAATGAGTGAAATTTGCCTTTTTGGTCACTAGTTACTCCAGATTGACCACAGAAAAATATATATTGTCTAGGAAAAACATCTGCCGGGGGGGTAATGGATGCACCCAGAGATTTGTGAACCAAAATACTGGGCAGGTATTTTGATTCTTGAGAAGACTTCTGCAGTTATTTCAGAGTAAAAAACAGCTTTAAGAAAAAAATCTTCTGAAAACAAAATACACTATTTTTTTTAAATTTATGAAGCCATATGCACTTGTTCTTTTAAGTTAATAATTTAAAAGCAATAAAAAAATAGAAGGAATGCAATCATGCTTTCGAGGTTTTTTAGAAACTGTTGATTATATGGCTTCATTACTTGAAGTGAATTCTCATAAATTCTGAACACTTTCTGTGGCCAGTACAAAGGCACCGTTTTTTCTCTGTGAAACTAAACTAAAACTAATTCAATTCATGTTAGAAAGCAAGGACTATAAAACTAAGTAATTGGATGAAAAATCAGGGGCTGATGAGTGATTAATCCCTCTGTGCATTAGTGTCCATTTTGTGGCTTGGAAACTCTTTGCTCTTTCAATATTGTGATTTTATTGCAATGTTCAGTTTGGTAATGAGGTTTTTGAATTGAGAAAGGGGCAGTCAATAGCTAACTTATGTAAGCACAAGTTAACTATTGGGAGACAGCAAATATTAGTTCAGACAGCAGATGTTAATGACAGAACCTAAGAAACCGAATTCGCCCTAATCTTGTCAAGATAGAAGAGACAAAGACCATCTCAAAGAAGGCTGAATCATTCCTCNCAGAATATTGCTTCATATACTGACTTTAAATACAAAATACATATTTAGCATAAGTTAGCTACTCAGTGCTATCTTTGAGTGATATTTGAATACCTGAATTTTTAAAAACTACAGTTTTAGCATCTGGAAGTACTAACTTTAAATGGAATTAGCTCCTCCATAAATTCATTTTGCATACCTTCATGAGAAAAACCTCTCTAACTAATGGTAGTTAATGTCAAAGGCTTTCAACAAAGCTTGGATTATTTCACAGATGCTTTAATAAATCATTTTTATTCAGTTTTATTTTTGCTTGTCCTTGCTGTGATTATTTTTGTGCTTCCTTCAACATTTCTAAGTTTTTCACAAGAAAGTGTGTCATTTTAATTCCAAGATATAAAATGCAATCATCAAACAGAAACAGTGTGCTTCTGTGTCAAAATTGATTGTTGCCTTCCTGGTTTTTCATCCTTGGGTTTCTTATTTGGCTTTGGGATTTTGTTTGGTTTGCTTTTTGTTTTCTCCTCCCTGCTTGGAGATTCATTTTGTCTGCTAGACATCGTATTTTATCTCTATTGCAGAATCTCTGGATTTTTCACAGGCATAGGCTATATAATTGAATATTTATTCACTTGAATGAAAACATAACAATTGGCTCTATCAGAGAGTTTCTGGTGGTTTTTGTACTGTCTTGCAACTGTGAACACAGAATTGCCTTCTCTCTCTGTGACAGACAGATGGCACTCTAGTTTTCTGTCTACCATGCCTCTGAATAGCTCAAGGGAGTCCTTAGACTGGATAAATCGGGCAGTTACCTGAAGGTGCTGATAAACTGCTGAATTTCTGTGGCAGACACCATGATGAACACTTCTCTAATATCACCCAGATTCTGAGGATCATCACTGTGGGAAATAACCATTTCATCCCCTGAGTTTAATGAGTGTTTGGTTGTTCAGAATTCAAATCCCAAGAGACAGATGTTAACCCAGCAGAATTTTCTTCCTTGGAAGTCAGAAGATGTATCAGTTTGTGTCAGAGTAGATGTTCACTGAGTATTGCTGAAAATTAAGCAGTGGAGAGTCTCTTTCGATGGATTTGAACCCTACAGTTGTTTTCTCTGTCATTTGAACTGAAACATAGGGCAAAGCATGTGGTTGAAGTTGTGTATCCAGTCCTCACAGGAGGGAAATTTCCTGCCATTTTAATTAGAACCCATAGAGACCGTAAACACTGTCATTTAAAGGAAGCTTGGTGTTGTAAGAACTGTGCTGTGTGGCTTTTGTTTAATAAGAACCATAGTCATCACTCCATTGTATGCAATTACTAGTGAAGTTAGAGCTTCTAATTCCCAAACTGTCCAGAACTTTGAAACTGGAGTGGATAAGATGGAAAAAAATCTACCACCCCAGCTGGAAATTAGGAATCACGCCACTCACTCAGCCCCCCTCTGTCTCTCACCACCTCAGTGGCATGGGGATGAGAACCAAAAGTAAAACATGTAGGTTGAGATAAGAGCAGTTTAATACTTGAAAACAAAGAAAAATACAACAATAATTGTTAACAATAATAAAAAGGGAAAAAGAAAAAAAAAAAAACAAAACCAGACAAACAAGTGATGCACAATGCAATTGCTCAGAGCTTACTGACCAATGCCAGACCCTCCTTCCCCAGCTGAGATCAACCACCCTTCTGGGTAATTCCCCCCTGTCTATACACCGGGCTTGAGGCCCTGTGGTGTGGAATATCCCTTTGNCTTGAAAACAAAGAAAAATACAACAATAATTGTTAACAATAATAAAAAGGGAAAAAGAAAAAAAAAAAAACAAAACCAGACAAACAAGTGATGCACAATGCAATTGCTCAGAGCTTACTGACCAATGCCAGACCCTCCTTCCCCAGCTGAGATCAACCACCCTTCTGGGTAATTCCCCCCTGTCTATACACCGGGCTTGAGGCCCTGTGGTGTGGAATATCCCTTTGCCCAGTTTGGGTCACCCGTCCTGGCTATGCTCCCTCCCAGTTTCTTTTGCGCACCTCCTTACTGGCAGAGCATGAGACACAAAATAAAGAATAAACCAGTCCTTGACTTAGGATGAACAGGACTCAGCAAAACCCAAATCATCAATGTGTTTTCCACACCATTCTCATTCCCAATCCAAAAGCACAGCACTGTACCAGCTACTGAGAAGGAATAGCTCTATCCCAGCTGAAACCAGGATAGTCTCAAGGAAGAGTTACCTGATGAACTTTTTCTAACAGATGCCTTTTTCATGAAAAAAATGCAACGAATAGAAATGCCATATTCCACACCTGAGCTGTTTATCCAGTAGGTGACTATCTTCATCATGTGAAAGGTTTTATTCAAAACTCACCTAAATCTCATCTTCTTTGAGATTATTTTTTACATAGCAAAGCATCAAAGAAAAATATGGTAATGCCTTTTCTATACAGAACAAAAACATTTTACTCTTCTCTGAATCTCCCATTTGTTTTCTGTCTTTTCTAATATACTCTGAATCCTTGTCTCTAATTTAAGTGACTAATTGCAGTTCATGTAAAAAAGTTGATTATTGCAAAATTATTATCAGAATGTGATCCACAAATGCACACATGGGTTCTGTCTTACACCTATCTCCAAGGACTATTTTCCAATACAAAGGAAAAGGTCATGTCACTGGTTTATCGATGTGATTTTTTCTTCGCAAGTCAACTTTATTACTTATCAATTTCTTCTAGGTGACTTTTAACATATTGTTTATTTTTACTGGGTTTTTTTAGGATAAGAAGTTATACTGAACTATCGCTAACCCCCTTGCTTATGCTTTTAAAATCAGGCACTGAATTCACTATTTTCTAGGATTCCAAAAGCACATTTATTGTCTGGGAACTTCTAAAACAACCATTAAAATCCCCGAGATCCACTTATTTTGTTTTATTATTGCTTACACAGTTTAACCAGGAAGGGAATGAAACCACAGTTGTCAGAGCACACTTATCAAGGACTTTGGTGGGATTTTACAAGAAAGGATGTAAATGGTTGAGACAACACGCAAGAAAGAAGAGTAGTATCCTGCTCAGTTTTTTTTCTCTCAGTTCTTTAACATAGTAAATATGAAGAAGATCATTAAAACCTTGTATTTCTTCATGAAGTCTGTAGATGTTCTAAGATTGTAATTGTAAAGTCAGTTTTCAGGCTGATATCACAGTGGAAGATAAAAGTACACCTTTCATATAAAGAAAGTGTTATAAAGAAGGATCTTTCTTTCTAAAACTTCATAATGAATTTTAGTATTTTAAGAGTTACTTAAGATTATTATACGTAATGGAATTATTTCATGATAAATTAGATTAGATCTGGTATTGTAAAAAATATATATAAAACAGATGCATTAATGAGAGCAAAATAGGAGCAAGGAAGCACATTGCTAGCCTTAAAAACAAGGATATGTCATAAATTATATTAACCACAACATTCTCTTTCTAGGCTACGGGAGAACATTACCTATTCCAATAATGTATATAATGGAAAACAATTTGATGTGTGGCTTATGTTCGCCATTAGCCTTTTTCATTTTACCACAGTAAGCTTTTTCTGGTGCCTTATTCATGGCTAGGATTTCAGGTTGTTGCTTAAATCAGTAAGAAATAATGCAAATTCTTTAATTTTTTTGTTTGTTCATTTTAGTATTCTATTTGGAACAGAATAGGCTGAGATTATTTCCTGTCTATATTTAAAGACAGATTTTTGACTGTTCAGCTTTATCAAGCAATTACACACAGACCTGACAGGTGCATATCTTCCATTAAAATTCCACTGGGCATTGAAATTGGGATTTTCCAGACACCAAAGCAAGTTCGGTAACATTCAGAGTGTAATGAAATTAAGTGACCTTTGAATTTGCTTTTTTTACATGGGGTGCAGCTGGGACTTACATGGCTGAGCAGACCCTGCTGTGGAGCCACTTTTGCTGTCGCAGCACTGAGTCTGGAGCAGTCACAAGGGCTGCAAAGCTTCTTCATAACCTCAGCGAAAACTGCAAGATGACTCCTGTTCCTTCCTTCAAACTCTGCTGAAACTCCTGCTGCCAGCTGAGTCTTGCACCATTTTGTCTCCTAATTACTTCATAGAAACCTAAAATCATAGAGTGGTTTGGGTTGGAAGGGACCTTAAAGTTCATCCAATTCCAATCCCACTGCTGTGGGCAGAGACACCTTCCACTATCCCAGGTTACTCAGAGCTCCATCCAGCCTGGCCTTGGACACTTCCAGGGATGGGGCATCCACAGCTTCTCTGGGCAGCCTGTACCAGTGCCTCACCACCCTCACAGCCAAGAGTTTCTTCCTACAATCTAAACCTGCCCTCCTTCAGTTTAAAGCCATTGCTCCTTGTGCTATCTCTACACGGAAAAAGTTCCTCTCTGTCTTTCTTGTAGGCTCCTTTCAGGTACTGCAAGGACCCCTTCGGGTGCTGAAATATTTTATTAAATAATTGGAGTATCGTCTTGTTTTCATTCTAAAGCCTTTTGGAGACTCTGAAGTTTTGGTTTTTTTTCTTTTTGTTACTGCTGTGGATCAGATGACAAGAGTCTGTGCTATTCAGTGTGGCAATATATAACTGCAGTATGGACAGAAACAGACATGAAAAATTCAGCACCCTGCAAAGTAATAACAGCAAAATAACCTGAGGATTGAATTTATAGGGATTATATGAATAGTATTTAGGAAAAGGAGTACTTTTGACAATTATCAATTAACTTAATTCTCTCAAAACTTTGAGTCTCTAAAGGCTGGTCTAATCCTTGCCTTCCTCCACAGGAAATTCTTCAGATTTGAATTTACTCTGTGGTTCATTTCACTCAGTTTACAATAGTTTATACGGAAAAAAACCCCCAACTTCTCTTTGAATAAGAGAAGATAGTGAAAGGTTGTGGAGCAAGGGATCTGAAAGGAGACTTTCACCTTAAAGTTGATGTATGGCATAGTATTAAGGAAATATTTCTCAGATTGTGTTGCATCTATTAGTATTAAAGACTCTCACATGGGATTTGTTATTTTGTGCCAACAAAGCTGAATAATGCTTGAAGTCCTTGATCCTGCCAGGATCCCACTGGGCCAATCACAATACAAATGCATGGAAGAAGACAGTCATTGCCCTCATATATCCAATACCAACACGTGAGGTGATGCAGCCATCCTGCAGTACTTAGACACCTATTTTAGTTGAGCTGCAGTCTCAAGATGAAAACTTCCAATTGGATCACTTTGTGAACTCCATGTGTTCCCTTCAGCCAGTATTTAGCATTTGATCACCCATGGGTACCTCCCTACTTTTCGACCTGACTTCAGAGCCACTGCATTCTAATATCAATCCAACAGATATGGCTGCACACATTCCCTTCAATTTGCTTAGATGGAAATGCATTTTTATTAATTGAACTCAATTTACTGAATAATCCAGACTGCACTGTCTGGTTGTCTTTTGTCACTACTTCAGTCTTTCATCAGCCTTTTTTAATTTTTGATCTATGGTTTCGTGATTATTTGCTGAACATATGGAACAACCCCCGAGTCAGAAATGGTCTTTCTAGGATCCCAGAGGAAACATTTTTATTTTGAAACTTTTTTTAAAATTAATATCTTTTCTTTTAGATCTCAATTTTTTTTTTTAATCTGTTCACTGGAGACTTAATTCACATTAAACATTAATTTCTATTTATGCAGTTGTGGATGAATCATCCAACCAAAGACATATTATCAATACCAAGAAATATTACTTCTTCTGGATTAATTTTTGCTACATTTTATACTTCTCCACCATGAAGTGGCATGGTGCAAAAGGAGTGAAGCTGTAGAGGTTGCAGCTCTGAGGACCTGTCGCCTACACTACATGCATTCCAGTGATTTTTCTTAAGGACAGTTTTAATGCACACTGAAAGTTTCAGTGTACTGTGGGTACAGTAGGTGTGCAGTGAGAAGCAGGCCCAAGGATTGTCTAGTAACACCAGTCTGTAAGGAGTCCAGTTTGCACACAGTTGTGAGGTGAAAACCACAAAATAAGGCTGGATGCTGATTTTCTTCAAAGATTTTAACACTAACTTTATCAAAAATGTTAGCATAGACACTCTTTTCTTAACAACACTAGCAAAATCAACTGGAAATATGTCTATTCGACACCATAGCCTCTATGAAATCCTCCCAGCTACCAATCATTAATTCTTCATAGACTAAATCCATTTTCCATTTTCCTCATGTTTGATTTCAAGTTTATAACTAGCCAGGCCATGCTGCTTAGCACTTTTAAATTAACGGCAAAATACATGTTGAGTCTTTTGTTATACTCTCCAAAATTGTGGGGCTTATCAAAATTAAATGTCAAAGTCTAGACATTCCCAGGCAGTCTCTGTTAGAACTTTTGCATATAACGTATATTGTGTATGATAATTTGAAGATAGTTTATATGTAGCAGATTATGTTTCATATGTTACTAATATTCTGGAAAATTTTGTAAGCATTACAAATTCAATAACACCCTTTTTCTATCTAATTCTTTATTCCTCCAAAACAGAACAACGGCTCATTTTCCCCTTTTAGTAACCCAAGAAGCTTTACCAATTTATTGAACAAAAAGCTGTAATTATTAGAAGTTTTTTCCCTCTTCAGCTCCTTACGGACTTCAGTTCCTTCTCCATTCCACTTTAGATGCTGCAGTGTGAATTCCTCTGGATTTTCCATTGATGTCTTCCTCTTCTCTATATTTAATTTATTCTGACTACCTTTTACCAAGTCTTTTTAATGTAACTGAATATATTTAAATGTAACTAAATATATGCACAAGCATTTTTAATTTTAATTTTTATTTCCTGTTGCCAGGATGTTTGCATTTTATGTACTCTTTTTTAATTTTGGGAACTTTGACATTTTTTCCTCTCTTAATGAAGTTCCCTTAAAAAATCTCACTTTTACATGTCCATTCTTTCCCTTTCATTGAATTTTACTTTTGATACTCATTAGCTTTTAAAGTTTGCTGATGAGGGAGTTCATCAAATATTAGGATTGCCTCTGCTTCCAAGAAAAAATAGTAATGTATTTTTTTATGAGCTTATCTTTTGTATTTCCACTGTCTTTCAAATAGAAACTGGACTAAAACTCTTTGTCAGTTTGAAGAAGAGATATTTTAAAGAGGATGCCTGATCTGGGCTGGATTAAAATAGCTGGCTTAAATCTAAAAGATGCTGTCTAACTGGTAATCTCAGCCCTGGTTCATTGTCTATTTAGTTTACAGCTTTCCATAGCAAAGGAGCCAGATAGTGCAGTGGAGATACACACTGCATACAGTTAACACCAGGTTTTCTGCATGTACATTTAGATGTATTATTATCTTCATCATCACTATAAGAGCTCTTTTGCAAGTTGTGTTAAACACTAATATTTACTGAATATTTGTCTATGTCCTGAGGACAGTTTTGGGGTCACCTGACCCTTCTGCAGAATTCGGACTCTGAACTGTGTATACAGATAAAAACAAAATAGACAAAACCTCATATTTTTGGTGTTATGTCCACATCCTTGTTAATGTCTGCTGATGTAAGTCTGTTAGTTTTGGGAGACCTGTAGCTGCCTGGGCACACCACCCCAGAGATTTTACTTTGTTCATGACATGATTCCTTGTGACTGGAATATTTGTAAATGCAAACTTGACTGCAGAGACATTTGGGCAGCTTTAGATATGCATCATATTTTCAGACAGCTCATTTCTTGCCTTGCTGGTATCATCTGTGTGATTCACCTCATCAAAGTGAGGAATAAAGCCCAGACTAGGTATTTATGCTATACCTACAGTAAGAGGTATACACAAGGGGAAATTTGTCCCATATTTTTGTGTTCACCTTCCCTTTGCAGGATGTGCTCACTTAATGCATTCATCAGTACCTAGGCAGCTGTCAGGTGTTTAGGAAGAAAATCCAAACAAAATCAAACAAAAAAACCCACCCAGAAAGCCACAAAACCCTCAAAGAGCTAAAGCACAGACCTCTGATTTTTGGCTAGTTCAGATGTCTCTTGGGGCAAGATAGTTGTCCCAGAATAAATAACTAATAAATTCACCACATCACAAATTCTCGAGTTTAAAGTAATTATGAAATGATCATTTAATGAATTAAATCTTCAACATTCATGTAGAGTTCTAAATGACTCAAGAAGAAATCTCCAAAGTCATTATTGGGCAGATTCAAGGGCCAAGGATAGGTGCAATTTGGCCTAAAAAGCCTTTGGCTGGCAAAATGAGCAAGAAAGTAAACAAATGTGCTGGTCTTGGATTTGGGAGTTATAGGCACATTTTAAATAGAATTGCCTCTAAACACAGCTGCAGAACTGAATCTCTGATGCAATAAAGCTGTCTGGTTTATGGCAGACATACATCAGTGCTGCCCTGATGGCTCAATCCGTTAGAATCACAGAATGACAATAACTTCTTTGTGTATTACAAATAAATCACCGCTATCACTCAACATGTTTAGAAAAATTGTAGTTCATCTGGTCTAAGTTTTGCTCGAGAAATATAAAGCTGCTGGAGTTTGAGAGTGTGCAGAATTAACGGAGAAAAAGGTTGAAGATTTTATCTGTTTCCTCCATCAATGTGTTTATTTCACTCAAGGGACTTCACCACATGCATTTGGAAAATTAAAGTCAGAAAACTGACACTTTAATAATTTTCTCCTCCCACACCCAGACTCATCAACAAACCAATGAACTGTATGTGTAGAGGTTTTTTAAATGGAGAAAAAAAAAAGAAAACAACAAAAAAATGAAAAGTTAAGGCAAGATTTTTTTATTGGTGTTTGAACCCAAACAACCTCACTCTAAGAGTTGTAAGCATGAAATTTTCAAGACTTCATCTTTTTTTAAACTACATTTAAATTTTTGCACATATAGAAAGGAATATTTGGCCATGCAATTTTGTTTTAAATGTCTGTGTCCATAGTTATTCTTTGAAACAATTGAAGAGAAGTTTACAGAAATGTCTCTATGTCTAAGTGCAAAACTTCATGTGGACCCACAGTGTCCTGCTCGTTCTCTACTCACATGTATCTTCCCATGGTAAAGACATGACAAGAAGTGAAATGAGTGTGATATAAATATTTATATAAATATTTACTTATATATGCATGTGCTTGTACGTTTATATAGACATAAAGCTGGTCCTGTGTCAACTTGCTGACACCTAAGAACATGAGGGTATGTGCCATTTTTCAGTAGAAATTTAATTTGTTCTGCATATTAAAACAAATGTAGAGTTTTAAATTTGATCAAAAGGGCTGTATGATACACAAGCAAAGTTTAAACTGAATGAGATGACTGTAAAAGCTTCTGTCCCTGATCTCAAAGCACTTGATGTCCAACAGGAATTGGATAATATTTGAGACCGTTGTTTGAGCCTTTTTTCTTGAAAACATCTCCCACTCACCATAGCTATGTCTCATCCTCTTTTCTTTTCCTCCCATGTTCCTTTTGCTAAATTATGGCTCCAGTCTCTACTGCCAGGGATAATTATTTGTAACAATCTTCTCCATGAAAAGAATAATATAAAAAATGTGAGTTCAAAGTGGAACAATGTCACCTCTGAATATTTTGAAGAGGCATAGTGGTATGCAGTGGCTTTTGCCAAAGGAAAGGAAGTTACTCAGAGACTCATCCAATATGGCCAGGAATGGGGCATCCACAGCCTCTCTGGGAAATCTGTTCCAGTTCCTCACCACCCTCTGTGCAGGACCATGTCTCATTCCGTCAGGATTCTGTCACTAAATGTCTGTATCAAGAAAGATAAATGCTTTCCAATATGCTCTAACAGAACTATCAAAGAAGTTTGTGATCATGTATTGTTCAGAAATATCTGAAAGGAACAATTTAGTTTTGGTGGATTTTGCTGGATAAAGTTTAGTACTGAATAAGGACATGATCCATATATTAGTGACCATTGTGCAAGGAAAAATTATTAAATAGCCATTTTTTTGGTATGTTCTCCAATCGAAGTCTTCCAAAAGGATATAAATATATGAAAATTACCAGGCTCCACTGGCTGACACCTACACATACCCACAAAACCATTTCAGGTTGTTCAAAAGCATAAAAAAAAACATGTTTGAAAGAGGCAATTTTCTGATTATATCCATGTATATATAACTGACCTTAAAGGACACTAGTAGTTCATATCTGTATGCATTTTTCACAGTTTTGTTTACCTCAAGGAATAGCTCGGCATTACTGAGACTCCATCTTCTGAAATCAGGGCTGAGATCTAGTGCATTACATAGAAGAATCTTCAATGACTGACCAGCATTTGTAAAATAACAATAATGAAATGAGATTGTTGCTTTTTCAAACCCATCTTTTGTATGGATCTCATGCTTTTGGAAAAGTGGCTGTAGTGCCATCTGCTGTTCTCCTAATGGGCAAAATACTGACTCTAGTGCTAGGAACTGGTTATCACCATGTAGGAAATAAATATTGTTAAAGCTCAAGAGAACTAAAGCTAAAGAAGCTAAGAAAACTAAAGAGAATTCTATGATGGTGTAGAATAAAAAGTAAGAAGGATTAGGAGAAGCACAAATTGTGGTCTTTTTCTCTGTAATGAGTGTATTAACATGAAAATCACAGCAGGATCTTAAAACTGATATTCACACTGAACACAACTACTTACGTGATTCTGGTCAGTTTAGGCCTCTCTTGAGTACATATGTATTTGTGAACTTCTTCCATTTGTCCTCAAATTCTATGTTGAGATGAGCTGATTGGGGCTGGGATAGTTAATTTTCTCCCTACCAGCTAGTATGAGGCTTTTAATTTTTGTGATTTGTGCTGGAAACAGCGTTGATAGCACAGAGATGATTTCATTATCAGTGAGCAGCACTTACATGGAGTTAAAGCCTTTCCCGCTCCTGACCCCACCAGAGAGGAGGCTGGGGGTGCACAAGGAACTGGGATGGGACAGCTGACCCCAACTGACCTAAAAGATATCCCAGATCATATGGTGTCATGCTCAGCATGGAGAACTAGGGAAGAAGAGGAAGGAGGATGGAATGTTTGGAGAGATGGTGTTTGTCTTCCCAAGCCACTGTTACTCATGATGGAGCCCTGTTTTCCTGGGGATGGCTGAACACCTGCCCATGGGAAAAGGTGAATGAATTCCTTGTTTTGCTTTGCTTGTGTGTGCAGTTTTTGCTTTACCTATGAAACTGTATCTCAACAAATGAGTTTTCTCACTTCTACCCTTCCAGTTCTCTCCTCCATCCCACCATGGGGAATCGAGCAAGCAGCTGCAGGAGTCTAAGTTAACTGAGTTGGGGTTAAACCACATTAAATAGAAGAGGAAAAAAGCCCCACTAACCAGTTTTGGAATATTATGGAGAAGTCCAGGTGAAAGAAAGGATCACCAGGATAGACAGTTTGAGGGAAGACCTGAAAGAACCAGGACAGAGTGAGAACAGTGCAATGTGCTCATTTTTCCATTACTGGATGCCAATATTGCAGTTTAGTTGTGAGTCTCACTGTTCTGTAGTCTTGGGTGATGCTTGAAGTCCTCATTTTGGAGATGGATATCTGATGGAGACCCGATTTTTAGGGGGGATAGGAAGAGACTTCAGGCTAGGCAGTTACCATGGGAGCAAATAGAGTACAGGAATATGGCCTAGGCTGTTTGCAACTAACTGGAGATTTGGATGATTGTCTTGACCATTTTTAAGGAGTAGCACAAGCTTAAGTTCTCCCCTTTGGTATTTCTTGAAGATACCACATCATCACTGCCAGAGTATGGATTGTACAACGTGGGTAGGAGATGACTGTGCCCATGGAAAGAACCTCTTTTTACAATGTGCATATTTTTTTGCTCAAGATGCTCGCTATCTTGTTTATTAATTATATATTTTTTGAAGTTTCCATTAGTATATATTTACTAGATTTTAATGGTCTTGTCAGAGTTATGAATGCCTTGGCAGGGGGACTTGAAAAATTCTTTTCTTGCTGTTAATGGCTTAGTCTGACTTAGGAACATGAATTTAATCACGATGGTGACATCTGGCAATTTTGTGAAATAGAGCCCATTAGAAGTCACTTCTTTCTAAAATCTGACTATTCATTAAGTATGAGCAATTACTCCTCTTTAAATCTTTTTAGCATATTCATAACCAAGATTTGCAATAATATTGAATCACTTATCATTAAGTCATGTTGCATGCATCTGAATGCACACTACACATGTACCTTGATATTTTGCTTGAGAAGTTAGGGTACTTAAAGTAGTCATTTTGTGCTGTTAATATTATTTATTATTTCTTGAATTCTTTTTTCAAGATTGTCAAGATCAATATCATCTATTATTTGTATAGACTAATATTTCAAACATGTTTCACCTAGTTCCAAGATATTCTCAATTCTGTCATAAATTACAAATAATGATCGTATTCCATCAACAGAAAAAAAAAAAAGCAAGTGCACAGCTGGTGACATTTATGCGCCATAAACTATGAACTAATGTGTTATGAAAGAAAATTAGTAAGATACATTTGTCAAAACTGGAAGGTTGCAAAGTGAGGATTATGCCACTGTTACTTCCATTTGCTTTCATAAATATAATACTTTGGTTTTTTAACATCCTGAAATCAAATATGAGGTCTGCCTGTCCCTGGTAATCAGCAGAACTTCTTCTTCCCCAGAATTTGGAGTGTAGTCACTCATCAAAACTTTCTGAATATCATTATGGGTTCTTGACCATGCTGTCTTGTCCAGCATGAAAGAAGTTTGTACAATAGCATAGCCAAGCTTCTTTCTTCAAACATACACTCATGCAATCGATACTAAAGAAATGGATAGTGGAAGTGCTGCTTGTATCCAATTCCACCATTCCCAATCTTAATAATTTTTGCACAGGATCTACCCTAACACCAGCTACAAGTTCAGATAATTAAAGGTCATGTTCTACATCCAGCACAAAGTGGGTTTAGAGCAAGCTCTCTGGAGATCACACTGTCTCATTACCACATGTGCTGGTTTTAGCTGGGGTGTCACCAGTGCATTGAGATGTCTGTTTAGACAAATTTGGATTTCTTTTTGGCTTTCCATGTGAGAATGGCACAATGTGGTTTAGTTTGTCATGAAAAGAATCCTAGAAGAGCAGGGTGATTGACAGAATCACTGAATCACACAAATCATACTGAGACCTCCCGAGGTCTCTAGACCAACATCCTGCTTAATGCAAGGAAAACACTAAATTCACCAGGTTACTCAGGGCTGTGTTCTGTCAGATCTTGGAAAGTTCCAAGGATGGTGACTGGACACTCCCTGGGCAGCCTGATCCACTGCCTGTCTGCCCCATGGGGAAAAAGTTATTCCTCATTTACAGTCAGAACCTGTCTCAGTTCAAATTATGCCTACTGTTTTTCATTCTTCCACCACAGACTTTTAGGTCCTTTAATTTCCTCTGAAGAAAGAATATGTATGCCCCTAGCCAAGTGATAAGAACACAAATATTTCCCAAGTTTTATTTCAGCTTCCCACTGAGTTTCTGAGCATGCTTGGGTTCTCAGGTTTTGCCTTTGAATTGCTCTATAGATCAGGATTAGGATATCGAGGAGACAGCCGAAAAGGCTGAGGGGAGGATTCAACAGATAGCTCTGTTACACTGGCAAAAGTGACACTTCTGGAACAAGGTTGAAGCAAATTTGTAAAGAAGAACTTTCTTGGATGCAGCCCCAGAAAGCAGAACGCAATAATGTCTCCCAAAAGCAGATGATGAGTTTTGGCAACCTCACTTTGTCTAATACTTAGCAACAAACATCGTGACAAAGAAGCACTTCCTTAGAGTTCATCAATATCATGGTATTGACTGTAACTATCAAACAAAGGAAACAATTTTATTTATCTATACAATTATTTGCATAGAATTAAAATTCTAACTATTGTATCTTTTGTTTTATATTATGCTATAATCCAAATATGGGAACTGCAAAAAATTATTTAAAGAATAAGAGAAATTATTTTCAGGTTCTCTATAAGATAAGGAATAATTCACTCTGAGGTCAATAATCTCCAAAATTCAATTGAATATAGCATTTTATTTATACAGACCTAAATTAATCTATGTAGGCATTGTTTGTCTGTCTGTCTTTAAAGATTTTATCAATTATTAGCTGGAAAGTCTAAAAAAAAGTTGCAGATTCAAACCAGACTGTGATCGCTGTGTTAAGGGTAATACTAAAAAATAGGTATTTGCAAATTCACAGATTTGTTGCCCTTGAATAGGAGATTCTTTTGAGAAACATGTGCAGTATCTGAGAATTGCTGCATGCCATAGCCAGGGTTCTTACGGCTGCCCAGCCTCATCTTTTTCCATGGAGAAGCTTCTGTCATCATTATTTCCTCAGCATCTGCATATAAATCTGCAATATAGTATCTGCAATATAAATCTGTAGACATAGGAAGAGCTACTGGGATATGAGAGATCTTTTTTATGGTCCTTCTAACCCGAAATAGCTTATGAGTGCATATTGGAGGTTATCATTAATCCACCAATGATACAATCCACGCATATTCCAGTACCTCATACTGGGTTGGCTTGAAAAGTGTATGGGAGAAAGGGTACTATGAAATTCTGCATATGAAAACTAAAGCCCTCTAAAATAACTTCCCCCAGTGGGTACATAACTTTCACAGCATGCCAATAGCTAACTGGAAAACAAGAATTACCTATTGTGTTTTAAAATATGCTCCGAATTCTTAAATGCACATCCTCTTCAAAACAATTGAACTGTAGTTCTCATCTCTCTTCTCTTCTTGATGATAGAATACGGACAAAGGCTGCATAAAATAAAAATTCACTGAAAAGTCTGTGCTATCTTATTTTTCCACACAAAAATTCAAAAAAAGTTATTAATTTGAGTGAAATACCCCACTTTGGTGAAAAAATGAAAGACTTTAAGAATGTATTTATAAAAGGTTTGGGGTGTCCCTGTGCAGTTGTGGTTTAGAGATTGATACGCTACTGTGCTGCCAGTTTTAAGATGTGTGAGATAAAGGACAAAAATAAATGTATTTTTAGGCAGTATTCTGCTAAGGGAGGTTGGATATAATAGTAGAAATGGCACAAATCCCATGGTAAAAGGTGAAATCTTACAGTCCTTAGATCTCATTTACAGCATTTGTAGACAGATGTTCATATTTAAATGTTGAACCATTCAGCACACAAGCTGCTTGCAGGACTACACTCCACAAAATGTGTATCGGGCAGGTAGATTTGCTTATGCAAGTTGAAGGACAAGCCTTATTTTTCAGTAGAACAGGAATTCCTCATCTTTTCACACACATATACACGTTCAAAAAAATTATGACTTAGTTGTCAAAATAAGATTCTCGTTAAAAATCAGGCAGCACCTTTTTGCCTCCAAGGCAGTGATTTGACTGAAAGCTTCAACTTACTGCTAATTCTCCAGTGTCCTATTTGATACATGGGTTGTAGTTAGCTGTGGTTTATTTATACTGTTCTGGATTGCTTCTCAAAGCCCTTCTCTCTCACACCAGGAAATTTTTATTTTTAATTTTGCTTTGAACACAGATTAATTTTGCATTTGATGTTGAAGAATACATGTTCTTTAAGTCACACTTCATCAGCTAAAAGAAGATATAATTGTCTTGATACAATCCATAGTTCTTGGAGCTGGTTAAATGTATCATGCTTGTTTATGTATCACAAACATAATTTACTTCCACACTTTGGATAGATTAAATACAAACCCGCGAAATCTGGTGACTGTGCGATAAGTATGTATCAAGAAGTTCCATATAACATATCTTCTGTAGATTAAAAAACCCCCTGTGCAAGAAGGGAATCTGAAAACCAAAAGCTGCAGTCCAAAAGTCCTAAGAGTGACATATCAGAAAACCCACATGCCAAAACCAGAGAGATGGTCATGTGTGCATTTTCCTTCCTTTCTTTCCAGGTAGTTGTCCTTGATTAATTTTGCTGCTTAGCCTGAAGTATTTAATTTATACTCTTACAGAGTATTCTGCACACACAACTTGCACAGAAAGAAGATTTCTCTTTATGGACTGCAGAGACCATGGATACTTTTTAATTATACACTTAGCATCAGTGTAAATCAGCCTGTAAATTACAACAGCCTGTAAGTTTTGTTTGGATATTTTTTTAGGATTAACTACCTCCAAGCATCTTTATTTAGGTTTTGTGTAAATAGTCACGAGAGAAATATTTGCGTATTTCTCTCGTGACTATCAGCGAAAATCAGTATTTTTTGACATACTTTGAAAAGAGGAAATTAATATAAACAGTAAGTTCTTAACACCTGCACAGTTCCGTTTGCAGACCACCATAATTTCCAGAGATTTCCTGAGAAGAGAGGTACCATACACTTCCAAAACGTACTTCCCATAACTGTGTCTCAAAAAGAGCTGTGAGATGTACAGAAACCTGAAGTTATTACCTGAAGAGCTAGAGATCTGAAGAGCTATATTTTTGACTAGAATCATATATAATTATATATAATCAAATAATGATTAGAATCACATATCTAAAAAGTGTCCTACATATCTTATGGATGCCACATTTTGTCCTGCTCAAGCAAACAGTCATCATTTTTCACTCTGTGTCCTAAATCTCTCAGTCCAGGATTTTCCCAAAAAAGCAACTTGAAAATGTTAAGGCAATGTAGTATTTTTGGGTTTTGGTTGATTGATTGGTTCATTGGTTTTGGGATGGCATTAGGTTTTTCTGTTTCATTGGGATTTTTCCTTCCCATCCATAATCTAGTCGAAGGCAAAACTTTGCTGTATCAAATCAGATTGACCATTTGGGAAGAAACCTCTCTTACACCTGGGAATGCTGAATTTCTTTTCAGCAGTGAGGAGAGGCTGTCCTGTGCTCACAGCCACCCCAGGGAAACCTCCAGCACATGGGACCATATGGATGCCCACATCTAATTTGAGCTTTGAGGTACCAAATGAAGTAAAAGGCTTAAACCTGTGTAATTCTCATGACAATTAAGTGTTTGGTTCACACATCTTTACTTGGCTCAACTATGAAGACTCCACTTCACTGCAAAGAAGGAAAATAATGATGCTTCCAAGAATCAGAAAGCTGTTTTCTTTTAGATTTGCTTTAAGAATAGATTTTTAATGGCTTCTTAATAATCTTTGGATCAAAACTTCAATTTATATGCAAATATAAATGCACATATTGTGCTTTTATATAATTTCATTTCTTCATTTCTTCAGTTGACATATATACATATATATACCTATATATATTGTTGCACACATTCTTCTGGGATAAATCATGATGTCACAGACCTTCCAAATTCACTGTAAACTGGATAATGAAATAATGTAAATTTAGATGTTTGTATTACTGAGAATAACAAAAGAGGATCCCAAAGAGAATTTTTTAATCTTTTTATTAGCCAATCTATCTACTCATTGCCTAATAGTCCACTTGGGAAACTGCCTCTACAGTTTGCCAGCCAGAGTCATCCAAAGAACAGGTATCAGGGGAGGGTGACAAAAAGCTGTTTTAAGGATTGATCCAAAGAGGAAAAAAGAAAATGTCCCTGAATTCTAGGAAGTAAATTGAAGCAACAACAACTGTGGGGGTAACTACAGAGAAAAACTGTTTTTACACTTATTTTTGTAATGTTTACTCATATATTCTTCTGAGTCCAGAGATTATGAATAGATTTTTTTTCAATTTCAGGCTTCACCCTCAAGGAATATTTTAATATGACGTAAAAATCTCCTTTTTCCCCTTCAAGTAATCTTATTGCAAAAATTCTTATCAGAGAGTCCACCCTCATTAAGGGCAAAATACTTTCCTTGGGTTTAATGTCCAGTGTTGATTATCCATAACATAACTTCTTAGCATCTGAAATATATAAATAGCATTCTTCTGATTGACTTTGCTATGAGAATATTTTTGAAGAGATACATGTTTTATGGATGTCAGTATTAGACCACCATCAAAGTTTTCTCTGATAAGTAAACCTTCCAAGATTAAAACACCTCTTGCTCAGGAAAAGAATAAAGGATTTTTTATTTTTCTTTCCTGTTGCTTTCCAAGAGGAACTCCTTAAAAAGGGGGAAAATGGGAGAAATAGATATAAAATTGATAACTAACTCTACAGAGTACTTTCAGTGTTGTTCCTCATTTAATCACAGACCAGCTGCAGGTTAGACATTAAAAGTTATTGCCTTCTACATGATTTGGAGACTATCCATAGTAAGAGAAATGAAGATTTATTAGTCTATTTCCACTTTAACTGCTGCTACTAATCAAGACCTTTTACTGTTGACTGAAAGCATTTAATTTACGGTGAGGAGGAAAACAAATTATTTTAATCCTCTACAGATAAAAACACTTGAAGTTATAGTTTCATCATACTAAACACTAGTAATAGACAACACTGTCTACACCGAAGACACTTCATACAGATAAAGAGCTATTTGAGGTTTGCCTACTGCTAACTTGACACCAATATGTATTGCCTCAAAACCATAAAAAATTGAGTTCTTTTACTGTTTTATCTTTAAGAAAAAGTCTTTAAAGAAGAAGAAAAATCATATGGATAAGTCATTGTGAATCTGAAGGTTTAATCATTCTGTTTGGTTATGTAGATTGGTTAAACTCTGTCCTGGCTGAAAGCCAGGACAGAATTATTTTTTCACAGTAGGCATGAGGGGGCAGAGCCTGGAGCTGTGTGGGACTGTCCAGGTTGTAATTCTATAACACTCTTATCATCTCTGGGGGACAGAAATAAGGGATTCTCCCTTCTGAAAAGAAAGTGGGTGTGGTGCTGGGTCTGGGAAAAGCATGGGCTTGGGGGGGTCCATCCACCATTTTTCTTCATTTTCTTGGGGTCACGCTGCTTTGGGTTGGTCAGTGAGCATTTTTTGCATGTAAATCACCCTCCTTTTGGATGCTTTTGTTATTAATATTGTTGCTGTTACTGTTTGTTTTCTTATCTCATTGCTGTTTCCAGCAAACTGTTCTTATCTCAACCTCGTGACCTCTGCCTTTTGTCTCCGTCACCCGAGGGGGACACAGGAGCAGCTTGTGGTTTGGGGTGCTGGTCCTAAACCACTACAAGCACAAAAACATTTTTCCCCGTTGAGATCTCTAAATGCTCAGATGCTGCATAAGCAATTTGACTGATAGCACACCTTTTTGACCCATGAAATGAATTGCCAAAGAATGGATGTATGTTTTAGATAAGAATAGATAAAATTTCTATAACAAATGTGAAGTTCTTCTGTTGTGAATCAATAAACTCCAACTTCTCAAGCTTTTAAGTAATAGCCATTTAAATGATTTTCAGTGTTTGTATAGAAAATTCTGAAATGACAGAAAGCATTAGAAATAAAGCATTCTTTGGTCAAACAGTTTACACTCCTTGCGGGACTTGCTCTGACATAGTATAAACAGGGCTTGCTTCAGCGTAAGCTGTCAAATTTCTTGTCTGAACATCTCCAACAAGAGCTGTGGATGGCTGTGAAGGGCAGAGCAAGCAACAGAAAGGCTGGAGGTTTCCTTGCGTAACACCAAAGTGCATAACCCTCAGCTGCTTCAACCCATTTTATTAAATTTATTTTCAGCATTTGATACAATTTATAGTGGGGGGCCCTCTCAGCATTGACTGGATTGTTTTCAGCCTCATTAAATGGGAGAGTTTTGCTGGGCAAAGTCACCTAGTAAAATTCCCATGAAGACACTTAAGCAGGTGTCATTATGTGACAAAAAGGGCACCAGTCATATTAAGCTTTTTTTTTCCACTTAAATTATTCACAGAAAGATTATTCACACACATATTTCAGTATTTTCCATCATCAGCACAATGTTGCAGTATCCTTTATGTGCACTGCTTGACTCTGTTCTACTTTGAGAAGCATTTAAGCTTATGATTGGAATTTTATTTTATGATGGTCATGATAAAAAGGCAAGAAAGTATGCAGAATAAAGACATCAAGCAGTTGGAAGAGAAAATTAGAGAGAAGGAATAAAAATATATAGCAAGGTATAATTCAAAATCATTGCTCAAGCTGATGATGCTTATGATAAGGTATAATGTAATTGCTCAGTTGGGTAAATATAATAATGTAATAATTCAGAAGACCTAAGCAAGAAGATCATCAACTCTTAACCTGACAGTTTAATAAACCTAATTGTATTCGCAGCACTATTCATTATGTTAATGACTGCATCCTGGACAGCCCTGAGAGACATCTGAGCAGCTGCCCACATGAAGTGTGTCTCTGTTGCAAGATCCTATCTCGGACAGCAGTCGTATGTTGATGACTAAGGAAGAGTAGAAACAGAGCAAGCAGATATTGTGTTTCCTCCTAAGATTCTCCAGCTACAAAAAATTTTCAGCTCAGGTCAATCGTGAATTTAAGACCTGATACAAAGGCATCAAGATAAAAAAAATTAGACTAATTACAGTAATATTGCTGAGGCCTATGGAGAATTTAGCTCTCCATTTCATTCTCAGATTTCATTAAAGGTGATTTAGTGAGAAATTATTCATTGCTGACTAGTTAGATAACTGGTTTTGTTTCTGTAGGTCATGATCCTGTAAGTTATTTGAAGATCAGCTTATGTTTAAAAGCCTGTTTTACAGTCCTCTCCTTTGAGAAAGGTATAGTGTAAAGCATGTTCCTGATTCAGTTCAGAGAATAAATTAATTTTGTTCCCTTGCAGACCAGTTCTAGAAATATAAGCTTTAAAAGTAAAAAGTACTTGTCTTGTCTGAGTTTTGGCACATGTGACATTTACTCCTTCACATGTCTGCATGCAGTGAGAGATCACTATGTAAGCAAAGAGTAAGCACTGTTTGAAACAGAAGGATGAAGCACTAAACTGTGTGTCAGAAGATTAGAAGCAACTATTCTATCTCTATAAAACATTGCTAGCGCATTTCAGTGCCAGTTACAAACTCGATGACATATTTGGTTAAGTATTACAGCTTTGGTTTTACTTCTGAAGACACAAAAGAAATTAAAATGATCCAAAATACCACGTATTTCCTCACACAGAGCTTACAGACTTAATAGACCCATCATTTCCAGTGAACATCTTGTACCTTAGCATTAGCTGAAGCTCTTGTAATGATCCATTGAGGGGTGAGACATAAAATTCATGTCATTGCCCTGGTACGAAACAGATGAAAACAGAATTATCTGTCTTCTTCAGAAAGACAAGGTCATTCAGTCTGCCATGTAGGAGTATAACCAATACCTAGATACAGACATGAGACATGGGATTTTTTTACTTAATTTTCTGCTCTTCCACCTTGGTAACCATGCTTTATGTATTTCTGTATCTCTGTTGTGTCAGGAGTCAGAGCAGGGGCCTCGGACCATCACTGTGTGAAGCAGCTGATGATGTTTCCAGTCACAGGAAGCAGCAGTAATCCATGCCACCCCTTATTAAATTGTACTATTATATTGTTTTTCCACTGTCTTCTTAGTAAAATCTTCTCAGATTATATTTCTTTAGTCTTGTGAACACTGCCTTGCAATAAAAGCAATTAAACAGCAGCCTCATTTGGATCCACTTTTATCCTGATGCATTTTCTTCTCAAGTACCAATGAAAGGCAGAGACCAGCTGTTATGTTTGTTCTGCAGTAGCTGCCAGCCAGCACTGCCATCTCCACTACAGCAGGAAAACTTATTTGCCTCCAGGCACTTTTTCTTAATGAGAAAAATTCAATTGCACACTCTCACCCATATTTTGTGTGGTATCTAACTCAGTAAGACTACTATCTCAGATGGGCTTTGAAGGTGTTATTACAATTAAATAACAAATACAACTTGCTCCCTGGTGCACATTTTGTACAGAGCAACTCAACCACGTGCAAAGATAGAGCCATAGCCCCTGCCCTGAAGACTTCACTATCTAAAGATATAAAGCAGTCACAGATAAGAGGTGACAGAAAACTTGACCAGAAAACTGAAGCTGTTTTGAGATGCTTTCTTTGGTTTTGGGGTTTGTTTTGTTGATTTGGGTTTTTTCGGTTTTTAAACTTTGATATGTAAATATCCTGTTTCGTCCCTGCCCTCAGTACATCTAATCTAATTGAGCTGAATAAAATTTCTTCAGTTTACTAATTCTGCTGCTAATGGTCACATGCGATATAATACTTTCCCTTCACAGGCAATTTCCTTTGGCATTTCTAGGAATCATGCTCTCTACAGTTACAGAATTAATGAAGAAGAGAAAAAGAACACACAGAAATATTTAGACTGTTAATTCCATAGGGTTGGGATGGACTTTACCATTATACAGTAAGATCCTAGTTTATGACAAGAATTACTATGACATCCTGTAATTCCACTAAAACTTATATGTGCTGTAGAATTTCAGACATAACCAAAACACCAAGAAATACCTTTTTCACTGCTGCAATACGAATGAGTTGAATTCTCATGCTGCATTTCCAGATGCATAATAACAAAATTCTGCTAACTAAATGCATGATAATTTTGTTTAGCCAGCTAATACTTTCCAGTTTATAAATCAAGTGATAGCTGAAGGCAACAACACATTCCATAAAAATTGCCATTTTTAAGGCAAAAATCAAATTTCCATACATAAATGTTCCCATAAAGAGCTGCCCTTTCCCTAGTCTAATGCTTCCCTATAGTCTAATGCTTAGACTATATCTGTAAATAGTGACAGCTTAATTAAAAAAGGCTGGAGTTGAAGCCCATTGCAAACTTAGATTTTTCCTGTTAATCCAATGGTCAATACACATTTTGCCTACAAAAAGCTTTTCAGAATATGAATGCAAGTCTCAAAGAATGCCATAGAAATTTGGCTTTGTCTCCTACCTCTACCTATGTAGTGCTTTTTTGTCTCTCATAGTGCTTTTTCCCTCAAGAGATGTGATCACCCTTGCTACTTTATACCCTTTCTCTGTTGTGTGGGTACTTTCAGATTTCTTCTTGCCTCAGCAGTGATATGATACAAGACAATTAAGCAACAGCAATCAAAATGGGAACCTCTAGCACAAGGAGAAACACACGCATTTCTTGGTGAAACTACCATTTTTNTGTAGTGCTTTTTTGTCTCTCATAGTGCTTTTTCCCTCAAGAGATGTGATCACCCTTGCTACTTTATACCCTTTCTCTGTTGTGTGGGTACTTTCAGATTTCTTCTTGCCTCAGCAGTGATATGATACAAGACAATTAAGCAACAGCAATCAAAATGGGAACCTCTAGCACAAGGAGAAACACACGCATTTCTTGGTGAAACTACCATTTTTGTTCATTGAAACAATCTTTGGTTACCGGGGACCAGGTTTGCTTGTCCTGAGATGTATTTTAGATGTTCCTATCTCCAGATCAGGTGCTGCCAAAACAAAAAGAAGTTTCTGATAAAGTAGTGTTGCTCAATCTTTTCCCCTCAAAAGATTTTCTCCATACTCTGGGGACTTTGAGTGCCCCTTTTCGAATGGCTCTGAGTGTGGCAATCAGTCTTCCGTGAGACTTCTAAAATAATCTTAACTAAAATGTAGAGGACCAAAAAATTAGCATCAAAATTCCCCAAAAGTATTAGCTGCAAATCCATCAGGAATTCTTCCTGCCTGGAGTAATCCCCAAGGAGGTGGGGGAATAGAGGGGGAAGGGGTGGTGAACACTTAAAAAATCCTTTGGTTTGTTAAGATACATAAAATCATAGAAAATTTTCTGTTTAAAGGCACCTTTGGGGGTCATCCTGTCCAATATCCCTAATGAAACCAAGGATAAGTTGAAGATTAGATCAGATTGCTGTATCCCTTTTCTAGCCAAGCTTTGAATGTTTACAGGGATGGAACTTCCAGATCCTCTCTAAGCCTCTGCTCTGGTGCTCAACTAGCTTCAGCATAAACTTTTTTTTTTTAATATCTCTCATTCCCTTGCTGTAATTTGTGTTCAGTGAGTCCTGTGCTTTCACCGTGTACCTCCATGAAGAGCCTGGTTTCATCTTCTGTCCTTTAGGAAGTTATAAAGAGTAACAAGATTCCCTGCAGCTTTCTCAAGGCTAAACAAGCTCATCTCTCAGCCTCTCCCCATACATTGGGTGCTTTATCCTGTGGGCTGATGGCCTCTGTGGGAACCACGTCAGTATGAGGATACTTCAGTTTTGCTCTTGGGAGCCCAAAGCAGGACACAGGACTCCAACTGAGGTCTCCTAATTGCCAAACACACAGGAATAAAAGCTTTCCCTGAACTCCTGGCTACTCTCCTGCAAAAGCTGCCTCATGTACAGCTGTCCTGTATCACTGTGAGGGCTCGCTGCTGACTCACGTTCACTTGCAGTCTGCCAGGATCCAGAGGCAACTGTGCTCAGAGAAGAGAGGAGTGGGGATATGTGAGAGGAACAGCTCTGCAGACACCCAGGTCAGTCTGTTTCAGATGCACACAGACAGAATCAGCCCAAGTATCAGGATTTTCTGTTTTACTTATTTCATTCACACCTTTGTAATTGTTCACTTCTCTTGGAAGAAAAGCTTGAGAGAAAAATATATTATCTCTTGTCCATTAAAAAACCTTTTTAAAAAGTGACAGCACTTCTCTTACAAATAAGGATTTGAGTATGCACACTCCAGATGTTGAAAAACTTTGTATTTGATTCTGTTTTAGAAACAGCAAAAATCTCCAGGGCAAAAAAAAGCACAAGTGTACTATATTGTCTTCGAAATTAGAAAAATGATACATTGACTATTTTGCAATTAATGGTTTGTAACTTAATTCTGAAATATGAGCTAAATTGTCAGTGGATATAATCTAGGATAAATACAAGGATGAAAATGGAGAAATTATTCTTTNTAGAAATTTGGCTTTGTCTCCTACCTCTACCTATGTAGTGCTTTTTTGTCTCTCATAGTGCTTTTTCCCTCAAGAGATGTGATCACCCTTGCTACTTTATACCCTTTCTCTGTTGTGTGGGTACTTTCAGATTTCTTCTTGCCTCAGCAGTGATATGATACAAGACAATTAAGCAACAGCAATCAAAATGGGAACCTCTAGCACAAGGAGAAACACACGCATTTCTTGGTGAAACTACCATTTTTGTTCATTGAAACAATCTTTGGTTACCGGGGACCAGGTTTGCTTGTCCTGAGATGTATTTTAGATGTTCCTATCTCCAGATCAGGTGCTGCCAAAACAAAAAGAAGTTTCTGATAAAGTAGTGTTGCTCAATCTTTTCCCCTCAAAAGATTTTCTCCATACTCTGGGGACTTTGAGTGCCCCTTTTCGAATGGCTCTGAGTGTGGCAATCAGTCTTCCGTGAGACTTCTAAAATAATCTTAACTAAAATGTAGAGGACCAAAAAATTAGCATCAAAATTCCCCAAAAGTATTAGCTGCAAATCCATCAGGAATTCTTCCTGCCTGGAGTAATCCCCAAGGAGGTGGGGGAATAGAGGGGGAAGGGGTGGTGAACACTTAAAAAATCCTTTGGTTTGTTAAGATACATAAAATCATAGAAAATTTTCTGTTTAAAGGCACCTTTGGGGGTCATCCTGTCCAATATCCCTAATGAAACCAAGGATAAGTTGAAGATTAGATCAGATTGCTGTATCCCTTTTCTAGCCAAGCTTTGAATGTTTACAGGGATGGAACTTCCAGATCCTCTCTAAGCCTCTGCTCTGGTGCTCAACTAGCTTCAGCATAAACTTTTTTTTTTTAATATCTCTCATTCCCTTGCTGTAATTTGTGTTCAGTGAGTCCTGTGCTTTCACCGTGTACCTCCATGAAGAGCCTGGTTTCATCTTCTGTCCTTTAGGAAGTTATAAAGAGTAACAAGATTCCCTGCAGCTTTCTCAAGGCTAAACAAGCTCTCTCAGCCTCTCCCCATACATCAGGTGCTTTATCCTGCGGGCTGATGGCCTCTGTGGGAACCACGTCAGTATGAGGATACTTCAGTTTTGCTCTTGGGAGCCCAAAGCAGGACACAGGACTCCAACTGAGGTCTCCTAATTGCCAAACACACAGGAATAAAAGCTTTCCCTGAACTCCTGGCTACTCTCCTGCAAAAGCTGCCTCATGTACAGCTGTCCTGTATCACTGTGAGGGCTCGCTGCTGACTCACGTTCACTTGCAGTCTGCCAGGATCCAGAGGCAACTGTGCTCAGAGAAGAGAGGAGTGGGGATATGTGAGAGGAACAGCTCTGCAGACACCCAGGTCAGTCTGTTTCAGATGCACACAGACAGAATCAGCCCAAGTATCAGGATTTTCTGTTTTACTTATTTCATTCACACCTTTGTAATTGTTCACTTCTCTTGGAAGAAAAGCTTGAGAGAAAAATATATTATCTCTTGTCCATTAAAAAACCTTTTTAAAAAGTGACAGCACTTCTCTTACAAATAAGGATTTGAGTATGCACACTCCAGATGTTGAAAAACTTTGTATTTGATTCTGTTTTAGAAACAGCAAAAATCTCCAGGGCAAAAAAAAGCACAAGTGTACTATATTGTCTTCGAAATTAGAAAAATGATACATTGACTATTTTGCAATTAATGGTTTGTAACTTAATTCTGAAATATGAGCTAAATTGTCAGTGGATATAATCTAGGATAAATACAAGGATGAAAATGGAGAAATTATTCTTTACAGCAATAAAGCATCACAAAATAACTAATTATTGTTAAATTTTAAACATCATAAGTATCATGTTGTCCTCCATTACAGAATTTTTTTCACTAACTTTATACTAACAATGGATTGTCTTTTTCATTGTGTACTGAAAATTGCTTTATTTCCTCATTGCTTTTGACTACACCTTGTAGAAAATACCTCTCAAATCACAATTAAGATGACAATGTTTGCCTCTCCTTTGCCCAGGTAAGAAGACATGCAGAGCGTTGAATGTAGAAACTGCTTTTACATCTATCTTCAAGGTTTGGAACAGATCCTAAATGCTTCAATTAACCTGAAGAATTACCCAATTATTCACAGTAAGGCATACTTAGGTCATTAGTAAGTTATTCCATAGCCCACTACAAGTTGTCTTGGGAAGTTGTTTTTATAATAGTAAATCAAATAATGGGCCAGTATGAACTTCTTGCTTTTCTGCTGTATCTGAATTATGAAGCCTCTCAATTGTATTTGTCCTGTGCAGTAAAATTAGTTCAGAGAGCAACAGAATTTTTTTTTTACTACTTTGAAAGAGTTTATAATGTTCGCAAGCATATCCACATGTAGGGAGTAACAGGCAATATAAGTTACATGCAAAAGCAGAGGTTGAGTGCTCTGCAGTGGGTCCAGTTAAGGGACCTAAAATCTTGAAATCCAAACAAAATAAAAATTCAGGAAACAAAGGTCAGTTTTGGCTTCTACTCAGTGTACTACCCTTGTAAGAAATTTTTCCCACATGCTGCACCTGACTGCTGCTGTGCTCCTACATGGTTAAGCCTCCATTGCTTATTGGCCTTCTCAGTGGAGGATAACACACAGCTCTGATCTGAACCCATTTATCCATGTGGTTCCGTTTCTGTGTATTCCAGTTTGATTCTACACACTGACAGATCCAAGAGTGCAGAGAAGATTTGTGCATCCCTGTTTATTTGTCTTCCAGAGATCTGTAGAAGTATACAAAAGGTTTAAAAGCTCTCCCAATTTCGTTAGATTTTCTGGAGGTTGCAAATAATTTATTTTTCTTTCCCTCTCCCGTACTTTTTTTAAAAATTCTGATGCTTCAGAAACACAATGTTGTCCAAACAACAATATCTGACACTTCATTTCTTTCACACAACTTTAATTTTAAAACACAAGAATTTCTGACTCATTCTGAACATTACCTGTCTACATTTATTGCTTTAATTAAAAACAGGAAGAAGAATGCAGAGGTAATTTTATTTTGGGCTCTAACCTATTCATGGCACATAAGTAGTAAATTACTATCATCTTCTACTATAAAAAAATTACATTGTATGTCAAAGTATATCACCTGAACAGCATCTTCAAAGAGTTAATTATCGTGAAATAGTCCCTCTGCATTGGGGGAAATGGTCTATCACCAGTTTTCCCCTCATTGTTTAGGCTGCTTGGTGGCAGAAGGCTGAAGTATTTGTTCTACGCTGATATTAGGATTCAAAAGACAACACTACTAATGAAGTAGACAGACTGGTAGCACCACTTATTGTAGAACAAATTTTGCCCATAGATCACAATAAATGCCAAGTTTCTACACATCTTATAAGTCACTCAAGGAATATTCTTATAGAAATCCAATTGCTTTCTATAAAGTAGAAGAAGCATCACTTTTATAAATTCAAATTAATGATTTTCTGGTAAACAGAAATCAAATAAAATCTTTCCAGGGTAGGAGGCTTCATAAAAAATCCCATCTCGCAACTGCATTAGAAGGCATGAACAGAGCACTGGTGAAAGATGGGAAATGAACAGCCCTGCCAGCAAACCCTCCTTTTGTAACAGGTGTGACACAGCTTCTGCAATGTCTCACTTCTAAAGAGAGGGTTCTTTATCTATAGAGAAACAACATTTTAATACTATACCAGCTAAAAGTAAAATATTCTACAGAGAAACATGTGTCCCATGCCAGTTTTATAATTTCAAGTAACTTAGAAATTTGGATGTATCTTAAAATCTTGCTTTGGTGAGCAAACAGATGAAAATATACTTTCCTAGTTAGCCTCAATTCAAACTACTTTCCTGTCCCAAGGTAACTAGCAATTCAGACAGTCCCACTTGCGGTGTTTTCCCACAGATCATTGGATGTGAACTTTCCTTTAAAGATCATTGTTTCAAAATATAAAACACTGCCTGAAGATACAAGAAAAATATCACAGCCCTGTTCACAATGACATTCAATTCACTCCAATATAGCTAGCCTGGATCTGGAGGCCTTCATTTCTACTGTCCTAACTAAAATGTATCCTGGAAACTGAAATTCAGCAGCTCACTAACTGCTTACAGCATTCTGCTGTCCCAGAATTTCTTGGTGCAACAATCTACCTATCTAAGATGTTGAAAAATATTTTCTTTATTTATAGTCAGTGTCAGAAGTGCTGTCCTTTAGTGGCCTCTGGAATTTCTCTATGCTATTTTATTTGTTATATCTCCCTCTGTTCTCTCAGAATACCTACTGCTTTCTTTACTGTTTCAGTCATTCCTTGAACACTAGAGCAATCACTATGGTTTTGCAGCGTTTTACCACAAAATGCTCCTATTTCCCAGAACTTGCTTTCAATGCCCAGCATTTTTTTTCAGTGGACTGCAAAAGATTTCAAAATAACTAGAATTAACACATGGGTGAGGGTTATGGAGAGGAAAGAACAGGTCCTCTGGAGGGGCTGCAGCTGCAGAAAGGGAGGGAAGTAACGAGCCGAGGGAAGGCTGGACATTTGAAAGGAAGCTTAGAGACTGAAGGCAGAACTGAGCTGGATTGCTGCAGAGTCTGGATTTACTCTGAATTGCTTACCTTGATTTGCTGCCTCGTATCTGTCTTTTTGAATGAGAAATTTAAATTACACGTTGAAAATTAAGTCACAAGAGCTTGAAATATATCAGTGGGCTGATATTCAACCACCAGGACGTTCCCTTAATGATTTTTAATCCTTCTTCTGCTGGGCTGGAAGAATGTACTAATGGCAGAAGAAGGATTATATCCGCACCTACATTCTTCCCTCTACTGCCTGTTCTTGTTATAAATGCTTCAGCAGTCTCTGCCTCAGACAGTGAATTACCTCAGTGACATCCAGGATGGCAAGACTATTGTTCAAAGTCAAAAGTACACACTGTTCCTAAATGTGAGCCAGTAGCCAAGTTCTGCTTTTACCTTCAAAATCTGTCTGTCTAAATGCACATGGAATGAGTATGCACTACCAGGAACAGAAAACTGATGTGCCAATAGGATACTACATCCCAAAATGACTTGTCTGAAGAGCTGGAGCCAAATCCATCCGCAGGAAGAATTCTGATGGGGATACATGAATAAATGGTTCTTCTTTCTGTATTACAGGCAGGAAATAATGTTGCAGATTACTCTGAACAACCACACTCCAGGCCTTCTAATACCAGTTATTTGTGCTTGTGGCAGCGCAAGCGGCTGGAGCCGCTCCGGCCACTCAGACCAGCCCCAAGGTGTGGTGGTCGAGAGCCCAAACCTGAGGTTTCACTTTTGGTTAGGGTGAAAACCCACAATCCCCCAGTTCAGTTAGCTGCATAGTTTGATTGGTTTGTGTTTCCCCGTCTGAGTTTCATGCAAAATGTTATGAATATTCATTTCCTCTCATTAATATTCATCGTTTCTAGAAACTTCTGTTATACTTGACACCCCATTGGTTCTCCCTCCGAGCCCCTCCCATGTGTTATCCCTATTGGCCCAAGTTCTGTAAACCCTGCCTTTCATCCCCCATCCTATTGGTTATATCCTTTAATCCTACCTTCCCGGGTCCCCATATAAAACCCACTGCAAACCCCTCAGACCCTGTTCTTCGTCCCTGCCCCTTCACTGGAATAAATCTGCCTGTGGACCATCAAACGAAGAGTCCCCTCTCTACTTTTTTGTTTCTGCTGGCGCGCCTTTCTAACTGCTTTGGAGAAAGCCCCTTTTGGGTGAGGAGCTCAGTCTCTGCCTGTCTTTGTGAATGTCTGCCCTGGGAGAGAGAGCTCGCCACAGCTAATCTCCGGGCTTTTGTGTGGAGCTGCGAGCCATTGTATGTGCTTACCTCAGAAAATTGTCATTGGTCTAAGACTGAAGATTTTGATTCTTCAAATATAAAAAGCTATTATGAGAGGCTTTCTTCACAATTTGAGATCAACCCCGATGTCCTAGCAAAGAAAACAATGTGTGTTAGAAAATGGCACCCAAAAATCCATTAATCTTTTCTTAATTGAACTTTCTCAGCCAAACCCACATAAAATTCATAGTCTCCATTAATATTATACTGTTGTTTGATTCCACTCAAGTGTCTCATTTTATTTTACTTTTACTCCAGTAACTGCTTTTTTCCCTGTTGTAAAATCATCTTTTAGCTCTCAATTTCCTCTGTTATCGCTCACCAGAAACCACACGTTATCCCCACTCCTAAAGACTGCTGTCTAAAGCACTACAGAATGAAAAGTCACTGAAGTTGTTCTGGGCTTTCTGTATCAGTGTGATTCAGAACAGACTGAACTGTAGCCTCTACTGCATTCTATTTTCAAACATTTTGCTTGTGTCTTAGGTAAAAAGTGACTAATCTGCCCTGTGCTAGCTGACTGGTCTTAGATCCCTGTAACTTAAAAACACTGCTTAGCATATGATTTGCATACCCCTCCCTGCATATGGCTGGCCATAAGAATAAATCACTTGTTTCAAAATCTGGGAGTTCAAAAACTGGGGGGTTTGCGCAGGGAAGTAGAGAAGGAATCCTGTTTTGCACAAGAAAAATTCAAGGATTTTTGAAACATTTTATAAGAGTAATGAACATAAAACATGCCATTGCTTCAGAGTAGTTAATGTGATAATTAAGTTTTGAGTAAAAAGCCAGAAAAGATACTAAGCTCTCTGAAGAAACCTAAATTCAACATTTGATAAGAAAGCTCTACTAACATTGCATTTGTCCTTTATTTCATTTAATTAAAGGAGACATAGGCTCAGGCTTACAGAAGAGGTACTAAATTGCTATTCTTTGTTTTTTGATTCTGAGGAGATTGCATCTTGGTTTACTTTGGGAGAACATTTTAAGACTCCTTGTCCTGGTTTTGGCCAGAATAGAGTTAATTTTCTTCATAGTCCTGGCACACTGTTGTGTTTTGGATTTAGGATGATAACAATATTGATAACACACTGATATTTTAGCTGTTGTTGAGCAGAGCTTGCACAGAACCAAGGCCTTTTCTGCTCCTCACCTCACCAACAATGAGGCTGGGGTTGCACAAGCAGCTGTGAGGGGACACAGCAGAGACAGCTGACCCCTACTGACCCAAGGGATATCCCAGACCACACATGTTCAACATATAAACCAGGGGAATGTGGGCCAGGGGCTGCTGCTCAGGAAAAAGTTGGGCATCAGTCAATTGGTGGTGAGCAATTGTTTTTTATTTGCATCACTTATTTTTCTTAGGATTTACTTCTCCTTTTCTTATTTCTTTTTCATTTATTAGTAATATTTATGCTATTTTTATTATTATAATCATATTTTATTTTAGTTTAAACAGTTCTTATCTCAACCCACCAGTTCTCTCACCTTGCTCACTCCGTTTCTCTCTCCCATCCCACCCTGAGGAGTGAGCGAGCGACCATGCAGAATTCCTAGTAGCCACCGGGGTTCAAACATGAAGTAAATATTTTGAACTTTATTCTCAATGCCATTCCCTGTTCTCAAGAGAGTTTTTTACTTTTATGCATTTTTCCCGTGCCAAATAAAACCCCTGCACGTTCATCCTGGAATCCATTGGCATGCCCTTTGTTTCCCTGCTCGTGCAGAAGGGAGACAACCTCAAGGCCTCTGTGGTTCTGCTGTGTGGTAATGTGAGGTGAGGTCCTGCTGCAGGTGCTGCATGTGCCAAGCTCAAGTTTGGGCACTGTCACTGCTATTTGAGACTGATCCTGACTCTTATAACTGTCCCTGTTGTGCCACTGGCATACCTATTGCATTGGAATGGCCAATAAATAGCCCCCGGAAACTCTGGTATCTGAATTGGTTCAGATTTATTATACTGATGAACTAGTGACTTCCTGTACTGGATGTTTGGATTTATATCACGGGTCCTCAAGTCACTAAACCAATAAATTACTCCTTCTGGTCAGCTCATGTTTCTTTTTGATTGAGACTGCTGCTGTGCAAATCCACCAAATCCATGATCACAGCTACAGCCTCTGTCCAGGTTCCCTACCAGATGTAATTCACTCAGTCTGTGTGCCTGGAGAGTGCACTACAACACAGGTTTATTTACCTCAGTCCCAAATTTTAATGCCAGTTGGAAAAGTCTGGAGACAGAAATTCCCCGCATGTTCTCAGAACAAGGAAAAGAGTAGCAGCAGCAGTGTGACCACGGTCTCTTCTTCAGTGCACCTCACACACCATGGTGAGGGCAGAAGGAGCATCTTTGCCATCCATTAAACTCTTGGCCTCACTGCTAATGTGCTCAGCTCCATCCTTCCTTGTCATGGTGTGGCAGCACTGGCCAGCCACTGGGATGCCCTCAGCAGTCTGCCGGGTCAGCTACTTGGGGAGCGCGAGCCCGGGCAAAGGAAGCCTGGAGGTCTGAACTGCGGCACCCTCGCCGGAGCAGGAGTGGCACACAAAAACCAACGAGGACGCAGCTTCCTCAGCGGAGGGAGCTTCCCCCAGGCTGGTGGTCAGGCACGCAGGCGTAGGTGAAGGAGGGGAGAGGGGTCTGATGCACGGGTTTCAGAGATTTATTCTTCTGAAGGGTCAGAGGCAGGAGACCAGGAATAAGGGAAGGAACACGTGTTTTATACTGGGACAAAGGGAGGAGGAGTAAAGGGTTACAACCAATGGGGAAAGGGAACATGGGAGGAGTCAACAGAGGAACAGCCAATGGGGATAGAACAGAGGCGGGATTAATGCAGACAACCAATGGGGTACTGAGGAAAGAGGAACATTCTAGAACATAATGCGTGTGGAACCGGGGGAACACATAAACATAGGCTTATACATAAAACTAGTAGGGGAATACACAAACCAATGGGGCTGCAGGGGGCTGTGGGAACTCGCCATAACTGAAAGGTGGATTTTAGGGATTTTCACTGCAACATCATGATGCTGCCAGGTGGAGGCAATGTTTGCACTGAAAGCTGAACTTTTCTGCTTCACATCATGCAGAATTCACAGCCACAATTAAATAATGCTGTGTCCTGATCGTTAACAGCTCGGCCCGTACAGTCATGATGGGATGAGGAAAATCAGCCTAGACGAAGCAAAATTACCAGTTTCCAGAAATGTTAACAGCCCACTTTGGATCAGGCCCTTGGATCAGGCATTTAAAAAAAACCTTTATTAATAAAATAAATCTGACTTCAGTGTTATCCCTGACCAGCACTATTGGATCAGGATAGAAACCCATCCATTCAGAGGTTTGCTCAGTGGAACTATTTGGGGAAGAATATAAGGGCAGACAAAGCAAATATATTGTGGCACACAATCTTCCCATCTCCCCGCATTCACTTCTTTTGTCTTCCTGAGATAAGTGTGATTTGTATGTACATAGTAACTTAAGTGGATTTCTTCTTCATAAACTTCTCTGAATTTTACTTGAAGTTCACAAAACTACTAATTAATCCAAAACAAATATACCTAATTGGGTTTTCTATCTACTGGATATAAGGTTCTTTGAGCAGAGACAAGGAAAGAAGGAAAACATTACAAATAGTTGACAGAGGTGTTGCTTTCTCCCTGTCAAAAAAAGCAGTACTTCGTCAGCCCATTATTTACCTCTAAATATTTGAGCATCATCATCTTGCCTAGAAGTGTAGAATAGCCTTTTAGACTGATCTTAAGACATTCTCCTAATCTTCATCACTTTTTTAGAACCAGGTCTAGTTTACTAAGATAGATTTCTTTTTTTCCTTTCTCTTTTTTCTTTTTCTTTTCACTTTTCTTCTCTACTAGATTTTAAAATATTTCCTCCTTTCACCTTTTTTAACTTACTCTCTAACTGTGTGCATGCAGTTGCTTTAACCCAAAAGACTGCTTTCTAGAAAACCAAGGGTAGATAGAAGCCAATTTGTGTCAACAAGATGTAAATCAATCTAGTTTTTAGCTATCTCTCAAGGTACAAAATAGTCAGTCATTTGACGATTTGCTCAGTTCTAGGTTTAGTGCACAAAAGTCCTTCCTTGGAACACAATCAGGAAGCAGATCATGACTAAAGAGATTCACATTGTGGACTTAATCTTCCAAAGAGCCAAGGAGTTTTATCAATGATTGCTAAAACTGAGGATGACAGAGCATGACTCATACACATAATGACTTCTGTCCTTTGGGATCTCAGTTGTGTCATTAATGGATTCTCAGACGTGTGATTTTTAATTACCTCAAAAGACAAGATATGCCAGCATGTTACCCAGTTCCTTCAGGCCAAATTGCTTTGATGTGCAGCAGTGAATTTCCACTGACTCTGCTGAGCAGGATTTTGAGAGTATGGCAGCTTCATGGGCTGATACTCATCACTCTTGCATGAGAGTTCTCCCGAACTAATAAAGCTGCCAGACAGTAGCTGGAGCAAGTCCTGTGAAAACCTTGTAGAAACAATACCTCACTGGTGCTGTGATAAAATCACTCCTTATCTCTCATAGAATTTGAAGCATCTGAAGTACAAAAACAGCACAGTTCTCAGCGGTATAGAAATATATTTTCAAGGGGTAGAAAACACCTCTATTTTTCAGACATATAATCAGTAGCAGCCAATACTGTCTAACTTTATTCCACCTCACTGAGGAAGAAAGAGTTTAGTCCTATGCTGGCTTTGTAAGAGAAGGTGTGTTGCTATAGGTAGGAGCAGACAGACTCATAGAAAGTGAAAGAGATGCAGAAGGAATAAAGGGATGAGGATTCTTGCCTGAAAGGGTTAGTCAAGACAATGTGATAATTAAAAGAATAGTTTGCATCTCCTCTTTACCTAAGTATGTTCTTTTCACATGACATATTGTCACTTTGGGCTCATGAGATGGAAGGTAGCACTCTTTCACTAGCTGCTAGTATTGGTCACTTTGGATGATTTGTTCACCTGGCTGAATAGACTTTGCTTTCTTTTCTCAGATGAAGTCTGAAGTCAAACTTAGCTTCGGTAGAGTCCCTGATGATAAAACAGTTGTTTGTGGTATTTGATAGAAGAATTTATCAAGGACTAAAACCTTGAGCTGGGGACTCTAGAGTCGTGTGTTGTCCTTTCCCTGCTCTGATGAAGCCAAGGAGACATGAGTTCAACAGGGTGGTAACTGGTCCCTCCAGCCTTTACATTTATTTATACAGTCGGGTGAATGGGTCTGTTCCCAAAGTTTCTGAAGCAGAGGGGGAATTCATGGAGGTCTTCAGGATATAACTCATCTGTCCATGGCAGGCATAACTATTCTACCACACTTACCCTATCAGTGGTTCTGGAATCTACCGCACTTATCCTGTCAGTGCCTCTGGAATAACAAAGCAGACACTTTCTGTATTTCCAGATATTAACATTATGTTTTCATTTCTTATAACCACTGCAGAATGGAGCCTGATGAATGAGTTATGCCTTTGGTGCCAGCTGACATCCAGCTGAACTTGCTACTAGAATTTTAACAGCATGGTCAGCAGCAGCATGCTGGTATGTGTTTTGCAGCAGTTCTCAGTTTCAGACATTTAGTTAGAACAGTCATTTCTCTGTCAATGGCAACAGCAAGAAGCAAATTTTAAAAAGCTCGGATGCTTCTAGAAACAAAACAAAACAAAACAACAAAACAAAAGAGACCCAAATTACTAAAAAGCAGCAGATTTGCGTACATGTTAAAAATTACTGAAAGCCAGATTGTTGCTGTCGTGCCTCTTGCTGTACAACTTATTTAGAAGCAGCTGTTGGTCCTGGCTTAGGGCAAGGTAACTCTCTTCGGAAAATCATTTGCCTCTAGAGATGAAAAGAGCGGGTCCCTGTACAGCAGCACTCTCGCAGTTCAGCTGAGGTCCAGTATCAATTCAACAGTTCTGTCACTGCCTTTTCCAGATTACTGTTCGCTTGGCATAGAGAAGTACACAGCAAAATAAAAAAAGACCTAAGGTCTCAGAATGAAGAGAGGAAAACAAAAATATTGCCAATAGCTTTTTTACCCCCCTTTCACTAAATCCGGCTCTCCAACAGCCTGGTTCTTTGCTTCGTTAGCTAAATGACTGTTAAGTAAAATCTAATTTGTATTTGTGAAGAAGCTTCTCTCTCATCTATAGATTTTCAAGTACATTTCAGACACCCAAGTGCTATGTGTAAGAACAGACAAGGATTATAAATTACTGTTTTGAGGCCAGACCATTTTATTTGGTTAGCTTGAAGCAGAGCATGAAACTTGAGACATCAAGGAGGCTGGAACATAAACCCAGGAGCACCTGAGAGAAATGAGGGTTGTCTTGTCTTTGTAAACTATTTTTCAAGGGTCTGTAGCTTTGTGTGGCTCACAGCTCACCATCAATCTAAGGACATGGGCAAAGATTCAGGCTAGTTGTCAGAAAAAAAAAAAAAAAAAAGAAATGACAGAAAGAAATATTTGTCTTCTAACTTATCCTGTGTGTTTGCAAAGCCAACATTTCACCACAATGCTCTGAGGAGCTGTTTGTGTCCTGCTGGAGTCAAACCTGTAAACTTCTGGGAAAAGGAGGATCACAGTGTCCAGCTGAAGGACCCAGAACAGAGGGTGAATGCCTCTGTTGGCCTTTGTGCCAATATTTAATTAGAGTTACATTTAGTCATGCTTCTTCCTCCCTTTCTATGCATCCTTCATGGAGTATTTCTTTCTGTTAGTAGCTCCATCAGGCATCTCCATCAGTAGCTCCATTGGTGTCTTTTTGCACAGATGCTCAAAATCATGGGTTGAATTGTGATTTAGACATTAATCAACAGACTAATGTGCATGTGCTTAAACAACAGGGAAAGAAGAGAAAAGATCATAGATATTCATTAATATTTCTTGGTTGCTCAGTAGGACTTCACTTATCACAAAGATTCAAAAAAACCCAAACCAGACAGGCTGTTTACCTCAGCTGGTAGTCACGAATCAAACATCACCCCCTCAAGTACAGAGCACACACGTTGCAGTTAACTACTAAGTCTGTGAGATTATATGTTTCGATCATTTAATGATAATCATTCTGAGGGGAATAACTTTGCTAGAGTAGATTTTGCTTTTGTAAAACATTAACTACACGACATCTGCCTGATTTAATAATATTTAAATTAACCATTGTTCTACGGCCAAAGATGATCTGTTAAATTGCAAGATAATGTTTCAGAAAGAAGAACATGAGTGATTGCAGTTTTGTTTTCTCTGAGCTTTATGAGGAGGCTTTATGGTTCAAAGTAAAGAATTATTTGACTTCAGTTTTCAGCAATGTAATTTCATGATAACTAGAATTCATGATTTTCATTTTTAAAGCAAACAGGATAAAACCCTTTCAGATATCTTTGGTAAAGTTCTCTTCTGCTTTAATAACTACATTAACATAATAAGTAGATCTGACTCTTAAAACTTAGTGAAAAAGGATGAGGCAAGCAATGGAAAAATGGAGAAACATTGGCTCTTGCACCTTTTATCATGCTTAAACACTTTCTTCAGTCAGGCACATAAGAATGGCCAGAATGAAGCAGAATACTGCAAAGCCACCAAGCATACAAATAGCTTGTTTAAAAATCCTTGCATTTGCTCGAGCTCTGGGGTCATGGCTGTATTCTGCTGCCCTCTCCTGTCGCTTCCACGTCCTTACAGCAGTATCCACTACTGGCTGAATACAAGATTACACGAATTCACATCCACTTTCATGACAGCAAACCACTGCTCTAAAATTTTTCTGGGGCTGTACAGCTTTTTCAAAAGACCCTTTGAAAGCTCCGCTTCCTCACTGCAGCGCAGTGCTGTATTGCTTTGCATAGTAAATTAATTTAAGCTGTGGCTTTCTGTATGGCTTTATGTCATTGTATTTTGAAATAACAGGGTAAAATTATAAAGTCTATGAGATACTTCAGGATAAAAGCTTCTAGATAAAATCATCAACCCATAAAAACAAGAAAAAGTTATCCTGATGGCTCCAAGGAGCTCAAGCTTTTACTTTCTGGCAGGAATGATGCGTACTAGCAACTAAACCCAACTTGAAATAACTTACTGTCAATTGTTCATAGTCACTTTGCTGAGGGTGGATTACACAATCTGGCAGTAAAGTGTCTCCAGTTTTAATGAACAAGTAAATTCAGAGTAGACAAGGTAATTAAATTTGGTGCATGGCTCCAGGAGCACAGTAGATAATGACTCATTTATACTACTGGAATTCAGATTTTGAATCCCAAGAAGTCCATGCTTAGGCCATTGGATCAAACTGAGTAAGACAACTATTTCCCAGGCAACCCTTGGACAAGAAAATTCCTTCCCTCTCCTTGAAAGTTGGCACTGCGGCTTCTTATTAAAGATGTTAAAGCAGAAAATGTTTAAATTACTGCAAGGAATGCAACACGTTCAGGAAAATAATTTCAGTTTGCATAGAGTGGGTTGTTTACCTTTAATGTAAAGAGAGAAAATGTACACTTTAGAGCCATAAAGTGTACGTTGAAGTGTCCATTGAAGGGCTGACTGTGTAGAAATGCTCATTCTGAAAGATCACATCATAAAGACTGTATGTTTAATGAAGAGAACATGAACAACAAAATCAGCAAGGCTAACAGAAACAAGAAAAAACCAGACTATTCCTAACTTATAATTTTTTTTTTTAATCCTGCAGAGGGATCCAGGAGCTATAAAACCCAACAAATATTTTAAGAAATGAAGGAGGAGTATGTGGGCTTACACACTCACAGAGTGTGAAATGGCCCTTACCTCTTCGTGTCTTTCTGGACGCTGACTTATCCTGTCTGTAAGCAACTTTCCTCTACGTCTTTTACATCTCGATTTCTGAATTTTGTTAGTACTTTCCCACTGTGGAATAGAGACTTCATGTTTTGCCTGTTTTTCTCTCATAGCTGTGTCTGTTGCATGTTGAAAAACACCACCACAGTTTATGAAATAGGTGTTTTTACATCTGAAGCAGAAAATTCTTTCTCAATGTGTGGGCAGGGGTTTGGAGTGTCTACATGAATGTAGCTCTTTAGAGGGGAATCTCTCAGGTTAATTTCTGGTACCAAAGGGCAAATTTTGGTTTCACTTACACTGTGGAAAAACCAAAAAATTTCCTTGAATTCAGTGAAATGTCTGTTGTCTTATTTTCCACCAATCAAGCTATGGGTACAGGAAACCAGGAAACCACTCCTTTTGCTCCTGTTTGCTTCCCATTGTAGAAAGAATCTAAGGGATTGCCTTCTAGGATCAATATAATAAGGTGTTTCAAGGAAATGAAGCAGTGTGAGGACTCAAGTCGAAATGCACTGTATCTTCCTTTATTTTTTTATATTCATAATTTGAATCCTTTGTAATAAATAACTCTAATGTTTATTCTAATTCAATTTAGCATGTTCTTCAACCGATATTCGTTTGAGTTCCTAATAGTTATTATCATTCTAAGAGAGAGATGGGCCAGTTTCTCTAAATGGTGCTATCTGAAGTTTTGAGGAAACGTGTCCGTCTTTTTTTTCCACGAAGTGAAATCATGATTGAGTCTGTTGAAAACAACTGGAATACTTCAACACGAGAACAGAGGGACATGAGAATTCAGTTTACAAAATTTCCAGTTTCTGGGCTGAGTTGGAGCAGCACCTGAAGGGTCACATCGTAATGCAGAGTTTTATCATGGGACTTTCCCTTTCATTAACACAGGTTTGGCTTACACGTGAAACTCTTACCCGTTACCCCAGCATAGTTACACTGGTGTTACCAATGTAATCTACCTTGTCATGTTACTGTCACGATTCCTGAAATACCTTCCCAATGGCACAAGGATTGCGAGCACGAGGGGTTCCAAACCTGAGGAACACCACTAGATGGGGATGTTTTCTCACGTTCGCCTCATTCTCTGGCTCTGAGGGGTTGAATTTTCTTACTGTAAGTATATTCATTTTTGATGGCTTCACATTAAAAAGCAAAAAATGAGTTCAAGTAACTTTCAAGTAATATAAACGAGTCTCATGTGCTTGAAATATTTGCACATGGCAATGAACACGAGTATTGATGAGGTCTAGAGTGAGCTTGTTTAGACTTGGTGGAATGAATAGATGGTGGTGTATGAGCAGGCAGAAAAGATTGGAAGAATACCTGAGGCCTCCCTACTTTTGTGTAAAAAAATGAATTATTACTTATTTAGCTTATATCACATGGTGAAAAACATCTTTTAGCAACATTTCTTATCCACAAAACAGTTTTCAGCTTCAGAGTATTTAAATGCATTCATCCCCAAGGAAAAACTCTAAACAGGATATGGAGTGCATGGTCATAGCTGAAGTGACAGTTTCTATTGTCTTTCTACCCTCATCAGTATTCAATATAATGGCAAGGACAGGGACTGATTTAGAAACAGTTGAATAGCTAAAACAAATAAGGAGATCCCACAGAAACCATTATATGATTCTATGATCTAGAAAGACCTGCTATTCAAGTGAAGCTGGAGAAAAAACTGATCACTGAGGAGCTGTAAAAACTCATTAAAATAGATTTTAAGGTGCATTTTTAGTCAAAACAAGGTTATTTAAAAACACAAATATTTTTTCAAGTTTAATATTTCCTGCAGATATTATAATTTGTAATAAATGTTGCAGGAAACAAAGTTTACGTTTCTGAATCAATTTTTTTTTTCAAAAATTTCATTACTGACATTCAAAACTAAGTTATAATTCCTAAAGTCATCGAATCATCATAGAATGGTTTGGGTTGGAAGAGACCTTAAAGATCATCCAGTTCCAGCCCCCTGCCATGGGCAGGGACACCTTCCAATAGACCAGGTTGCTCAGAGCCCCATCCAACCTGGCCTTGAACACTTCCAGTGATGGGGCACCCACAACTTCTCTGGGCAGCCTGTGCCAGTGCCTCATCACTCTCCAAAGGAAGAATTTATTTCTATTCTCTAGTTTAAACCTGCCCTCTGTCAGTGTGAAGCCATTTCCGCTTTTTCTGTCACTACATGTGGTATCACCAGATGATTGTATTTAATGTCTGATTATTTTTGGTTAATCACACAGGTTTTCACACATAATCTGCTTTCTCTTTTAGTTTTTTTTATCTGTTGGGGAATGATTGCAGTGCAAAGGATGTTGTTCCCTTTGCCCTGTTCTTTGATTCTGCTGTGGCTGCTGCTGCCCACGCAGCACTTGCACAATAAATAGTGATGAGAGTGAGACAGTCTGAGGAGGTCAGGGACATGGCTTGTTTTCTAATACCTCTAGGACAAGTTGTGCCAGGAGATGTTTGGATTAGATATTGAGGAAAAAGATTATTTACTGAAAAGGTTGTGAAGCATTGGAATAGGGTGCCCAAGGAAGTGGTGGAATCACCATCCCTGGAGATGTGGCACTTAGGAACAAGGCTTAGTGGTGACCATGGGAGTGCAAGGGTAAGAGTTGGACTCGATTATCTTGAAAGGTTTTTTCCAACCTAAATGATCCTGTGATTCTCTGATTCTTTGTTCCTGGCTACAACAAAATTACCCTGGTTATGTGTACAGTCACCCTGCCACACATTCCCACTCAGATTGTCTGCAAATTGCAAAGGGAATGTGGACAGACCAGCAACACAATGAAAATTTTTTAAAATCCCAGCATAACTCATATAAGAATGGGACTGCTTTCTTGTGGCTTTGATTCGTTATGGTTTTTTTCTGTTCACATATCAGTGACCTAAAACTGAATTAATTTTGAGGAATAAGAATTCTCATATGAGGTTAATGAAAGCTTTACTCCCCAAGGGGTGGTTTAGCTGTTCATATTACAGAACATATCAAACTGTGAGCAGATCCTAAAGCTTTGAAATTTCTATTTAGCAAACAGAAAGAGACATAGACAATTATAGATAATTAATGTCCTGGATAACTACATTTGTACCTTTGTGTTAATAGGCAGAAAACAATGAATATGGTATTACCTCTACTCTGTGCAGTTCTCTACTGTTTCTTCTAAACCACTTAACATAAATGTACATCCCAGACATCTCTGTCAAGGACTTTTTATGCCAATAATGAGAATTAAGGGTGTGTATATAACCTCAGTTGGAGAAACCATCTGCAAAATGTTGATGGCTCAGAAGCAAATTGGAAGCTCTTTCAGTGCATCTGCTTGAATACACAAAAAAAGGCTTTATTCAACTGCAGAGGTAAAAAGTAGTATTTTCCAATGTAGTTAGGTGATTTAGAAGCCTGCTTTCACTGACACTTAAAACCCAGAAACTCTTAATTACTGGATGGCTTTGGTGAACTTTACTTTTTGAAATTCCCTCGTTCTCACAGTGACTTTTTTCTTGTATATTGTGCTAAAGAAAAATTCTGAAACAGCAAACCAAAGCAGAACAGAAACAAGAATTATGCATTCATTCATTCGTTATTTCTCTGAATTCAGTTATATACTAAACTACTAAAAAACTTACTTGTAATGTGTTGTACTAAATCAAAGATTCCTGCTGAGTCAGAAGGCATGCAGTTTATAAATCAGACTGTAAACATGCGTAAGTAAATCTGGGCAATATATAAAAACTCTGGAGTTAGCACATTTAAAACAGAAGCTTTAAAAGTAAACCTTTATAAATCAACTCTTTAAATCAAAGAGAAAACAATGATTTTTCTTGTCCTATGGACCAGGGAAAGTTACTCCTCAAGCAACTTGTGTAGATAAAGGCTCCATTTTTAATGCAGGTTGATGTATTTATGTACAGAGAAACTACAGACCAATGTTAAGCAAGAAACATAAAAACTGTAAGTACCAATCCAGAAACATTTTGACACCAAATAGTTTAACAGTTGGATAATTCAGAAGAATGTTTGGATAGATACAAGGTAGGGCATGACCACACAGTAAGGGACAGTCAGCAAGGGGCCTTCATCTGCTATAAATTACGTAAAATTTAATTTGAGAAAAGTCATTAAGCCTAAAGTGAGCATTTCCTACCAGTTTGTACAAAGCAGCTTTTAAATGCTTATTAAACTTTCAGTATCAAGACCTACACATTCATGTCTGATTGGGAAACTCATTTGTAAGTTTTTATTTAAGCATGCATTTGTATGGTGAGTTAAGCTCTGGCTTTGCAGGGTCTGGTATGGCTTTTATTTCTTTACAGTTGAGGCAGATTTTCAGGGACTGTGCTGGCAAATGAGGTGTTAGTGTTCAGATGGAATATAAAAGAACATTTTACACACGGCCATAACTTTACTTTTTAAATGATTTTTTTCCTCCAAATTTAATCATTTTTCTGGAACTCTCAGTTCCTCAGGGTCAGAAATTTCTCCTTCCAGACTTCCAACCACTATTAGAGTCAATATCTAATGAGGACGTCTATGTAGTGAATAAGGAGGAATAATGATCAAATGATATAGTTACTAGTAAGTTACAGAGAAAAACTTATTGCTTTAGAAAGTTCTTTTTCTTTATATTTTACAGTGAGAAGCTAGACAAAAGTGTGTCTTTTTAATTTGAATTTCACTTCCAGGATTGACTCTGTCATTCTAAGATTTGTAATGTCTACAAGTATATACATATCTATGTGCATACGTGTGTGTATATATATATTTATATACAGCTGGCTACACCAGGCCATACATTAACAGACCAATCTGTTGAAACAACACAAACTTTCCAATTCTATTTATGTTATACATCCAACTTTTTCTTCATTGTGAATTACAGCCTTTTTGCAATTTCCAGATGTAACTTCTTTCTTTCAAGACTAGTAATGAACCAGGTCTTCCTTTAAGACTGCCTTTTCATCAAGGACCCGCCAAGGCTGTTCCTGTCAGAGCCCAAGCACATAATGGAGCCCAGGAGGAGCCATAGGAAACCAGAGGACAGAGCACCCTTACTTGAGTGTATCTGGCTGCTGCATGAACTTCCAGAGAAGATTAATTGATTCTTGAATCTGAGTGCCTTTTGGAAATAAACAAACAAACAAACAAACCTGCAATCCCTTCCTCTTTGATAACAATTTTGCTACAACCAGTTCTATTTATACGATATAAATCACATATCCACTATACTTTTTTATTTTTTTAATCCCGTTCCAACAGAATTCTATATCCTAGTAAGGAAGAAGAGCAAGTGTCCAAGAAACCCTTTAGAGGCTTTGCTGTTGCCCTGTTTTATAAGGAAGTTTCTGAGTAGAGGGTAGGCATCCATATATTAGAAACAGTTTACTCTGTGTACCCAATGCATATAAACACATATACAAAGTTTTATGTTGTCAGAATTTAAGGTGTGCATTTGAACTTTATGTAGAATTTGATATGTGGATTGCATTTGAAGACCCATCAGACAGAATTTAATGTGTGTATTCAATTATTGAGAGGTTCCATACTTTAGACATTTACTTAATTATCCTTAAATGGAAGCATGTGAAATACAGGTTTTGGAATAAAGGTAAACTGTGAAACATGAAGCTACACTTTAAAATTATAAAAACAGAAATAGAATTTTGTTTCCTGAGGAATTGTTATTTTCGGTCTCTGCTAAAAAACTGTATATCCTGTGTAGAAATCATCCCTGCACAAATCTCCTGAATTGAAAAAGAATTCCCTCATGGCATATCCAGCTCACTGCTGCTCTTCGGAAATTGGGTCACGAAACATTGGCTGATTATTTCAAATTGTTGATTCTTTTAGCAGACCAGAAGATGTTGAGCTATCCAGCTGATACCAAGATTGTGTCAAATCACTTGTGGAGAAAGGAAAAGACAATTCTGAAAAATGACAAAGAGTTTCAAAGAAAGTGCTTTGGCACAAAGGTATGACAGAAAGTTAGTGAAATCAAATGAATATATATTTCTAATTATGATTTTTAGGAATTCTGTATGACACACAACATTAGTGCCCATTTTGGTGAAGTTGCATGTTCTTGTGATTTGTTCCTTCACTTGTAGCTTACCTGCCCTCACTGGCTAAGCTGAACAGAGCTAGCTCACCCATTGGCATACAATTAATCCGAACAACTAAATATTAAAAGTTTTCCCCACAATTCAGGTGATTTTGCTGTTCCTATAATTCTTCTCTTTTTCTTTACAATTACTGTATATCTATAATGTTGTGTTGTTTCTTTGGACCATGGGCTGTGTTTACTCATGTCCTTAAGAATATGCATAGCACAGAACATTTCAGGTCTGACAGAGGACTTTGGACCCCTTCCTCACACAAATAATAGTGATTGGTTAATTAATTGATTATTAGATTGCAAATTAGCTTTTGATCTCTGCGTCTACTTGTGCAATTTCTCCTATATAATGTGTTACATAGTTTTTATCACAGCTGTATAAGTATTGTCTCTTTTTGTTCTTGTCCTGAATTGGTACAAAACCAGATAAATTTTCATCTTTGAGTAATGAAATGTTGGCATCCCCAGAGAAACAGAAAGAAAATATCCTTTAAATCAGGACCTGTGTCTATGTCATTAAATGATTTATGACAAAGGGAATTCATTTCTGGAAACGGTGAACTCATTTAAATTTTCTAAGCTTCCAATGTCCCACTGGAAGTGGCCTATTAATGTTCCTGCTCCTCTGAAGTCCTTTGTAGCAGTCTCCAGCAGGAGTCTGAATGACTTTTCTCTCACCTAGATCAAGCCGTTCTCTCCAGCTGTACTGGCTGGGCTGTTTTGTGTCCCAAAAAATGGTGTATGGGGAGTGGAAAGATGAAACCAAAATAAAGCAGCATCATGATATAGAAACTTCACATCAGGCTGGTGAATAAAGGGCCTATCCACATTTTGGAGGAGTGTACATGATGTGTCCGCAGCATTTTTCTTATTGAGGAACCATTTTGTGTTTTCTTCATTAGGATCCAAATTGTTCTCGGCAGATGTGGTCCAAGCCATGCTTTTGAACGTATGAGAAAAATCACCTTTAAAAAAGACTTGGTATTTAAACCATGTGCTTCTTGTGGAGCTGAACTACAAAGGACTTTTTTTGGCCATAAATTGGTGTTGGACCTTAGAAAGAAGTTAATGCCAAACTTGATTGGTGCACATAATAATTAGTGTGTTAATATGTCATTTCATGATGATGATGAAAAGATAACCTACGAAGAGCCTATACCAAAGGCTTTCTGAGGAAAAGAAAGTTTCTGCTGAAACGGTTAGGTCCTCTTTTTCTCAGGATGAATAGGAATTTGAAAGAAGGGATTCTTCTCATACAGATTTGAGGATCACAGTCTGGTCTGAGATTTAAAGGATCAAGCCTAGAAAGAAGCCCCTTCCCGCTCATCAGCTTTCACACAACAAACAGCTGCAAATTCCTAAATTCAACATGAAGGCAAAGAAAAGGCATGGAAAGAAGAGAAAAAAAGAACTGCATAAATCCAGTGAGAATTGCAATATACCAGAGATCTCATGTAAACCTTGCCGACATTAAATTTCCACTTGTGTTATTTTATAGACTTAGCAGATATGTCAGGGAGCCAGATTTCTGAGTGTTTCTCTGAGATGAACATTCAAACACTTTGAGGTCCTGCCTTCATCACCTAATATTAAAAATCTGTTGGATGCTATTGCAACCAGACAAATGTATAATGTACCACTAAAAAAAAAAAAATTCAGCTGAAATTTGACCCAGGTTTTTCTCCTTAGTTAATTATCTTTGTGAGGACCGACCTGTTTCAATGAAAATCAGTGGGATAGATATCACTATATACACAGGTTAGGCCCTTCTAATAATTCTTAGCAGCTGAAAGAGAATACAGGGTATACAGTTCCTATCAGTTTTGGAAGCTGAGCTAAGATAGAGTATAATGTATTATAATGGAACAAGACACAAAAAGATACTTAATATGCTAATTTTTTCCCTTTTTCTTCAGCACAAAGAGAAGCTGCCAAGAATAAGTAGAAGAGATCGTAAGACATTCAGATTTCTGAAAATAGATAGTTTTGAAAGAATGCTTGTAACAGTCAAAGGGAAAGAAACCAGACAAGCCCCCACAGGAGACTGGCATAGTGATGGTGGCAAATGCAGCTGAAATATAATTTTATTTGGTTGTCACTCATCCTGAAAATGAAGCTTTTCCTCCTCAAAATGTCAATAGACTAAGGTGCTTTTCATGGATGCACCTACATTGTCAATTGCATCTGACATTTATACGGTGCCAGGCATCACAATGTTGAGATGTGACAGTTTAAACAGGCATAAAAATGTGGACTTTTTCATGATTTTGATTTTCATAATTGCTTATCCAGATGTGTGCAGTGGGGAAGAATGGAAGATGATCACAACCTCTTCACTGTAGATTGGCTTACATGGGTGATAGAGTGCTGGGTGGTGGTGCTCATTTTGTGCTGCATTTTTATAAAAACCATCTTTTTGGGGGGGTCTTCTGCCAAAATTTGATAGATATGATTTCTGTGGGCCAAGTTTTGGTCTGTTACTAAGCATGGGAAGTTTAGACTTCAGAGCTACAGAGGAAGCTGTGCAAAGAGTAGGAGTTGAGTAGGAAGCCAGGGTGGGACTGTGTAGACAATGACTTGCTTATCATCTCGGAAGCTAAAGTGGTTGTCTTCTGAGTCTGAATATGGTGTTACAACTTTTGGTGCATTTTGTTATCTTGGAATCAAGAGCAACAGGCTAAATCTGTTTCAATTTATTAATGATGCTAAGGGACATTGGACTTAACTGGATGGAATATAGGATGAAAAAGTATGGGAGGACAACATGCATCAGAGTGATGCATATATGATATAATATGTATTTCTTTTTAATAGGGATGAAGCAATCTCAGAAAATGTGTATAAATATGTCTAAAAAGTTTGAATTGTTATACTGATCTTATCTGAATCTTAAGACTGAGCTGGAAATCTCACAAGAATGGGCTTTCTCACAGTATTTCAGAAAGTTCCAGACATCGTAAATACTCGTGGTATTTCAACAATTCTTGTTTCAGTCCTGTCTTTAGCCTGGTGGTATAAAGAGGCACAATGAGAAAATAAGGGGAGGGTGGGAAAGAAAAGTTAACCTTTTAAATATTAAGAATTCTAACAGATATAGCTAAGGGAAGCAGTGGCTGAAGAGTCTCTTCCAAGGATGATCATGGTAAATGAAAGAGGAGTTATTTAGTAGAGTAATAAAAACATGAAACCCAACCAAAACAAAACAGGAAAAAAGCTAGATTAGAAAAATGTAAGATTTAAGAGGAAAATGAGTGAAAGGAAAAGAACTTCTTGATAACATTTTCTGTTTAGTAGAAGAGTTGTGTCCCAGAAGAAATAGAAAAGGTTCTATAGATTAGGACTTTCAGGGCATAAACCCAAATCCTTTGAAGATAACAAGGATCCCATGATATGTAAATACAATACATACATGGTTTCTGAGCATAATAAGTGTGGCTTAGTACTGGAGAAACTGGACAGATGGCTTCCTTTAGAACAGACATAATTATATTGCATATTTTTTCCACAACTTTTAGCAAGAAAAGGTATGGGTTTAATGGTTTCCATTCTCACCCTTGCCTGGAGTCACTGACAGCTCTTTTGAGCTGGGAGTTACTGTATTGAGTTCTAGTGGAATATAGTTACCTAATTCATAGGTTCTAGTTAGAAACTGATTAACATTTGAGCACAAGAAAGTTGGAAAGAGCATTTCCCAAGCTTTTAACACAAAATAACTTGAACAAGTTTCAGGAGCAGAGATTTTGAGGTGCTCAATTTAAGACCTCTGAAATACTGTGGCTTTGACCTCTGCTCTGATCTGTGATTTGTGAGCCTCTAATCCCATGGAGGCGAAGAGCCCGGCAGGATTTACACTGCCATCCAGAAGAGCTCAGACCGAGATGGGTCCGGGTTTGCCAACACAAACAGATGCAATGGTTGTCATTAAAATGGTGCAGATGTCTGTAAATATTGCTGCAAACACATGCTTTTCTTGACCCTTTGAAAAGCTAATTTCTGAGCAGTTAAGTGTGTGAGACAGCACGCAATTTCAGTAGTTTATTTCCTTCACCCTTTTGAAGATCCGGTAGGTAGGTAATAGTTCAACAGCACATGTGTTTGTGTTATCCAAGGATATCCATCCAGTTAAAGGCATAGCTGACTGGCAGCCGATTTACTGTTCTTGTTTCTCCATCACGCAACTCAACTCTATCTCATCATAAGTCAAGTGAATTGCTTGTGGTGTGCTCGGCAGATGAATCAGCACCAGTGATCTTGCAGCTGGTTTGTATTTGACATACAGGTACAGCATGTTTGTATGTAATTGCCAGCCAGCCAGCCAGCAATGGATTTTTGGCGGGGTCCTCAGACAGATGTTTTACAGTCAGATAGTGGTCTTCATAAACTTAGCTGTCCACATTGCCTTCCAGGTCATTCTTATCTGCCATGCATAACTAGGAGGGGCAGAGATATCCTTGAGCTACTATACCTCCTGTGAGTGTGGTCATATGATATGAAAACTAACAGCCCAAGGAGACGTATTGGAAAAGGCTCTGTGTCCTATATCATACCACTGCTGGAACTTTAGCACTCAGAATATGGTAAGTGATGGCTAATAAATGTAGAAATAAGTATTTTCCTTTAAAGGATTCACTCCATTCCAAAGAAAGATCTACTTGCACACTGAGTAAAACCCCATTTTTTTAAAAAAACGCATTTTGATAAATCTGATAATAATCTAATTCTCAGTAAGGTTACATAGTGAACATAATGGGATAGCCTAGACTAACAAAAGCCTGGGTAGATCATACTGCCAATTTTACATTGTTCTATAATTGTGTTATATTTTCTATTCTCTGAAAGGGAACCTAGAGTAAAACAGAAGTAGGTTTTTTCTTACATATCTTTAAATCTCTAAAAGTATTACCTCTACTCTAGATTAGAAATCTAATTCCCTTTCAATAATCCACAAAGACAGAAAAGAGCTTTTAAAGTGAGTTTCACCCCACCTGTATCAGACATTTCCTGGATATCAGATATATGAAAGTATCCAGAGATAGCTACATCTGTATTCACAGATATAATTTAGGTAGAAGTTGAGCTTAGGGAAAGCAGGAAATACTTCCAGTATCTAACGATGCCCATCATGTGTCTTCCGACACAGTGCCTAACTCAGCATGTGAAGAGAATGGATGTCAGAGCATTAGTCTCTTGAGCTTCCTACAAACATCAGGTTTGTTCTGCCCCTTGGTCACTATAGTTTTTCAGTGACTTAAAGTAATGGCATTGCTGCAGCACAGAAGTGGAGTCACAGAATCACAAATACAAATCACACTCCTACTGTTCAAAACCAAAGATTTATAGTGGTTTTTCCCAATGTATATTCTCTTTAAAACAACTTCTGATTCTTGATTTTGCAAATGACTTATGAATAACAAGAATCATACCTTTATGACTTGTGCTCTGCCGCAATAAATCCGCATGCTTCTGGATTTCCTGTCCTTCCGAGTAACTGATTTTCCCTGAAGCTGAAATGGGATAACTGGTGTAGACTATTTTTCCAATTTGTCTCATGGAAGAGTTTTTGGACTATCAAGGTCAGCAGGACTGAAACATACAATTTCTGTATATTAAGGTTCCTTTCAACTCAAATCACACTATGGTTCTATATTTCCCATAGTGCTACAGATCACTACCAATATTTACAAACAGGAATTTTTTGTTTGGAGCTAAAGTAAACTTCAGATTGGTGCTCACTCTCTGACAGCAGGTCATTTTTACCTTGCTTTTTATTAAACATTTCAGACAAAGTTTTTGTCTCTTTCTTCCTTCTATTGTATATTTGGAAATCTGGCAGCAATTGGAAAGACTTCCAAATGGAGTGTGATAGTCATGCAATCAAGCATTAAAGCAGTGGTTAGCATATCTGTGGTGGCAAGAGCATGACCCTATATTTGTTGCCCTGTTTTAGATCATGCATCACTTGGCTGTGCAACATTTTAGAGAAGTTCAAAATAGTTTTTGCTGAGGGTTGTTGCATCAAAGTAATGCAAACTGGTTGAGAAACAAATATTGCATTATTCTTTATTTTTAAAATGTAAAAATGACCTGTGAAATCTCTACCTCTACATCTATAAAATAAGAGGCATATATTTATCTTTTGTAATGTAAAAATGTGAAATTGAAAGTGCTTCCTATCTCATAATTTTATGTGTCACCTTTGTCCATGCTGTAAATTCATTACCCTTGTGCATAAGGGAAGAGAACCCTCAGAAATTCCTAATCCTGTAGCATCAATAACCAACATAGCGATGACATAAATATCAGTGCACCTACAGGACTTCCTGAAACAGGACTGGTGGTAAAGTAAAGGATTATCTGTGACCCTCTACAAATCAGTTTTGACTTGTACTGAAAATAAATGTCTGGAACTTTGCATTTCTTCTACTGATACAGTACATCTTATTTATAGACTACATTGTAGAACACCGAATTTCCTATAGAAAATGAAACTTCAGAAAAAATGCAGCAGCCAGTAAAATCCAGAAAGGAAAACCAATTAATGTAAATTATATGGTTCTATAACTGTAACTACAGAATTTTAGTGGGCAGGCTTCCAGTTTGGAAGGCAAGTCAGAGTGCGTTTTGTGAGGATTTGCTTTTGTTAGTACACGAATACAGCCACATCTCAATGCAACTAATGCCAGCCCATCATTTTGACACAATCAAGGTAAGACACATCTGATTTACTACTAAATGGTGTGGAAAAGGTTACCAGACAATTTTTATTTACCTAACAGTGAGTACTCTGTCTTTATGCCCATTTTTACTCCAGGGTTGTATGTATATTTTAATTATTCCAAGTAAAAAATTCATCATGTTTAGCATGGAAGACAAGGCTTGAATTATTGTTTGAAAACTAGGTTAAATAGCTATTAATGTACTTATTTCTTAGCATTGTCTAAGTAGTCTACATAAAAGTCTCATCAAGAAGCAAATGCTGCAATAGTCTGACTGCACAATATGACTACTGTTACAGTAGTTTAAATGGAATTCCAGTAGGTCAAAGTTTCCTCCAGTACCTCTGGTTTTTTCATGTTATAATTTCAAAAATATACCTTAAGAGACTTTTTTTAAAACCATCCTCATGGACCAATTCATCTGCAATTTGCTATACTTGGTAGGTTTAAAAGCCCCCATATGTTTAAGCTGTAATAAAAAAAAATTCTGGACACATCAATAAAAAGGTAACATAATTCAAAACAGCTGCATGTAACATGCCATTACACAAACTGATACCACATTTTCCCCGTTTTTTGTTATTATCCTACGTTAATCTTCAATTCTGACTGTAAATGTTTTATCCCAAGAGCAAATAAAGAGTAAAATTAATTGTATTAGAGAATAAAGCTACTTCTAACTATACAAAAACATCACAACTGCTGTACTATTATTTTATCAAATCCTATTACTTGCATTCTAAAATACTGTGCTGGTGTTGGAAGTATGTTATCCAATAAACATTATGATTGTACACTTACATTTGAATGTCATTATTTATATTGTGTGATGATGTATCAGTTATAGAGCTAGGAAAAACATTGTAAATCATTTAAATCAAATATTTGGTGTTCAAAAGATTAATGTTAGCCATTCAAATTATAGAATCTTTCCTAAATTATTAGCTCTTAAAAGCTATCCATCTTTCTACAATCTGAGCTATGATTTGTTCAAAGAGTGATGGGTTAATTACTTGACTTAAGGAGAGCACTATTTTAACTTTTTGATTTGTCTTTTCCGTAGTTATTCAACCACTGAATTGTATACTATGTCTTTGGGAAAGACCCCTTCATGTTCCCATGCAAATCACCTGCAAAATTACAATTGGCTTCAGTGCTTCAGAATTATACCAATTTAATCCTCAAATGAAATTTCTCTCTTGAACAAATGAACTGTGGCTTCTGGACTGAAAGTAGTTTTTCATAGATCTTTGACTGCACAAGTACTCAAGAACAGTGAATGACAAAATCTCTAGCAGTCTGAATTTATTGTTGTAGCTGATCACAAACTTTCAAAGTTTGATCAAAAAACTTATAGAAGTAATTTGAACTGTTTCTATAGCTACTTATCACATCAAATCAGGAGATGATTATTCAATACAACCATGTTTTTCCGGCAAGCGTGAGTTCTTATCACTGCATTTTCTTACATCAGCATCCCTTTATGATGGCAATGATGAGGACTCAAACATGCAATTTGCTCAAGAAGGTAGAATTTCTTGTATTTACTCATTTTGCTATATCTGGTGAGCTTTATTAGGATGTGGCATACCTGTCCCTTGAGGACCCACAGTGTAAAGCTGGTGAGGGACTTTCTTTCAAGAAACTATACAAATGGAGACCAAGTTATTCTGCTGCCAGCTCAATCTTCCGTTTAGACATTCCTTCTCAACAGAATCTCTCACAGCTCCTGTGAACATCACAACAGGTTTGGTTTAACCATGAGGTCTTCATATCTTCAGTGCTCTGGGGTAGAGCTTGTATCCCTCAAGCCCTGTGTCTCATGAGGTGTCCTCACAGTGCACCAGGTTTCCTCCTGTATGGTGATCCCACACCAGACACAGGGAGAAAGTTGAGATATTGTGCCAAATCTGGATTTTCCCCCCACCCGCATACCCATCTGAGAGCGATACCCATCTTTCTCCTGTCTCTAACCCAACTGCAGATATCCTTCCTGATGAAACACAGGCATATGGTCTCAGCATGAACCAAGCTGTAAATGTCCTTGAGATGCAGCATGGACTTGAAGATGATTTGTATATTATCCCACAGAGGTCTGTGAGCAAAAGGCTCAGTATTTCTCTGCTCCCCTCATCTCCACTGATATCAAGGAAATGTTTCTGCCTCCATTGCCCAACTAAACATGGCAGAACAAGTCTTCATTCTGGCAAATACTTGTTTATGTGCCAGAAGAAAAACTACTTGTACTTGGAAGACTATTTGTAACAGACTGACTGTTGATTTTTGCTATAACACTAAATAACGAAATTAAATAAATATTTACTTTTTAAAAACAAAATTCCAATCCATTTAAATAAATGCATAGTTATTTTTCCTGTAAAAGTTGTATTTAATGTTTGGAGTGTAAAGACTTTATGCACATCTGTATATAACGAACACCTAAGGAAAAGAGTCCAGCAACTTTAAATCATAGTATAGACAAACCTTGCACTCAAGTTAATCACACACTGGCACAGAGACACATCCTTTTGTTCTCTGCTCTCACATTCCAATATAGATCCTGTATGGATTTTGCTCACAAGAAATATTAAAGCTGTAAACTTTTTTTCCCCTTCACATTCCTGCAGCCCCATAAATAGGGTGGCAAGTAAAAGAAGTGTATGTCAGAAATATTCCAGCTGTTCCCCACGCTCAGTGCTCATTCCTTTTCCATCATACTCTTCGCCCAATTCTCTTTATTCAAGACATGCAATAAAAATAACAGCTAAAGTGAAGAAAATTTCTCACAGAGACTTATATGCCTTCAGCTCACACTCTTCTTACTGCTACAGCCTCCCACAGCCCTTTTCTAATTCATCTGTGAAATACATACTGTACCGGTGTACGAAGAGCTACTCTCTTTCAAACACTACCCAGCTGCCAGTCTGTCTTCTGGCCCTCACAACCCACTGAGGTCTGGTTTTAAGTGTTTAGCTGCTCTTGCCAATGCTGTTCACATCTTTTAACTCCGTTAGATCTATGAGCTTTCCAGCCTTGGTTTCCCACACCCTTGATAAGTGCGTTTTCTACCAGTCAGCCGCTGTTTTTCTGCCTGTCTCCTCCTCTTCCTCAGCATTTATTCAAAATGAAAGATGTTCAGAAGGAGGAGTGCCAGCTGAAAAATATTTATTTAAAATTCATGCAGAGAGAGGTTTAACCTAAACTTCTGCTTCCTAAGGTGTCTGTCTTCCATTTCTACACACTTTTGAAACAGTCCCAGCGAAGCACATGAGTGCTCTGCTCTTGAATGTCCCAGCTTACAGTTCTTTTTCACCCTTGGTGAGGATGAGACTCATAAGCTCAGGTCACACATTTGTACATGGAGTAACTTGTGTAGTTACTGACCAACATGAGGGCGAAAAACAGCTGGGGAAACCCAGAAAATGCAAAAAAAGGACTGGATATTTCAGTGCCAGGTTTCTGGACTGGTCCTTTGTAGTCTGGCAGCTTGTAGAGACCCAGGCAGCTGGTGCAGTCTGCCAGGCTCTGCTGAACAAGCTTTCTGCCTGGTCCAGATGATGTACCTCTCTTCTTCTTCAGAAATCTACTCTCAGGAAGCACCTATACGTGGATTTATCCTGTGGATTCCTTTCACGAGCCAAGGTTATAAAGATTCTCTCCCTTGAAGGAAGCCCGAAGGCCTGGCCTAGAATAAGAGCTGACCATGATCCAAGGATGTGACTCAAGCTGTCAGGAGAAGAAGCTCCTCCTCAGGTCTGTGTGCAGTAGAATTGGTGGAGGGAGAGATTTTGCAATTAAAGGCTATTCTTAGATCACTCAATCAGAGGCAAAACTATGAGTTGTTAGATGACAACATATTGTCCGAGCAAGTATGAAAGCTATTGCAGTTGTCCCACTTTGCTTCCCTGGCTTCTCTAGGCTGTGGGCAATGGACAGAATCCAGTGGCCAGCTTCGGAAGACCTGGACTCACAGTAGTACTTAAGAATCCACTGGCAGAACCAAACAGAGTTTTAGTTTAGGGCTACAACAGGGACCAAGGAGATGGCTGCCCCAGCCCTCAGCTGATTCTTCCATTACAAATCCTGTCCATTGCTGGCCATCACAGAGGCCCATTGAATGGAGACCTCCAGCACAGATTTTACAGCCTGATCTAATAGTTTATGCTGACTCTAATTTAAGATTTGTCTGTCTGTCTGGATAGTTCATGCAACTGACATGAACAAAAAACCCCAAACAATAAACACATTTACTCCCTAAAATGCATGTCCAAAACAAAAGCAAGTATAGGGAGTTTTTCTAAACCTTTTATTCAGAGACATGCTTGCCTGGAGGTGTTCCTGTTCCTTGGCATCTACTCTGTCTTTGAACTAGCCCAATGAATGAGCTGGATTTGAAATGTTCCAGAGAAGTCCTTGAAGGCCTCTTCCTAGGGATGTAAGAGACAAAGTATGAGGAGTGGACAAATCCCAAATATTCTTAACCCAGTTTATTTCACATACAAGTGATAATGTTATCAGGCTCCTCTCAAGGCTTCATGATTAAGTCATTCCCATAGCCTTTGTCCTATGTCCATAGTCAAGGAGAAACCATCAGAACTCCATAATTCTCCAGCAAGTCAACCCAGTCAGCACTTTGCCTATGAATGAGCCAGTTTGGAATAGGACATCATTAAAGTTGGTCCAGAACATTAAGATGACCAGAGGGAGTGTTCTTGATCTAAAGAGAGAGTGGGGAGAGAGGAAGACCAAGGAGAGACAGCCCCAAGGGTACCTGTCTGGCGAAGTAATGGTCTTTCAGGGACACTGTTTCCTTAGCCCCTCAGGTATCATATGCATTATATTACACAACAATTTGAAAAGCACTTATGTCCCAATGTAGCATAGAGATGAAGATACAGAGTATTTCTGTGTTGTGTGTCAGTCCTCCTTACTCCTCAGGCTTCACATCTGTTATTAGTCTTATTAGTGCAGTCCTCGATACTTCAGTCTATAAAAGAGAGGGAGAAATAGACCCACTATGGGATGATAGTACCGATAAGTCTAGAGAGTAATCATGGAAAACGTGGAAGACTGAGCAGACTAATGCTGTATTGGGTTGTATACGTGGCTGCAGTTCTCCTTGGGTGAGGGGACTCATGTGTGGGGTCCTTCTAACCTTCATTTTGGTGGTATGTCAAGGGGGTGCATAAGGAGCCAGATGATCTTGATTTTTCCACCTAACTTTTCCATTTGCCTTAAACTGAGCTCAGTGTTTCCTCCAAATGCTCAGTGTGCCAGGGTAAGTTAGGCAAGCAGTGATCATGGCCCCCAATGCTGCATGCAGGCACTAAACTAGAACAGACCTCTTCCCTCTGCCAGGTCAGTGTTCTCCAGCCCTGAGGCCAGCTGGCACCGTTCTGCCACAGCCATACTCTTAAACATGCTGTCCAAAGAGAATGGCTGCATCCAAGCTGCTCATGCAGGATTCTTTCTGGGCCAGATTTAACTCCCACACAATGTCCAGGAATTGTTCTGGAAAACGTTTAGTTAACTTCCAACAAAATTGTTCTGAAAGTTTAACCCTATGGGTGAATGATGACCAGGCACCGTGCCCCTAAATTGGTAAAGTCAACATGAACTGATGCTGGGATCACAGTGGTGTGTTAGTGCTCACTTATTCTCCCAGCTCTCCCATGTGGCAGAGAAACACTATTCAACCACTTTTGTAATTAGGGCCCGAGGCCAAGAAGCCAGGACTGATGTACACAAACACATTGGTTGAAGGAACAGCCCTTGTTTTGCTTCTTATTATGCTATTTATTCTCTCATGGGCCCTATATCCCTTTCATTTTGAGCGTAAACAATTTAAACGTTTTTCTCATGCCTATAATTTCTACAGTGCTACTGAGAGGTCAGCCTTCATTCCTACCAACATACTCATGACTTCTCACATCTCATAATGTGTGTAATACCTCACTTAAAATCTCTTTATAATCCTTCAAATTTCTCCGTGAATCTGTCCTCCACTGACAAGCAATGTCAGTGTTAAATAGGAAAACAATGTATTGAGATATTTCTTGTCCCTGATACATATTATCCTTTGTCTTGTGAGTGTTTATTTTGCTTGTTGTCCAATCATTCTAGTGGACATTTTTTCGAGGATCAGTGAACTCTTTTTGTTTTACATAGTGCTTAGATTAAGACAGGATATGTGTCTATGACAATAATATTTCCAAACAATAATGCAAATCATATTAATTTGATCCCATTGTTATATTGGCCATTCTCTAAAAAAGCATGGCATACTGTATTTTCAGATCAAACTTTTCTTTAAAAGTTGTTGTTGTTGTTGTTGTTACATTGTTGTTATTATATGTTGTTATATATGCTGTTGTTGTTGTTATATTTTACTTTGTTTACAGTTATTAAACTGTTCTTATCTCAAGCCATAAATTTTATTTTCAATTCTCCATCCCACTGGGGTGGCGTGGAAGAGGGCAAGCTGCTGAATGGTGCTCAGTTACCATCAGGGCTTAAAACAACATGGTCCTATTTGAGAGGCACAAAAAGGAAAAGAAGACATAAAAACACACAAAAGGTTAGAAATTATTAGAAAGTACAGCAAGAAAATTCTCTTTCCACATTCCCATTGTTCATTACTCTTACTGATTTGTCTTTTTCTAAGATACTCAAAGTTACAGTAAGAAAGGCCATATATATTCCTTTCTCTGCAGCTCATTTGTATTTTTCATGTATATCCAAGACAGCCATTTCTGAATGTAAAATTAAAATACACATTTTTCTCTCTGTAACCTCTGTAGAGGTTACTGGGAGTTTAACATAGTGTAAAATAGAAAAATCAACTCTAACTCATGTTCTCTTCACCTCACTCCACCCTCTCAAAAGAAAAAAAAGTATCAGAATAAAGCAAGTTTCATTTGACATCTCAGCTGGTTTGTTATTGCCTATTTTAAATTTGGGGGAAAAATGCTGAATTCACAGGCTTTGATAAAACAGTCATTTATTTCCCTCTCAGCTATAATGAAAGTCAAATGAAACAGTCAGTTACAAACATACACAAAAGTACACTCTAAAGCTTAACGTGAGCACTCACATCAGAGACAGTCTGAGTAGTGGCAAAGTCACGTAAAGCTATTGAAAAAGTACTTTAATTTACAACAGATTTTTGTTTTCACCAACAGCTGAGGACATATCAGTGATTAAATTACAGACTGGATGCTCTTGGGTCTGAAGAACTTCAAACTTGTTGAAGTATCTGGAAAACATGTCAGATACTGCCTGCCCTCTCGTTCCCTGAAGGATCTGGCCAACTACGTGTTCTAGCTGCATTAAAAACACTGAAACTTCCTGGAAGAGCCCTCGAGCTTGCTCTTGACAGGGTAGTCAAGGCAAGAGAGTACAAGTGCAGAGTAGCAAATGTCCTGTCTGAACTTTGTTTTGATAAAGAGAAAAAGGTTGCACACAGAAAAACAGCCATTTTACTGTTTAATAATTTCTCTTCATAAGTATTTAGTATTCAAACTACTGGGAAATTCACTGTAAGGGTGAGCATTAACTGCACTACATAATAATAATGGGAATACAGGAGTTGCTGTAAGACCCTGTGTATCCATGCAGCCCACATAATGTGATGACAGCCATTTTAGGATATGTATATGTATATTTATCTGTGGCTTTATCTCTAACATACATGTATGTGTACATATATACATATACAATTTTCCACCAGCCATGAAATGAGAAAAATTGAATGCAAACATTTAAATGCAATATTATGAACAAATCTATTATTTGACAACTGGTATCTTAATGTTTACAATTAATTAAAACATTCCTTAAAGTGCTCTTTTTCCTTTTTTTTTTTCCAAACCTGATCCTTTTTTTTAAACGCTGATCCTTTTAAGGAAAACCACTCAACATTTCCATTTGCAACTGGATGCAACTTCATTATGCAGCCTTAGTCTTTTCTGTTGGGCCAACATAATCCAAAATGACTTGTGAGAAAGGCTCTCAATATTCCTTAGGCAGAGCAACAAAAGCCCCAAGATTTAGGTTGCAGAAGATTTCACTGATAATAGCATCTTTGGTATTTGGTAATGAAAAAAGTCTGAGGCATAAATCATTGACTTTGTCAACATCTAGTACAGCCTGATGATTGCAAGAAAAGATAAAAGCTCTGATAAATGTTTTGTTATTTATAAATGTAGTAGGCATGGTTAGCAGTTCTTTAATTAAAGATTTACTACTCTCAGTCCCAGGCCTCTTGCCCTTCTCTCCAGAGATGCAGATGCATCTAAAACCCATATAAAGTCAAACATCCCTGCCTGGTTTTAAATTTAACATTGCTGCCTAATCAGGCTGTTGGTCTTTGTCAGATAGTGCGTTACATCCACATTTGCCAAGCCTTTAGTTAAAGCAGCAGTACAGTGATGAAGCTTCCTTAATTACAAAGGATCAGTACCCATTAAAATTGTTATTTTTAGAACTGGGCAAAGTATTAGAAACAGTTACTGCCCTAAATTGCTTATTATAAATAACAGAGTCTAATTTCTTTCCAGATAGACAGGAAGCCACAAGCAGCTGTAAATATTATCATAGAGCACCCTAAGAAAGGGGTAAATCTTATAGTTTAGTACTGAGGAGCTGGGAAGGAGGATCACCTTCTGAGTTCTGCCATTTATTTCCTGTGCGACTACAGACACGTGATTTCACCTTGTCCCTGAGACAAACACAATTTCTCAGCAGTAGTTAGTCAGTTTGGAGTGCCAGGGGATCAGGACTGCAGAGTATCTGAGATCTCTGGGTCTCACACAGAGGTGGTTCCTTTGGAGCTGGTGCACCTGGACACCTCTCAGCAGTGCTCAGGAGTGTTCCCCCACTGCAGTCAAAACTATCGAGATCTTTCTCAGAAAAGCTGAAAGTTTCTTTTGGAAGCTCAAAAATCAGCCTACTAGACCTCATATGATCCAGGCACAGATGCTGTCAAGAAGACCTGCAAGCATTTAAGATCCTGTCTGCAACTTCTGGCAATAAAGAACTTTCGTTAAGAATTTCACCCACAGCACAATACATGTCCACACCTGAGCACCAGTAGGAGCTTTGCGGTGACTCCAGCTTTCTATTAGTGCAACACATCAAACACCTTGAATGCAATTACTCCAAGGGTAGATGGAGCAATTTCTAATTGCCAAGGCATTGCAGATACCCCAACCCAAAACCTGTTGCTTGAGACACAGCAAATCTACCTTACATCTCAAGACAGAGACTTGCCATGGATCTAGCAGGTGTCATTTCATCTTATCCTGCCTTTAAACAAGCTTTTATCCTGCCTTTCCCTTTTCACTGTTTCCTGCCTTAGCTTTCTCTTCAGAAATGGCTGTTGCTACTTACAGTGCTCAGAGCACGAGTCGTAATATTCCCCCTCGAAGGCTGATCTTCTGCTGAAGCTTCCTCTTGCCCTTCTTTGAGGGATCATAGGGCTACTCAGTTCACAGCAGGAGTCAGAACTGATTTTAGAAGTTGCTTAAATAGTTGATTCCTCTTTTCAAAGTACAAGCTGTCAGCCTCTTCATGCACAGATATTGTCAGCCAATGATTGAGCACCGGTCTTGCTGGGATGCATGACCTGCATGTTCTCATTTCCTTCCCGCCAAATAAGGAAAAATTCCGAGGGAAAATATAAGGATCCTTAGAGAACAATTGCAACACCGTAGAGTTGTTTGGGTTGGATCACCTAGCTCCAGACCCCCTGCCATGGATAGGGACACCTTCCACAAGATGGGGTTTCTCAAAGCCCCATCCAAGCTGGCCTGGGTTGGGGCATCCCCAAATGCTCTGAGCAACAGGTTCCAGTGCCTCACCACCCCCTCAGAAAAGAATTTCTTCCTAAAAGTACTCAAACTAAAGAAATATATATACCTATATTAAGATAAAAACATATGTTTTATACATATGCATTGTGTAACATATATAAGAAAATATAAACTAATATATAAGTGGACTTAATCCTATCTCTAAATATAAGTGCCTTAATTTCAAACAAAATCCTGTCCAAAGTGTCAGTGCTGCTCTTCAAGCAGAAAGGCACTTGGATTTCAGTCCAACACTGTTCTGTGGTATTGATCTATTGAGTTGTACAGGAGAAATTCAGGAGCTGAGACATTTGCTTGATAAGAATTAAGTGTGCTTCAGACATGTCAAAATGTAGAAACTGTCCCAGAAAGGTGTTGTTAGGAAGTGCATTGGTTAGAAGGGAATGGGGGACTAAGAGGAGAGGAAAGATATTTTTCTTCGATTAGGTTACTTGGCTAGTTTGCAAAAACTGTTTATGGTTAGCAATGTAGCAAAAGGGTAACCATGCCAACACATTAAATATTGTTGTAAATGTGAAAGAAATTATCTGTCATTGTAGCCAGTAAAAATTACATTTTAATTTTTTAATATACTCAATATGGTAGAAAATGAATCTCCTAATTAGAAAAGTAAAGTGCAAAAAACAAGATAAAGAGTGATACTTTGAAGCTGTCTCCAGCTGTTTCTGAAAGTCCTGTCACCATGCTTGCCACAGGCAATTCTGGAATAACCCAGAAAAGCTGTGTTATGATGTTAGCAAGAAAGCGTGCTCTGATGCCTAAGAAAACCTCTGCCTTTCTGAAACAATTTTTGCATCACTGTTCAGAAATCAACTAATTAAGGGTAACAATTCCCAAACAGGACTTGACTAACTTCAGTTTAATTTGATGGTCAACACCATGATCACTGTGGTCCCAGAAGTTTTACTGAGTGTCATGATTTTAACTTCTGGATTGAGGTAAAGATAGTTTAATAGGAAAAGCAAAAGCCACCCACCCAAGTAAAGCAAACCAAAGAACAAATTCACTGCTTTCCTAGGGCAGACAGGTGTTCAGCCATCTCCAGGACAGCAGGGCCCCATCACATGTAACAGTGACTTGGGAAGACAAACTCCATCACTCCAAACGTCCCCTCTTCCTCCTCCTTGCTCCCACTTTGTATACTGAGCATGATGCCTTATGGTCTGGAATATCCCTTTGGTCAGCTGGGGTCACCTGTCCTGTCTGTGTCTCCTCACACCCTTTCATGCACCTTCAACTTCCTCCCCAACGAGGCAGCACAAAAAAGCAGAAAAGGCCTTGGCTCTGTGTAAGCCCTGCTCAGTAATAACAAAAACATCTCTGTGTTATCGACCCTGTGTTCCACAACACAACCCCATACCAGCTACTGTGAAGAAAATTAACTCTACCCCTGCCAAAAGTAGCACACTCAGATAAGTCATGACCAAGCCAATAAGAATTTTATATGAAATTCTGAAATGTGGATCTTTCCTGCCTTCCCTGGGGAGCTGGAGAGCTCTCTCTCCTTCTTCATCAACTTTCAGTTCCACAGCCTGAGCTGTGACTTGTTTATTAACTGATAGAGTATCTAGATCAGTTCCTTTGCCATCAGGAAGATCTCTTCAGGTTTTTCCCTTATGCAATATCTCAATGGACCTAGATTTCCCTTTAATTGGAAAATTATCTAAATCCTTTTTTAAAAGCTGTATTCCTAGATTAGGATGTTCTTCATATCTTTAATGTACACTGAATTATTTCTTGTGTCAGGACAGCGGGGCTGATTTTTGTGGTGGTGAATGTCAATAGCTGAGCTCTGATATAGCAGAACTGCCACCTTCTAGTAGTGAGAGGGGAGGAAGAAAAAGAAATCTAGCTGGGATTGAATCATTATCTGGTTCCACTGAACTTGAACCAGTTTTGTTTGCTGTAGGACTGTTGGTTATGAATCTTCATTCTGCCTCCTGAACATACCCTACCCAAATGCAAATGTCAGAAGTTATTTCCACCTCTGATATCTTCATTAAACCCTGGTGTGCTTTTGCACAGGTGTCCATCTGTGGTCTTGCAAGTCTGGTTGCTCACTGTCCCCAGGAATCCCTAATTAGGCTCCTGGTAAACCACGTGTCTACCAGAATCATCCAAAAGATGCTTTTCCATGTGGGTTATCACTTTAGCACAGATAATGAGATTATCAACAAATACATCTGTTTTAGGAGTAGGGTCTGAATGTTGAACTTCCCACTCTTCCCTCTCTCACTAATACCTCAGAATCTGTGGTTGAAAGGCCAAAGACCACCAAGACATCCCACATACTCACATGCAGAATTGCAGAGGATAGGGAGCATTTCCTCCAATTACAGGTGGGAAGATGTATGCAGATCTAACACATGAATGGACATAGGGGCAATACTTTTCAGAAGTGTGTTGTTATTGAGAAATCAAGTCTGCATTAATTTCTGCATTGATGGGAATTGAAATGTCTACCTGCAACAGAAGCACGTTTCTACTTTTTTCTAATGCACCAACTCATTTAAGACTAGACTTAGAAGTGAAAAACAGGTTTTAGTTGGTTCTCCAATCTGCTTCAAAAAAAAGGGGTGTTGAAAGCAAGAAGAAGATGAAGTGAACAATCAGCTCCAAGGACAGTGATAGCTGCCCTTGAAATATTCAGATGTAAGTTTATTCACCTTGGGTCACATCTAAGCTGCAGTGGGAGTTTAATCTTCTTTTGACTTGACATCAGTATGAAACCAAAACTAAGCAGTCTCTTCAGGTTCAGTGGGTCAAAATCAGTTTTCCACTAATAAACTCCCTGAAATTTTAGGAAACTCTGGAGACTTCTGTTCAGGCTCATTCTTTGCTTGAACACAGAGGTGGGTTCAGCTTCAATTCAATCAATTTATTCAGAGAGTTACATTAGAATCTGACAGTTAAAATTGTCCAGATTCATTAACAGAGAAAATAATGGTCAGTGATTCAGAGGAGGAGAAAGCAAAATATCTGGCTTTCCAACTGAGCTACATTAAGATCTAATAAACACTGCCAAGAAGGTGTCCAGATTTCTAATCAAAATAAATCTGAGGATTACTCTGTTCTACAATGTTTTAAAGGAAATAAGTCCCTTCAATTCCAAGTCCATATTAAAGCAGTGTTTTGTGCTGCAGCTCAGTGCCCTTTAGCCTAACAGGACACCTCCTTAGTGGCCTTCCAAGCTGTAGAACACTGCTCAGGGACACTGACAGCTCCTGGCATTGGCAGAGACAGTTGCTGTGGGTTCCCTTGAAACAGGTCCAGCTGAGGGGCACATATAATCCCCTGCCTCTCCTCCAGAACGCCATGCCTTGGGCCTCCATAGAGCAGGATGTTACTTCATGTTTATATTTAATAACCTCCTCCCTTCCAGCCTCCAAGAAGGGAGGTCTTGGGACTAGCACATTATCCGATAGCTCGGGAGGGTTGGATTTAATTTGCCTGATTCACTACAGGCTTTCTGTTTGACCTGGGGCTAATCACTTTGGACGAAGGCCACAAGGGGATTTAGGTAGAACCCAGATCCTCGCCAGTCTTGCTTATCCAATACCTAATTTTCTGCTGGTTGGCATGTGCAAAATTGCCTCAGCCCTGATTAGAGCCAGGCAATTTTTATGGAAGAATTCTTTGTTTGCTCAAAAATGCACTTTTGTGTTGATGGAAACTATCTGCAAATTTGTACCAGATTTGACCAATTGTTTCAGCCAAAAAAAAATATTGGAAATGTCAAGATGATTTGTTTGAACATTTTTAAGGAAAATATTTTTGAAGCTGTTCCATTTTGAATAAATAATCAAATATTCAGTGGAGTAAAACTAGAGCCTGATTCACCCTCATCTTAGGTAAGAACCCCAAAGAGTCCATTCTTTGCTTATTGTCAGTGACATCTGAAGGGAGAAGAAAGGGAATAGTTTCTAGGAGACCAAACGTATCTAAAAGCCAGTGACTCAGGTTTCCCTATGAATAAGAAAAAAAAAATTAATATTTTGCTTTATGATCACAGAGACAGAAGTTGTTAAAACTGACAACACCTTCTAAGCAAAAGCCTAAAGGGTCAGTCCATTAACTGGGCATTTGGTGCTCTTTCATGTCTACAAGATGATCTAGGGACATAATTTCCAGTTAAAAATCCAACATAGAGTTTAACATCTAACTGTATTTTAGAGACAAGATTTATGGGCAGAGGCCTGATTTTTCTCCCATCACTTCTTATTAACAATTTGTTGTCCTCGCTTGAACCAATCAATTAGATTATGATTGTTCAGATCGTTTCAAGTAATTCTCTTTCTTTTTCACTCTTATACACAGTTTGGATGCTGTATGAGCTAGAAATTCCATTGGATGGTCTGACATGTGAAAAGTAGTTATTGTGTTTTTTGAACTTCCTCTAGCTATTTATGCAGTTGGTTGTTTTCTTTTGTGTTAATCTTTGCAGATGATTATTCATCACCCAAAGACTCTGTATGCTCTCACAAAGGTGAAGGAGAATATTGAGGTTTTGACTGCCTGTATAATTAAGGGACAACTTATTTACCTAAACCTAGATGCCTGATGGTAATTGAGATGACCAGGCATATCTTTCTGGCTTCTAGCTTCTCTTGGGAAGGATATAGACTTTCTGTGGGAACTACGCATCTGCCATCCCTATACAGAGGTGCTGCATTCCCGAGTATGTCTCAAATGCAACTGAACTGAACCCAAAAACCTTCAGGGTTTTCCTTCACTGGGATCCTGGCATTCAAAGAAAAGTTTCTTGCTAGGACTGTATAACTTCTAAAATAAAAATAATACCCCTAAATGCTCTGGAGGTCTGCAAACAATCTACGTGTTTGACAGTCTAAACTCTGTTCATCAAATTGTTTTAACTCATTGTAAAAACCAGAAGTTCATTGCTTCTAAAAGGCAATAAAGGGGCACAGGGAAAGGAAAGGAGGAGGAAAGCCAAATTATTGCCTTTGGTTTATCAGAACGTTTGGGGATGATGCCTCGGCAGATGCATAACAGTTTTTTTCTTTTCCTGATAGCTAGTTCCCACACCATTATCAGTTTAGAAACTTTACTGTGCAGGATCATGTTTAGAATTTGTGTGTCTCTTAGTGTAACCAATATATTTCCTAAACTGACAAATAAGATGAAGATTTAGCCTGAAATTGAAACTTTCAATTCTTCAATGGAAACGGAGAAATTAATTATGTTAAATATAAACACTTTATGCTCTTAAATCCATGATAATTTCATTCTTTTGCATTTTTCCACTTTCACAATTTTTTTTTTTTTATGGCTGAAAGTGTAGGATTCCTTTATGTTTAGTCACGTCCACAGTTTTAGAATACATGGATCCATGTATGCACGTGTGAATGTGTACGTGTGTGTGTGCATGGGCACATGTGTGGTGTCCCTCCTCTGTTCTAAAGCATGGTGTGCCCACTCATAGGCAGATGGAGCTCTAGAAGCTGCAGAACCTGACTTCCAGTCCCTGTCTCTGAGTGATTTACATTCTAATCATGTCTGTTGTCTCCAGCACATGGATTCAATGAAGTGTGAGATGCTCTGCCTATAAAAATGTAGGAGTAAAAATATATATAGTACATTTTTCCGTTTGTTAATAAAGTTCAACAGGCATCTGTGCAGAGAACGTACAGTGGTCAGGCTGCTTATGTGCAAATGTGGTCTCTCTGTGACTTCTGTAATCTCATAAAGTTCATTTATCTACACCCAGTAAGCTATTTTCAGTGAAACCTTAATTCTGAATGAACCTGTTACAGGCTGGTTTTCTGTAGCTGACAAATTCATAACTTCTTTTCTAATTTTAAAAGCATTCAAAACTCCATAAGTTAGTCACAGCTTTCTGACTTAAGATAAGGCTTGATGGATACCTTTTTTCCACCAAGTAGTAACAATCCTTTAGAATTCAGTTAACTTGCTTTGAATTCACTGAATCATTTCGTTTGTCATAACACAGTCTTTTATGACCTTTTGTGTATAAATAGGGAAAATTAATTGCTTCTGGCAACATCAAAGTGTTGTTTCACCATACATTTAATCATTAGCTTTAAATGCTCCCAAACTAATGTTCCAAGACATTGCAAAGAGGTAATAAGTTCAAAGCAATATGAAACATAAAGCAGGACTCTAGAGTGAGTTAAAAGGATTTTCTTTAAATATATAAGAGCTTTCAAACCCATTGTACGAAACTTGGAGGAATTTTGGCCAGAACTAAAAGAAGAGCTTTACTCCCATATTTCAATGAATTACCAGATCTGCTAGATACTGTATGCCCTTCTGAACTCAAACAATCTGTCTCCAAGAAATAAAAAGTACAAAAATAAGCTTAATTGGTTCTGATATATGTCAGAATTTGTGCTTGTGACGTATTAATAAAGCCGATGAACAGCGCACATGTTCAATATGAAATCCCACAAAACTCGTGCGTTCTGTATTATCATTTATAGCAGAAACTTCAAATGGGGAGTTTCCTTTTACATGTTCAGATTCTTTTTGTTTTCCTTTGCACAAAGGATTAGGTCCAATAGTTTATGAAAATATACATTTCAGTAAAATGTTTTACTTTGAAGGAGTTGCTTCTCCAAACCATTTCAGCGGCCCTCAAAATATCCATGCACTTGGATCTCAGGCACTCTGAATGTCTTGGAGAAAAGCTTTTGTTCTGGGGAGAGTCACAACAAGGTGTGATGCAGTTACAAGTGATTTAATAATCATAAGAGACAACAGTACAACAGAGGTGAGGTATAAGAAAGTCTCATGCACTTTGAGGAGATTTAATGCCTGCTACAAAGCCTATTGTAACCACGTCTTTCCTACGTGGGATTTGGATCACCACCATAATATTGTTCCACATTGCCTTCAATCTTTATCCATAATTGGCAAACTGAGAGCAGCAAGATCCAGGCTGTCACTTTTTTCAGTTTCCAACGCAAAACTGCACATGCATGAGTTTCATGCTGAAAACATTTAGTGCTGTTGCATAAAATGGAAATTTGTGAGTGTCCGTGAGTGCCAGCACTGAGCTGAGCACAGTGCACTGCGCAGGCACGCGATGGGTGTTTGTCAGAGCTCTGCCCAAGGGCACTGTGGCACCAGCAGAGCGCGGCACCAGGAGCTCAGGGAGCAGAGCTCTGCGCTCTGCTCCGACACAGCCTTGCCTTGTGACAGTGAGCACCGTCTGAGCCTCAGATTCCTCTAAATGGAAAGTGCCATTGCAGGCATTTTTCCTTCTTGCAGCAATAACCACAAAGATGCAGCTGTCTTCTAGCAAATAGGGGCATCCTCAGCATCCAGTTCTGTGGAGGTGTGAAATCACGTTCATTAATGCAGCCTAAAAACCTGAAAAATATTTTTCCATAGATTTTTTGAAAATGTGATCACCAAGTTATCACAACTTTATTGAAATTGGAGGCTTGTTCACCATCACAAATACCTCTACATACTGGCCAGATGTACAGGAAAAGGGGGCAACAGCGAGGTACAGGTTTACAGACACTGTCTCCAGCAGTCAACAGCCTTACTCAACTCCATCAGGGACAGTGGCTTAGGCTGAACCCTGAAAACTGTTTCTCTGTGCAATCTGCCCAAATGCTGCTCACCTTTTGGAAGCTGAATAGCACCTGTTCTTTCACTTTAGTCATTGTTTGGAGGTGCAGAGGAGAAGAAATAATTTGCCTAATTTGACTTTTAGCTTTTTTATCTTTTATGCATAATAAATGCGTGCCATAAACCCTCTAAAACTAGAATATTATTAATTAAATAGTAATCAAGAGCTAAAGAAAATTCTCTTTCCCTTGGCTTAGTCAGTTCAGTTCATACTGTTTTAAATCAAGAAATAAATTTAAAGCTAAAACATTCTCTATATAAATCTGCAGAAGATCATCTGAGATAGACAGCAGCACATATGTTTATAGTTGAGAATCTGGCAGCCAGAAGATGTAACAACTGATGGTCAAGATGTTCTGGTTCAGAGTTGGAAAGTAAATAATTCCTGAGAGGAAGGATTCTACAGTTCTGGGCAGCTGATCCGGTAATAAAATAAATAAGCAATAAAATCCACTTCCTGTTTTGAGAGTTCACATTTCATACTGGCAAAATTCTCCTATTAAATTCAATTTCATGCTTCCATAAATAAACCTGGCACCTTTTTAAACACTTTTCCATCTGTTTTACAACTAGAAGTGTATTATTTAATGCACTCTTGGGATTCACACCAATGGGAAAAGGACTACTTGTATAGAACACAACATTTTAGTTGGAGAGAGTACAGAAAAATAATCGCCAGCTTCCCTAAATTCTCAAACAATTGTAACAGGACTCTGATGTAATCATTTTTATCAGGCAGGAGAAAGAGACTTTTTTCTTTTGTGCATACATGTTATTTTTTATTCAACATGAAATGTATTTTGAAGGAGAACAGAATATCTACTTTTTTGCTTATGAGGAGATATTTCTCCTTCTTCTTCAAGATAGGGAAAATAGCTCCTAAAAGTGTAAAGACGCAATCAATTGAGTTAATCCCAGAAACTCTTTCAGTGAGAAGTTATCTCTATTGACAAAGAAATCTAATGGCAATGTAAGTATTATTCTTTAATTCTTTGGGCCATTTGCATGGATAGATCCTGAACTGCTGTGCAAAAGCTCCATTATCTTTATTTCATATGTGTAATATATACAGTTCAGATAACAAAATGAAAATATGAAACCATTTTCCCCAGTCATCAGCAAGCCAGAGGTAGTCAGATATCTTGAGATGCAGACAGGAGAATCACGTGCTTGACTCTCCTGTGCCTCCATCTAGGATTCATTCTAAGGACAACTTAAAGGCTTTTTCCTGTTGTCCTCGATCTTGGACTGATATGCAGTGATGGAATAGAGTGAAAGCACTTGAACTGCATGCCTCTGTTCAGTATTCACTGATTTTTCTGCCATTTCCAGTATATAATTCAGAAGATATGTGGCTTAGCTTCTTTTTTTTAAAGTGTGAAAGGCAGCAATGTCAGCACTTAGGGCACAGAACCTCTTAACCTCCCCAGCACTCCAATAAACACCAAAACACCTACTGAGCCCACAAAGCTCCCGCACATAAAATTTCCACTGGGTAGAGAGAGCAAGCTTGAAGAGAAAATGTATGTATTTGCAAGGATGTAGCAGTGTGTCTAATGAAAAGAGCACAAAAGCATTGGCAGAGACAAAGGAGAAGTCTTTAAGCCATCGTAGAAATTAACACTGTATGATAGTCCTTAGGGAAAAATATAGGGTGTGACAAGGGAAAAACTCACATCATAGATGGATCTTTGCTTTGTGTTCTTAAGACTGCACTTAGCTTTAACTAAAGCCTTTGACATACAATGATGTTCACTTTCCTTGAGACAGCAAACTAAAACCACTGATACAGTGCTCACAACAAAAGACAGCAGCTCTGATGGCCTCTAAAGAAGTCAGATTGAACATTATGGAAATGGTTAAGAATATTATTTTTTTGTATTCCATCTGACCTTGTACCCACTGCAGAGGAAGGATACACACAGGTAAAGAGGATCCACAGCAGGATAAAGATTTACAGGTGATAATCCTGTGTCTCCAGTGACTTGTCCAAAACCAGGAACTGGTTTCTTAGTTGCTGTTCTTTATCTTCATTCATGGAAAATAAAAATGGCTTGTCAATCCCATTTCATTACTTTCTTTCTTGGGTGCCCATGAGTACACATGCAAACGAAATATTCCTGTAGTTAGACCCACCCCAAATCCTGTGTGAGCCAGAGAAGGCAGGCAAGGGTCCTCAGCTCTAACATGTGCTGTGGATATTCTCATCAGTCAAAGGCCCTAATCCATGAGCTATAGGCTTTGAATGGCTTTGACCCCTTTTGGTCAGACATCTGTAGAGAGGCCTCTTGAAGTTTCAGATATGATGCATATCCTCAACATGATGGATCCAGATGATGTTCTTATTTCTGCACTGTAGAGAAATTTTACCTTTTTAAGGAATAGTTGGGAAAATTATTTAATACTGAATTTCTGATTTGGCCTCCACATTGTCCTTGTTGCTGAGGCAGATTTACTAGGGGATCAAAAGAACAAGAGGCAACAGTACCCCTTGATTGTATGTGCACTCATAAATTAACCAGTTCCAGAGAGCATTCCTTGGGTACTGGAAGTCAGTCAGTCATATACACTGTTAAACTGTTAGCAGAGTCCTTGGCATGGTTTTGACCCATGTCATAAGCACACTTCCAGACAATTCCTAGGAAAGTGTGGAAGTTACAGTGGGCCAGGGAGCCCTCTGAAGAGTCACTTTGGATGCCACCACACTGTTCTGGAGTGTAAGAGAGTTCAGCAGGATGGTTACGGGCTGTTTCATGCTAGTTATTTCCATTGGCAGGGGATAACACTGGAAGTGAATTCAACAGAGTCACGTAACCCCTACAATTGCTGCTTTATGCATGGCAGTATCAGGATCGAACAACGAAAGCATTGCTCAGAATGGCTGTATCCAGTTGCATCCAAAATTACTTTTAGCTTCAGAACAGGAAAAATGTTTAACACCTCTCTCAGGAGCACAGCCAGGAAGAATGAGCGTACTCTCATCCAGTTTGCCAATGACACCAGGCCGTGCGGTGTGGTCCACATGTTGGAGGGAAGGGATGCCATCCAGAGGGGCCCTGACAGGCTTGAGAGGTGAGTCTGTGCAAACCTCGTGAAGTTCAACAAGGCTAAATACAAAGTCCTGCACCTGGGTCGTGGTGAGCACGAGCACAAGCACAAATACAGGCTGGTCAGAGAATGTGAGAGCAGCCCTGGGGAAAAGGACTTGGGGGTATTGGTGGATGAGAAGTTCAGCATAACTTGGCAATATGTACTTGCAACCCAGAAAGAAAAGTGTATCCTGGGCTGCATCCAAAGCAGCCTAGGCAGCAGGTCAAGGGAGAGGATTCTGCCCCTCTGCTCTGAGACCCCACCTGGAATTCTGTGTCCACTTCTGGGGCCCCCAACATAAATAGGATGTAGACCTGTTGGAGTGAGTCCAGAGGAGGCCATGAAGATGATCAGAGGGCTGGAAAACCTCTCCTGTGAATACAGGAGGCTGCTCAGCCTGGAGAAGAAAAAACTCTAGAGAGACCTCATAGCAGCCTTCCAGTAACTAAAGGGGGATAATATGATGGGCACAAACATTTTAGTTGGATCAGAAGCAGTAGGAAAAGGGTTAATGGTTTTAAATTGAGGTAAGGTCAGTTTAGATTAGATATAAGAAAGAAATTTTTTACAATGAAGGTGGTAAACCACTGAAACAGAGACGTTCTGGATGCCTTGTTCCTACAAGTGTTCAAGGCCAGCCTGGTCTAATGGAAGGTGTCCCTGCCCATGGCAGGTGGGTTGGAAGTAGATGACTTTTAAGGTCCGTTCCAACCCAAACCATTCTATTATGCTATGAAATAGACTTTGGGCTTTTTTTTTTTTTAATTTCCCCTGTTGATTCTGCTATTTACTTATTCATTTCCTAAAGTGTCAATAGCTGTTTATAATAGAAATACACAGAATTCAAAAGCTTTTGGCTTACTTTGTTTCAAAGAAGCAGATTTGTCCTTTCTTATTGCTTAAAGGCAGCATGAAATTTTAAGCCAGCATTTCCCATCAGTATTTGCTTTTTTGTTATTTAGGGACTAACAAGAGATCCCAAGTATTTCCTGCATTCACAGCTTGTAACCTCTGCCTAGGGATTTCAAGCACATAAATCATTTTAGCTTTTCACAAGCAGAAATTGCCTTGTCATGATCCCAATAATCAGCTCATTGATTCATACAATTTCCCTGGGTTCTGAAGCAATGTAGTAAATTGTCTCGGAGTTTTGTGAATGCATGTGTGTGTAAGTGAAGGTTCACATATGTGTGTGAATATACATATAGATAACAGGATGATATACCTCAGTAGAAACTTCTGGGCCAGCCACCAGACTGGCACTCTTACAAGCAAATAATGTTTCAGTGCACCTGGTGTAAGGCTTTGAACTTCAGCTCAAGAGTGTTTGTGTCTCTGCTTCCATTGGTTCTGTTGCAAAGCTGTTCTAGGGTCTAACTGCTGTAACAGATAAGAATCTTCTGATTTCCAGATTGAGTCTATTCAGAGACCAATTTATACCTTTCTGTTGTTGTGCCAGCATCATCCTTTTGTTTAAATCACTGTTCTTTTTCTGTGGTATTTATCTCTCTGATGTATTTATAGAATGTAATCATATTGCTTCTTGATTTTGATTTGCCAGGCAAGACAAATTGAATAAACCCACTGTTCTCTGACTGTACCTGCTGTTCTTTTCTGCACCCATCTTTCCTCAGCACAAGTTACCAGAATTGCATGCAAGACTAAAAGTGACATCTTGTTAGTACTTTGTGAAGCACCAATAATCTTTTATTATCTCTGCATAATTTTGATAGTAATCTTGCAAAGGATTCATATTGTGAAATTCATCATCATATTAGCAATTTCCAGCTGATTAGGTCTTCATATCACCACCCTGTAAACAGACTTACCCAAATGTAATTTTTATCTTGTTGGAGCCCAGCCCAATGGCACAATCCTCAATATCACCCAGTTCCTCCATATTCACCACCTTCTAATTCTGTACCTCTTACAGGCTTCAGGGCAGACCTTTTGTATTAATAGCAAAGCAATTTCCTCCCAGTCTGGAGTTCCCCTCATGCCAGTGGCTCTAGTGCCCTTTCTGGCCAAATTCTAACCAGCTTTGCAGTTCCATTATTGAACCTATCTTCTCTGGCCTTGCTGGTAATCTCTCAGTGGCTACCACATTAAATGTTTTCATCAATGTCCAGGAAGTTTATATTTACCTCACTTCCTCTGTCTGGAAATTATTTTATTTTGAGAAAGAGGATGGAAGATTAGTTTATCATTATCTGCATTAGGTTAACTCTTTCAGTAACTGACCTCCATGCCTTTAACAATTCTTTTATTCCAATCTTTTTTAAAAGACATCAGATTGCTGATGGTGAAATCTAGGTGATCTCAGGTTGTTCAGACCATTTTCTTATTCCAATTTCTTTACTGTGTGTGTGACGTGTCTCCAAACACTAGGCACCAAACAGGTTTTATGCATTTATTAAAAATAGCTGCTGCACCACTTGAAATTTTGCTTGCCAATTTCCTCTTGGGATTGTACTTATTTTCCACTTTTTACCTCCTGGAGTATATTAGACATCTCAAATTGTGTTTTTACCTTGATTCTGCTGGTTCCCATTTCTGTACATTAAAAAATGTGTCCTTGTTTTTTTTCCCCCATGTCCAAAATCTCTGCTTATTTCCTTGAAATCTGAGCTAAAGCATAATTCAGTTTTCAGCCTCTACTTGATTTATTCTTAATTTCTGCTCTATCATCACTACTTTCTGGCCCTACTTATTTTTCCACCCTTGTTCTTTTTATCCACATGGCTGAAGGATCTTCTGCTATGTGCTTTAATATTCTTTGCAAGGATCAACTCAGCTTGACTCTTTGTTATTCTCACTTTATCTACACATTTTTTGGCCTCTAAGGCAGTTTTCTTTGTTGATCAGTCCTTTTCCCCCTAATCAGTGTAGGCACTCTGCTTATTTCTAATATTCTGGTTTTTTTTTTTTCATTTGTTCAGATCTGGAATCACTTTCTGCAAGTTTCCTTTTCTTTTCTTTCTCTCTGAGACAGAGACTTGTGATAAGTTTTGCACCCCTGACTTCAAGGCTTCTTCTACATTCAAGTATGAAATTCAAGTCCAGCTGAATTAACTGTCTAGTTTCTGCTGTGTATCAAAATTTGCCCTTTGGAAATTAATGTTAATGTTTATGAAGTTAATTTTCATTTAATTTTAACTCATTACTTCATGGTACCTCAGGTCCAGTGTCATTCTCCATGAACAAAGTCAGCTTATTTCTGAGGTCTTTGATGCTTATCATCAAAACCAGTGGTTATCTGGTTAAGAGGAAGGCTACAGAATGGAAGATATCGGACCCTACTATTTTTTCTGTACTTTTGACCTAAGCATGACTTACTACTTGGTCACTGTTTTTTTTTTTTCTTTTTTTGCTATGGCTATGCTTGTAGAGACTGCTGTGGTCTGGTCTTTGTGTCTCAGACCCAACAGGCACAGTTTGACGTTATCAATTATTGCCAAGCTCTCTCTGCCTTCAGAGTATGTTGGACACATCCAAACCCTTTGTGGGGTACTTCTGTGTCCATGCAAATTCCTAAACTGAGAATTTATCCTATCCTGCTGATCATTTCAGGCCAGAACCATGTCAGGCTCCAGTTTAACACATTCTAATTGGTTGGGACACCAATTTAAGAGTACAGTGAGCCTATGTCCATACCTGAGCATTGTTTAATTTACAAGATAGCCTATTATTTTGGTCATCCCAGCACTCACAGATAATGAACAACAAGTGGGAGAAGGATTTCAGGTTCCCTGTTTGCCTTTCAGAAAGACAGAGCAAACTCGAATTCCCACTTCCAAGTATGCCAGCCTTTTCATTAAGCAATGAGACAGCAAATTTGAAAAGATCCAAATGCTGTTGCTGCAGGAAGAGCAGCAGGCTCTCTGATGTGTTATGGCAAGGCTTAACTCAGCAATGGGATCCAGACTTCTCACCTTTGGTGTTGGAAAGACACCACATGGAAGAGGAGACAACCACTTTACCAGTGGGTTTAGCAGAAATTTGGTAGGGAATAGAATTTCAGTTCCTTGTGGGAGATATTTAGAAACAAAAACAACGTAATCATTTTACACTATTGAAAAATTAACTTATACTTGGGTTCTTGCCAGGAAATTTACCTTCAATTAATCTGACGTTATATCACAATGCAAAATGGAAACTTCTCAATTCAGCTTAGGCAAATGATCATCTACCTTAAAATGAGATGGATCTCTCAAAAAATTGAATTTTTCCTTCCTTTCTAAAAAAATATCTAAAGCTCCAGAGTAAACTCAGGGGAAAACATTGCAGTAATGCTTGTCTTCTGTTTGAATAGTGTAGGTGTATTTTTTCAGAGAGCCTCAATATGTTTAAATTTCAGCTTGTTCAATTGTTTGAGATTTACTTTTCTTTGGATGCGAGAATGTAGATTTTGACATACTGCATCACACTATGAGTCAAACCATGCTCAACTGTCTCTGAGAAGCTGTGAGCAATGAACAGAAAATTCTGAAAGGTGTACAGGCTATGAACAATGGATAAGCTTAAAGGTTTTTCATGAAAACTAGACGTATTTCTATAAACCATTTCATTTTGTGAATAACATATGAACTTCACAGAAACAAAGATCACTTCCTGAAATAGAATCTCAACAAAATTAAAAGACAAAGTTTACCAGATTTTTCATTCATAATTTATAATTCTAAAGGTTTTCCTTATGTACTTTGAACTGTTCCACATTTACAAGACCATATATTCTTTGAAAGTGGAAAAAATAAGGGTTTGAGATTCAAAATGTTTAAAATATGTACCAAGACATAAGGTTGATACAAGAGGGAAGAAAGTCTGTTTTGCTTGTATACCCTTCTGCTGTGATATCAACAGTAGGCATCCCTAATATATTTGGATAAGAGTACTCAATTCATCTAGGTAAGGGACATGAAAAGTAATTAATCGATCAGAAAGAAACAACTCTCTGCCTAAAATGTTATCATGCTTGTGAGAAAAACCAGACAGATATGCCCTGAAGTTCTTTTATAGAAAGAATAATTGAACTGTTTTTACAAATATTACTTGATTTTAAGAATTATTTATATGTAGTTTTCATTGTCTCCTATTTCCTTCCTTCCAGAGTAGCAATATTATCTCTGCCAATGCAGCTCACATCTAAGTGACAATTACTTTATATCAGCTGGGACTTCTGTATTAACAGAGATGACTTCTTCAGAAAGAGGAAGCAGACACCAGTTTTGATCTAACAAATTATTCCAGGTTCTGAAGAAATAAGCACTCTTCTGTTTGTGGAGTTTCACATTCATGTTTCAAATATGGTCCCCTGGATACAAATTCCCATACAGAATCAGAAACTTGCAGTAATTTATAAAACATTCTGGTGAAATACTAGATGCGACAGTAACGTGATGCTTGCAGTAGGTTGCATAGTGTTACATGATCTGCTTCAGAGCGATCTGGAGAGAGAAATGATATTCAGACAATAAAAGCCTGAAAATCAAAAAGTAAAAGAAAAGTGGTCACAGAAGCTTTTGTCATCATGACTGATTTGGAGACAATTCTGTAGGTTAGTTTTTTCTGTGGTTGCTTTGCATCTGCTCTTAAACTGCTATGCAGTGTCGCTGTTGTGCAGTTAGAAAATGTTTAGGTTCCAGGACTAGATGTGGGTACTGTAAGTGACACGGTACCAAATTTATGACCATCTACAGGACATACACTGTAATATGTCCCCAAGTTAATTTCTGTTTCTATCCTAGTAATTGCAGTTGACCTAGAGTACTGAAACAAATGTCAGTTGAAAGACTTCTTTTGATGAAGAATCTATATGATATCTAAATATCCAGAAAATCACCTGAAAGCATGTTAGAACAAATGTACCTATTAGTCACCTCATTCTGAACTTACACTTTTCCCCTTCTGTTTTTCCTTGAAGATCATGTAGTTTCAAAGGCACAGGAAAAATCAACATATCAGACTAATCAGGACCTGATCTTCTGAGAAGTACCTTCCATCTTTTATTTTTCTTATACTCTGCAAAGGATCCACCTTCTGAAGAATGCCAAAGGTGAGACAGACTTAAAAATTTGATTTCCTCATAAATATGCATTCAGATTGGTGAAAAAACCAAATTAACTGAAGGTATCTGTAAGCTACTTAAATGTTCACAACTGGTGTAAATCACAGATGACATGGACCCCTAGAAGCATCACACTTACATCAGACATCTAAATTCTGAAATGTTTTTGAAAGAAACAGAATAGCAAAGAGGTTTATAAGAAGGATTGGTGATTTAAAATGTTTCCATAAATTTATCTTCTGAGACATCAAACATGTAAATAATCTTTCCTTTGAACTGAATAATTGTTAAGGACCATAAGTGCAGCTGCTTTTCCAATACAAAGGAATCAAAAATTGCTTTTCAGGTAGTATTTGCAAGCAAATATCCCCTATTAATATCTCAGGTACATCTGTAGATATTTTATTAACAGAAGAAACTGCTGTCCAACACTCAGATTCTTTCTGAAACAGCTCAAGTAGCCTGCAAGCTCCACTTTGACGGCCACCAGAAAGCATGACCAGAAAGTAGGAGGAAAGGCATATAATGTCCCCTCTGAGAAAATATGGCACAAACGTATTAAATTCTCATCAGACAGCTGATGAATTTTAAAAGTTTTATGTTTTTCTAGGACGTGCCTTTTCTGGCTGGTATTCTCAGCAGGAATGGTACATGTTGCTTCTGGGAATGGCACCGCAGCTGGCCTTGCTCTAATAGTTTCCTACTTCCGTTGAAATGAGTTTGCTTTTGTTCATATTTAATAAAACTTGGTTTTCCTTTCTTCCTTTTGAGTTCTTTTTCCTCTGTTATTTTTTTCTAATCTGTCTCCGAATCTTGCTTGACTGGTCTCATATCTTTCAGCCCTTATTTGTCTCGTTTAAAAATTTGTGTTGCTCTGCAGATTAGCTTTTCTCTCTACATCATTCATTATATCAAATCCTCCTCTTCATTTCTGATAACCTTGATATTTCAATCATCTGCTTCCTTCAGTTTCCCCAGCTGTTCTAACAATGCCACCTATAATGTTTCCTAATGCTGCTCATTGTCATACTTAGGACCTCATTTTTCTAACAGCCTGGAAATCTTATGTTTTCTATTTGTCTCTGATCTGAGTGTTATTTAACTTGTCACTGCAACAAGAGTAAGACTTTTGTCTACAAAAGTTGCTTGGCTTTAGATAATCTCGTTTGATGTTTCTCAATTACAAGCTTTTTAATGGTTAGTGCTGTGATATCACTGATTTGATGATTGGCACAACATAGAGCTCTTTAAATTAAAAGGAGCTGTACAAACAAACTTAGCCTTTTCACTTCTGCCTCAAGACTACATATATCTTTCGTATTATGCTATCTAGTTCCTATTTATTAACTCTGCTGAATTGAATGGGCACACTGACTTTTAAAATATTATACTAATGCAATTTAATTCCATTTTGCAAGGGCTTCAAATGTATCATGAAATGGTTTGGTTCTTGATTTTTGGTTTGTTGTCTTTGTATTCAAAGAGAACCTTGCCAGTAGAGTTTTTTCCTTAATTGTGGTCTATATATAAGAATTTTTGTTTTTACAACTTCTTTCATCACCGATGCTTGATTTTTTTTAACAAAACTTAGTCTTGTAAACCACGAAATGTAGGTGGTAAACTTAAGTAGTTTTCTCATTGGAATTGCTATGATTCACGTGCTTCCTATACGGTGGTGGAATTTCTCTAAGCCCTAGAGAATCACACTATGAATCAGAAGAAGCAGCTGTGATGTTTTCATATTTTCCAATAATCATGTGGCAGTGCAGCAAGAGGAAACAATGTTTGGAAGTGTTCTGGAAGTGTGACCCACAGCTGTCATTGACAACAGCACCATGATGAGATGATGGGATCTTTAGTAACAGAGCACAGATCAAGGCACTACATGATTGTGACAAAAAGGTATCTTTCTGAACAAATCAGTTAAACATTATGGGGAGAGTGTGAAAATAAATAATTATATGTGTGTCTATATATACATATATATACACATATACATATACATATATATACATATATATATAATTTCCTGGTTTTGATATTTCTTTTTATCAAGTTATGGTTTGCCATGGGAATGACAGAAAAAAAAAAGAAGCAGGGAGAGAATGATGAGAGTGGCAAGGCACTGGCACAGGTTGCCCAGAGAAGCTGGGGAAGCCCTGTCCCTGAAAGTGTTCAAGGCCAGCCTGGATGGGGCTCTTCTCAGCCTGGTCCAGTGGAAGGTGTCCCTGCCCATGGCAGGTGAGTTGGAAGTAGATGATCTTTAAGGTCCCTTCCAACCCAAAACATTCTATTATGCTATAAAAAAAACCAACCAAAAACCCAAACCAACCAAACAAGCAAGCAAAACACAACAAAAACGCCAACAAACAACACAAAACAAAAACCCAGCCATTTGCTAAGCTAGTCAAAATGAAGACCTCGTTTGAAAGAAACATGAGATATTTTATGCTCATACCATTAAAGCAAAAAGCTATAAGAAATTGGAAATAGTATTACACTACAGAAGATTCTTGGCAACCTCAGCTCTAGGTATTTCTGACCGTGTAACCTATAATATACCATTCTGGCAGGGGCACAGACTGAGTGTATATAAAAAGGTTAAAATGATATTAAAAATAGCACAAAGAACTGGAGAAAAATATGGCTGACAGACGGTACCTAACATGTATGAAAGGTTTCCTCAGAGACATATGTCATGAGCCATTCATATTGAAACAGCAAATACACTAGCCTTCTAATTATTTTAGCATTAGAATTGGTTTTATGCTAGCCAGGCAAAAGGACCCTGTAATGGTACAGGGTAGGATAATAAAAGAAGAATGTCTAACCTTCCCTCCAAAGTCATTTAGCCAGATCCTCTCCTCGCAAAACTCAATTGGCTCCAGAAGGGCTGCACCAGAGAAAAATTCATTCCAGGATGTTTTTTGCAATGTGAAATTCAGCTCACCCATTTTTCTGTGTTTTCATTTTATCTGAAAAATAATGACACATAGCAGACTTCCCTTTTGCTAAGGAGAGATTCACCAGCAGCCAGAGCTGGGTCCTGGCCTGGCAGGGACTGTCAGATAGAGAAGATTCATCCACCTGCTGCTGCCTCAGTCCTGGCAGAAGCCTCTGGTTTTGTTCTCCATCAGCATCCTGCTCTGTGGTGTGTGAGGCTCCCTGGTTACATCTGTCATTACCAGCATTGTGAAACACAGCGATCTCACTGCTGAGATCTCTTGTGTTCCTGTGCTGATTGCACTGTTTTCTTTTGCTCTTAAATAACAGCAGAGATCCATTTTTTTTTAATATTTCACAACTTCTGTAATTCCAGAACTACTCCAACTACCTCATGAGTGTGGCAGACAACCAGTTCATATTAAATACTGCTATAAACAGCCAGGGATGGGAGCTGCCTGGGTGTGGGATATGAGGTTATACCCAGATGCTGCCTAAAGAAATTCCAAATTTTTACAAAACAAAGCAGGGGAGGAGCCACACACAAACACACACAGCACTTTAAAAGACCTATATCTGAGAGAGAATATGTAATATGAGGATGTGAGTGGCAAATAGCTGCATATAAATAAGAACTTTTATCTTTTCTAAGATTCAGAACTACACAAAATTTTAATATTTTAAGAACTGTCTTATCAGAGATACCTGAAAATTCTGTATTTATTTTTCTGATAACTCCATAATTTGAAAATGTGAAATAACTCTTTTCAATAGTGATTTTCCATTGATGATTTTTCTCTGAATTTTCATTTAAGTGGAAGGATTCTGAAAAAGAAGCTCCTTCTTTCTCAGTTTTGGAACAGTTCTTTGACTTTCAACTTGTCAGAAAGAAACATGAGTGTTTGGGAAAATACATATGTTATTTTTGAAGTTTTGGCATGAGAAAAGAGTATAATTTGTTATTCATTGGTGTTTGCATAGTGATGGAATACCAGTCACTAAAAACATAGAGTAAGAACCATGTCACCCTTCTTCGAAGTTAATTAGCATTAAATAGGGACACAAATAATGCTGCTTTTTTTGCCTATTTTGAAAATGTGGCTATTTTCAGAATATGTTATTCATTCATACAAATTTATTTAAAGGAAGATTTTTCTGATATAATTGCTTTTTTATATTCTTATTGCAGATCTTTGTGATGCTGTCCATAAACATTTTAAGTGCAACTATAGTAGTATTCAAGTTGTTTGAGACTTCATGCATATTTTGTTTTGGGGTAGTTCCAACACTTTTGGAAGAGTTTAGTAAATAAACAGTGAAAATGCATGCCCAGAATCCTGGACCAACAAACAGCAAATGCTCACATTTTCTAGATTTCATAAATTATATATGCCCTTGTTTCACATTACTACAGTTCTAGTCTTCCAGAGTCTCCAAACACCCTCGTATGAAGGGAAAATTCTGCTGCTATATTAAAGTTTTACAGTGTAAAAAACTTTATGTATTTCCACCAGATGTCAGCAATGCACTCTCTAAACTCCAGCTGTCAGAGGCCTCCAGCTTTCCAGGCATTGCAGAAATCATGTAACACACTGCACTGTATTTAAGCAACCAGAGAAAAACAAAATGACCATCGCTGCTTCTGAAGAGACTCATGACATTACTAAACTTGTCCAGCTAATAATGTGGTTCTTTACTTAGTTTCTTCTGGGAAGGAGGTTTTATTACACATTGGACCGCTAACAAGCTCATTGTTTTTTCCTCCCAGTCTCTGTACAAAAGTGATTTTCTTATTCTTATTATCTCTGTGAGTAGGTTCTTCCATTAGACTATCAATAATAATGCATTTGGGTTTATTTTTCTTTTTTTGTGAGACTACAGAGGAAGAAGAAATAATGAATATATTTTGGACACCAATGCTGTAGGAATTTTAGGGCAAACCAGAAGTACACTACACCATGGGGAATGGTAAAAGCACTGGGGTCAGGAGAAGAAGTTGTTGTCTTCATGGCTGCTTCTTCTCCAGGAGTTCAGGCATCCAGCTGCAACATCCAAACCAAATAGAGAACACTGTCGGGCTCTGGTTTGGTTTCATAGGGATAACTTTGCTGTTACTTATTAACTTAAGCCTCTTAAAGTTCACTTAGATACAACAACAAAAAGCTGCAGAATGACCTCTGCTGAGGCAGTAACGTGTGTGTCGTGCCAAAGCAGACATGATGGTTTTTACACTGTAATGTCCCTGGCAACACTCTCACAGGTTTCAGAACACTGCTTTTTGTTTTCCAATGGTTTCTAGAAATTGTTTCACAAATTCTTTTGGAATAGCATTGATCTGTCAGAAGCAGAACTTTCAGATTTGGCCAAAACTGCCTAGAAAGATTCCTCATGTCAGGGATAAAATTTCTGTTAAAAACCACAAAAAAGAAAGCCCCACTTCGGAGTGAGAAGGGAAGCCTGGGAATTCATTTAGTTCATAATCAGCCTGACTCAGAGTGTACTTTTAACAGTCCAGGGGAGTCTCCTGACTGCTGAACTAGAGATTAAGATCTGGAACCATAAAACCATTTAAGCATCGAGCTTCATGAGAATGAGACACCAGATTATCTTTGTGTATTGAGCTTTAGGGGCTTTCTCTGGATCAATGAATAATAAATATGCAAAGTGAAGTAGCTATACCAGGGAAAAAAATAAAGGAAATAAGACCTAAAGTTAGAGCTCATCTCCAGCAAGTGGAGGGTGTAGGTGAATACTCTGATCACCAAGTTACAGGAGTGTGTTTGTTCTCTCTTTTCTTAGTAAAACCTCAAAAGCTGTTGGGTTTGTGCCAATGTACAACTGAAAAAAATGTTGGAGGTTATGGGAAAACTGCTTCTTGCCCAATTCTAATTATAGGTCTGTCTGGTAGCACTCCATGTAATTCAGGTTGTTTGATATTTGCCATTAAAAAATACAGTTTTCAGATGCTTATAACTGTCCCAGAACATTAACCATTTAGACTGAAATATTCCATGACTTTGCCTGCCTTGGGCTGAGTTTTGGTAACTGCCAATCATATCATTCAGTGAGTTGAAGGAAAAACACAAAAAGTGTGGGGCTTTTAATGTTAATAACTTCTGCTCACTGTTTTGTTTAAGTAGCCTCTTTGTGCTCTGTATGTGGGAAGCCAGAATGAATAGAAGTTCATGTGCATCTGTGCCTCTCTGCAGTACTTGCTGAGACCTGAAGATCAGCCCACATTTTCCCGAATTTTGAGCTCTTGGAAAAAAAGATTAACAACAACTCTCATGATCTCCAAAGAATCTACACTTACGAATCATGCTTGAACATTTCAACTTTACTGAGAGGAGGCAACCCTACAGACAACCATTTGGAAAGATATTGAAATATCTCAATAAAAAGTGCTTCCCCCCTTAGTTTCCTTGCCCAGTAAGGAACACAAAACCGGATTTCACCTTTCCCTGTCACCTCACATCCTTGTGTCTGCTTCCAGATGGGGCAGCAACCTCCAAAATTATCAAAGCCATGTTCAATCCATCAAAGGCAATCAGGAAGGGAGACACATTGGTTTGTGAATCAAAAGATAAAAAACAGAATAAGGTGGTTGCAGGGGGTTATGAAAACATGATACTGGAGAAACTGGGATGAGTTGGTGGGAAATGTGACTGGAATTGACACAGAAAACAGGCTGAAATATGATGAAGGAATTGAAAATAGCCAGGCAGATGGTAAGGAAAAATCAAAGATTAAGGGAAGGTGTGAGAAAGCAGAGAGGAGGCTGCAGACTACAAAACAGCAGGCTGAGCTTGAGCCTGCAAAGATGTTACTATAGGAGAAACCTGGGTTTCGCTGAGCAAGAAACAGAGGGGAAAAGCAGTGATTTGGCTAGATAGGTTCATTGAACAATGAGTTTTTGTGCTGGACTTTGTCTTGTCTGAACCGAGTTTGGAGGATGAGATGACGTGCGCCTAGAGTTCATCCTATAATGGCACAAAGGCAGTACCAGAGAAGCAGTTTGGCTGTCACAGCTCAATTCTAAGAATTTCAGTGTTTCAATTTTTTTAAAAATAGAGGAGCAGTTACTTGTGGATGCTGAAACCTGTTGCAGAAAGATTTTCCAGCTTTCTGCCTCTGTCTGTGAGAAAGTCTTTTCTTTCTCACAGACACTGGCTGAAAACAGTTAGAAGTTTCTGCAAACTAATCCCTTTATCTTGCAGGTTGTTTTGCAGTATTGTTATGGTTCTAACTAGAAATATTTAGAAATGGGTGTCTTAGAATTTAGCCAACCCCTTCAAGGAGTGAATGGCCAAAAGACCAGTTACCTTATGCCATTTAACACACTTTTGCGAACTAATATATAAAAGCCTTTAGAAAATTATTAAAGTGCTTCCTTTTATCCCTGTGCCTTAGACTCTTCGTCGTTTTCTCTACCTGTTTCTTGGTGCAACAGTGACAGTTACTGATCACCTGTGAGTTATTTTCCCTGTCATCACTGCAACTGAGAGCAGAGAAAGGGGAAAATTTAGTTCTAGAAGAAAACACCCAAGTGCTTTAACAAGTCCACTGTGTGTGAAAACATTCCATTCACTACAGAGCTTCCAATGCCTTAAAGAATGGAGACACCCCAGCAGAAAATACCATTATTAGTAACACAGGAGTTTTCTGTGGCCAGAGCAGTCCTGAATGAAGAAGCTTTGTGAGAAAAAAGTACCATTAGCTGTGTCATTAAAGACCTTCTCCTGATGTGTACAAACATGACTGAGAGCAGGTTGGGAAAACAGTCTGAATTTGGTCTTTCACTAGTTTTTGAACAGAGTTTTCTGTTACTTGTTTGTGATTAATACACATTAGTGGAGATAGATTTATTCAAGCTCTTAAAAATAAACTGTATAAATTCAAGCTACTGTATCCAAGTCCAAACATTGACTCAGTTTTTGTTTTCGCCCTACTCAGTCAAATCTCCCTCTAACTTTAGTAGGATTAGGCTGGGTAAGGATTTAGCAAAACTCATCAACGACTTCATGATTTGGCTCAGAGCTCAGTGAAAAATGAACTCTTTAAAAGGACTGTCATGGAACTTACATAAATTTACCAAGTCAAAGTACGGAATATTCAGTGATTCATAGCAGTGTGGTTTTTATTAGAGCTCCTCTGAAACACAGCAGGCTTGCTTAGCAAGGGTTCATGCAAACATTTTCTTTGGTCTCAAGCTGCAAAGGTTCACACGCTCCAAGTTTCACTTTAAGCTTTGGGTTTGAGTCTTGGAAATGCCCTATTTTCACTCAATTTTTGTATCCAAACCATAGTAAAGTAAATCTGGTGCGAATGTGAATCAAATTCAGGCTGGCTAAAGTCCACCCAAAGCTGTGAAAGCAGTTTAGATGTTTGGTGTGCTAAATGGCTTTTTATTGTTCTTGACTGTACCACTGACATCATGTTGATACTCGCCTTCCTTCTCCTAATGCTCCCCAGGTTGCACAGCACCTTTGTGAAACTGCATAATAGGATGAAATGAATGTCAAAGCCATGAGGAAGGTAGAAGGATACTATTACATCTGAAGGTCTGCAATAGCAACAGATTTCAAAAGAAACATTTTAAGAGTTTCTTCAATGGTTTAACTCCATTTTACCTCTTGTCATAAACCATGTAACACTATTATACTGCATTATCTAAACTGTCCCTTTGCCTACCACACACTTGCTACGTCAGAGTTCTCTGTAAGCACCTATGAATTGATCTTACTGAGTTCCTAGATAAAACACCTTTTTGCTGCATTTGTGTCAGGTACGTCATATAGAAAGGACGTCATTACAAAGCTGCTCAGTGCCATTTCATCCCTTCCTTTTTTACTCAATTATATGCATTTGTTATCATATTTTTTCCTCAGTCTCTAGAAGTTCACACTGTCTTATTTGTGTTGCTGTTCCATTATATAAGTAATTATTAAGGTTCTTCTTTTCCCACATTTTTTTCTGTGAATTAAATATTTCACCTCCCTGCTCCTACTGTTTTCCTAGTTTCTTAAATATGCTTTTCAACCTGATCTTGCTGTGTGCAAGCATCCTGCTGTGCTTTCACCTCTCCACCTCTCCAGGAAAGCCAGGGAAAATTAAACTGGCTTGGGAATGGTTCTGATTTGATTGGAAAGATTTTTTAAACAGTTATAGACACAGTGAAGACATTCACTGACATTTGCTGGAAGAAATACAGTACCAATATAACTTGAAGAATGAGAGAAATGTAACAAGTACTTTCCAACAAAGATGGGCTAGGCTGGACAGCAATATAAGCTGATTGAACTTTATAGCAGGAGACACTTATTTTAGACATTAGGCTGCTGTTAACACTCAGTTTAAAACTAATTGATCACTATGACCCCTAATTTTGAGCATAAAGACAACTATTTCAGAAAAAGCTTGATATTTTAGAATTTCATGCTAAATTTACTTCAATCATGAGGTAGAAGTCAGTGCCTATTAAATGTGAAGCTAATTTATTAGCTCAGCACAAGTTAGAGGTACAGAAAGAGGTCTAGGTAGTAAAATGCTTTAGAGGAATTGATCAGAATGAAATCCAGCTTATCAACTTAGATGCCAATTTTTCCTTTCTCACTGTCATGAGAGAGAAGAGGGCAGTGATTCCAGTTATCTTCCCGTCTCTGCTTTCAGCTTTCCTCTGCTGACTGTTGTGACAGCACTCAAACCAGCACTGAGCAGCCCTTTACCAGTGCAACAATCTTCACAACAGCCCTGTGAGCACTGAGGTGATCTAGTATTTGTAGATACCTTTTTTTCTGAAACATGGAGTGGAGTTTTCTCTCTTGTCCCTAAATGGATAAGAAAAGCACGGAGTCCCATGCCATCGCTCACTGAAAAATATAGCCAAGAGCTTGATATATTTGTCCCATGCACAGTCTGATTCCACCTGAGTGGGTTGGGCCATCCAGCTGCCATTATAGAAGGGCTTCTCTTAGGCCTGATGTCATAATAGCTGGATCCATAGTAACATCTTCAATATCTCTGAGGATATGCATAAAAATGTCTTCAGGGTCAGTGTCAAGAGGATGGGGCCTGACTCTCTTCAGTGGTGCCAGGAAACAGGATAAGGTAAATGGGCAAAAACTGAAGCACAGGAAGTTCTGTCTGAATATAAGGAAAATTATTTTTACTTTAGGGGTGACAAAGCACTGGAACAGGCTCTGGCCCAGAGAGATCGTGGAGTGTCCTTCTCTGGAGATATTCAGAACCCACCTGGACATAACCCTGTGCAACCTGCTTTGGGCAAACCTGCTTAAACAGAGGGGTTTGAATAGATGATCTCCAGAGTTCCCTTCCAGCCCTAACCATTCTGTGATTCTGTGATATAAAACAGCAGCAGACACTTGAACTTAAGCCACTTCCAACCTGCAGTTATGGATAGGCTGTTTTTTCTTGTCTTTTGAAAGTAGTTGCTGCATTGAATAAACAAGAACAATTAAGTGGAATTGCTTGCCACACTTGGTCTGACAGGAACATTAGTAGATAAGATTCGAAGTCTGAAATATGTAATCTTAATGCTATTAGGAGAAGGACTAAAGGATTAATGAACTCATGGAACAGTGGCACAAATAACTAACATTTATGCAGTGCATGAAAAATAAGTATTTCAAAGCTAATAAAGTGTTTGTAGCCAAGTTTTATTTCAGGTAAGTAAAATAATTCAGGTGTTTAAAATAAGGCCTGATTGAGCAAAAGGACTTAGATACAGACTCAAAAAAAACTACACAAGATTACAGTGAGTAAGAAACACGGGAGAGAAGGATTTGTCTAAAATACTACCTCTTTCCTTAACAGATTTGGTCATACACTTCTGTAAATTCTGTCTAGGACTGCCTCACTCTTTGAACATGGTTAAGTACAGCTGATAGAAACCAACACAGCCCTCTTACAAAAGAACCCATTTTGGAGGAGAGAAACCTGGTCTGAAAGTTTCACATGTTTTCTCCTTAGATGGGAATAAAGTAAAAGTGTGGTGAAGATGTAGGACCAATCTGTTCATTTGTTACAGATGAAAATATCAAGCTCTGCAGAGACAAGAGATGTTGCAGGAATGATCTTGACTTTGACTTTTTTTTCTGCAATAGAAGAGCCATGGGCTCCACTTCCAAAGAATATGGGCTGAGCAGAAAATATTTATGATGAAGTATACAAAGCCAATAACTGAACATTCAAAGGATCAATCACCTATCACTGTGTTACAAAGCCAGGTTTTCCTTGTATGTATTTTCTATTTGCCCTAAGAATCTTTTGAGTTATTTAATATGTGCTGGTACAACTTCTGAAAAGAAAGGCAAAGGGTACCTCAGAATCTGCTATAGCTTGGTAGTTAGGACAATGATGGTATTAAGATATATGTTTGAGCCCAAGAGACCTGAGAAGAATATTATGTCTAGTTTTCCTGCTTCATCTGAGCCACAGCTGACCCTGAGGTAGGATACCAAACCTGGATCCAGCACCTTAGTTTTTGTGTGGTTGTGCTGTGCCTGGCATTTGGTGTAATTTTGTTGTTTTGGCTTTTAAGGGTTCTTGCCCTAATCTTTGAATTCCAAACAGCTTCAAGTAGGAGGTGAATTCCTAGTTACTCATCTCAGTCAAGACAGTTGTGACTGAGTATGCCAGTAGTAGACATACATGTTCCTGAGTAACTACTGACAAAAAGAAAGATCTCTGTGGGCCTGCACTAGTATGTGGATATTTTTGTATTAATCACACTCTCTTATTTAGGTTTCTAAATCCCATCTAAACTGCTATCTAAATTCCTATATCCCCTTGTTCACCAAGTCCAAATTACAAGTCCCACAGTATCCGAGATTTTCATAATCACAAATGTCTCACATTGCTGGGAAGCTGAGAACCACTATATTCTCAGTTTAACAGATGGGAGATTAAGACAGAGGCCTTGACTAGCTTCAACAAAACCATGCAAAGTACCTGTGGTGGTGCAGTCAATTAACCTTCTCACACCCATCCTCCAAAAAACCTTTGCTTTCTCCTAAAGTAAGTAAGTAAGTGTTTTGGGGGCAAAAAAAAATTATGTCTTATACAATAGAAGAGCATGAGAAAGGAGAATGGGTGAAAGAGCATTATTTGATTAAATGAGTGGGCAGGATAGCTGATACAGGATACCTGCACAGGAACTTCGGGCGGTCCGTGCTCTGTGTCCTTTGCCTTCAGAAGGCTCCAGTTTAACATGTAAATTGGCTCCAGGGCTGAACAAAACAAGCACTGGTGCCAGCTTTTGTTCAAGGTAATGTATTCCATCTGCTTCATAAGAAACTAAACAACTTTCTGGATCACTCCAGGTACACAATCGTATAATATATAGTAATAAATCACTCCTAAAGAAAGCAATAAAATGTAGCTGAGAGCTCAAACTTTTACAGAAAGCCACCATATTGTTACACTACAGATTAGAGGGTTGCTGTCATAGTTTAGCAATCTGTTTGAAAAGCACCGATGCCTGGATTTGCCCCAGCCACCTGAGGAATGTGTGTGGTCACTCTGGCTCCGTAGACTGTCAGTAAAATAAACTCTTAATCCCCAGGTTCAAAGGCTAGCATGAATGAACTGCTTCCAGGAGACACCCATCAAGGTCCATTGATTAGATGTAGCACCTAAGATGGCAATGATTTAAACTTGGGTGCAGGGGGAAGCTGCCTGAATCTGGATTGAATCTGTTGCCTCTAATGACAGTGCTGCAGGGCTGCATGCCAGCAGCCTCCTTGGTCATTCCCTTGCAACTCCCGGCACCTCTGGCACTCTCCCATTTACTAATAGATGAAGTGGAGCAAGGGCAAAATAACAAACAATCAACAAGAAGAAAAACCTTCAATTTCCCAGTGGGTGTATTCATACATCAGTTGAGCACGCAATTCTGAAGTTAATATGGTCTTGGGGATCTTTGTATGCACTGTAATGTTGGAACTGGCTCCACTTTTGACCAACTGTCTCCTCGTCAAAAACTTTTTTCAGAAACTATAACATTCCACTTAGCTTGATTCTTTTTTTTTGTTTTTCTGAATTTGAACAGTTTTAAGAGAATAAGGCAAAAAACTGAACCAAAATTTTTAAGTAATTTCCTTCTAAGTGTCTCTTTCCAGTCCTTTCACTTCTGAGCTAACTGGTATAACCACCTACAGATGCTGCCCCAAGATATTTGCTTTAATGACTTCTCTCAAAAGTTGAAAGAATAAAATCCCAGCTGTATGTAAGGGTCATGAGGGTGGAAGACACAAGCAGCTCTGTTCTCCATCAGAGAGACTTTCTAAAATGAAGGTTCAAATGCTAGATGTGGACCTGATTTATTCATCCTTTACTGCTTCTTTCACACAAATGGGTGAAGTGGCCAGCTTGGTTGCTGCATGCACAGTCAGAACTTCAGTCTTCCTGTTTGCACATCACCATCTTTGCAGATGATTTGAAAAGCTTGCACTGGTTGGACTAATACAATGATGCAAGTGATTAATCTCAGCTACCCTGTCTCAAATAGGTGAGAACATTCTCCATTTTTATTGAAGTACTATTCAGCTGTTGGAGACAAAAGCAGACCCTTCTTATTCTACATTCTCGACAAAACATCTTGTTATTCTGCTACAAAAATATCAATGTGTTTGTGGAAAAATAAAAAGAGCTTTAATTTTTTTTTCTGGAAATGTCAAAACTTGAAAAGAAAGGGATATAAAGTAAAAGAATCATTTCAAAGTGAAAAAAACCTCAGTCATTAGAGGAAAGAAACCCTATATATATATATATATACCACACAAAAACAGATACAGATATTCTTGAGGGGAAAATTAATTTTATTTTGCTTAAGAGTATTGAGAACATTCCTCCTGACTCTTAAAGCCCGAAGTAGTATTCCAAAGAAAGGACAGATCCTGAACAGAGAACTACAATCTTCTTTTTCTGCTGAGCACGTAGAGATGGATGCAGTTACCATCTGTTTAGTAGCATGGTAGCTCTTTCCTCAGATAACCTGCAGCATATGCTATGTAACCACTTCACCCACTTGTGGAAGGGAAGGGGTCTTCATCCAGCACTTGAGACTTAATTTTGAGACAGTCTCTCTGATGGAAAACAGGCTGGTTGGTATCTTCCCTGCCATGCCCCTTGCATAGAGTTGGGATTTTTTTCCTTTAACTCTGGGAAGTAACCTTGAAGTAGGTGGGTATTAAAACTCTTCTCTCTCGTAAAACTGTCCCACAAATTTGTGACATAAGATATCATTACTCCTCTAATATTTTTTTGCACAAAGGTACTGGTAGTGCCAGATTTGCCACATTAAGGCTAACAACACAGCAGCAGCTTCATAAAAAAAGTACTTTTTCATCCTGTTTCCACCATTTTCCTGGTCTCCATATAAAATGGAGTCTTTTTAAATGCTTGCATAAAATCAAACTACTCCCTGAAAGACACCATGCACTCACTCACAGATCTAAGCAGGTTTGCAGTTTAGGCCTTTGTGCTGCTGTTTTTCTACATCTTACAGCTCTTACTGTGCTATTGACTTTTTTAATGAGGGAAAGTATTAGTGTCGTTCTTACATCTACCAGATATTCCTTCCATAACCATTCCTGGACCATTTTTAATTGCCATATTTCCGTAAAATGTTTAAGCCCCAACAAGTGACTGCTTTCTAAAAATAACAAAATTATTTTGCCAGCAAATTCCAAAGGTAACATCTCTAAAACAGTTTTAGCAGGGCAGAAGCCAAATTTAATTTACTAATTCTTGATAATGTACTCTTCCTGCTCCAGTAGCCTGAATATTTTAGCGAGTAAGGTCAATAAGCAGAGAGTGGATTACATTGGCAGAAATATGAGAGCTTTTATAGGATCATTTAGGTTGGAAAAGGCCTTTAAGATCATCAAGTTCAATGATGAACCCAGCACTGCCAAGCTCACCACTAAACCACGTCTCCAAATGCCCCAGGTATGATGATGTAAACACTTCCCTGGGCAGTATCTTCCAATGCTTAACAAACCTTTCACTGAAGATTTTTTTCCTAAAAGCCAATCTAAATCTCCCATGGTGCAACTTGAGGCCACTTCCTGTTGTCCAGTTGCTTGTTACCTGGGAGAAGAGGCCTATCCCCGCCTGGCTACCCCTGGCTTTCAGGGAGTTGTAGGGGCAATAAGGTAAACCCTGAGACTTCTCTTGTCCAGGCTAACCGCCCCCAGCTCCCTCAGCTGCTCCTCATAGGACTTGCGCTCTGGACCCTTCACCAGCTTTGTTGCCTTTCTCTGGACACACCTCAACACCTCAATGTCTTTCTCGTCGAAAAGGGGCCCAGAACTGGACTCAAGGTGCAGCCTCACCAGTGCTGAGTACAGGGGGACAATCACTGCCCTGGTCCTGCTGGCCACACTATTGCTGATACAGCCAGGTGCCACTGGCCTTCTTGGCCACCTGGGCACTCCTGGCTCATGTTCAGCTGCTGTTGACCAACACCCCCAGCTCCTTTTCTTCTTGGCCGCTTTCCAGCCACTCTTCCCCAGCCTGTAGCACTGCAGGGGTTGTTGTGACCCAAGGGCAGGACCCGGCACTTGGCCTTGTTGAACCTCACACCATTGGCCTCAGGCCATCAATCCAGCCTGTCCAGGTCCCTCTGCAGAGCCTTCCTGCCCTCCAGCAAATCAACACTCCCAGTCAGTTTGGTGTCATCTGCAAACTGACTGAGGGTGACCTCGATTCCCTCGTCCAGATCCCTGACAAAGACACTGAAAAGGGCTGGGCCCAACTCTGGGCCACTGGGAATGCACCACTGATGTCCGCCTGCCAACTGGATGTAAATCCATTCACCACCACTGTCTGGGCTGGGCTGTCCAGCCTTTTTTTTTGCCCAGTGCACAGGGCACCCAGAAGCCAGTTTTTCCAGAAGAGGGCTGTCGCTCTTCATGTCTTGCCATGAAATCCATCAGGTGAAACGTTGTCTTCACAACAAAACCTGATATTATGGTATTACTGGAGTTAATAACTGCCATTCAGAATCTTTCCCACAGAAAGGGGAAATTTAATCAGTATTTGCACTATGTACCGCAGTGGAATAATATCCAGTTTTAAAGAAATCTGCCTGTTCACACACTGTAGCTTGTGTTTTAAATATACCTGTCTGCCTAACTTCTTCATGAGGTGGCAGGAACACTCTGTGAGAATATAGAGGCGGGTAGCAGAATGGGGAACTGCACATTTTTCTGTCTAAATCCATCCTTGTAAGTGAGTGTAAAATGATACCATTATGATCTGGTTAAATTTAATTCTGCAATTTGCCAGTCACCACATTTTGTATTTGCTTCTGTGCCTTGTCTACAGGGTATACACATTAAAACCCTGTTAATGCTGTAGGCACAGCATTTGAAGAGAAGCATGTTATTTGATCTGGTGAGGTATACTTGATCCCTGCTTTTAGTTCTGGTAGTGGTAGTCCCAAATTTGAATGATCTGAGAAGTTTTGAAGAATTACATTTTTGTGGGGAAAAGTTTTCAAATAACATATGCCCAGGTCTTGTGTTTAAGAGTGTACTAGGTATTTTTAAGCCCTGTGGCTTAAATCAGTGGGCACAAATCTTCTAAACCACTGCAGTGTTTCTCAAAGATTCTAGTGTGTCCCTGAATTTCACTGCAAGATCAGGAATGGGATGTCTATTTAGATTAGCTCTCTAACCACCTTGTGTGTATCTTCAACACTCATAGACTGATACGTTTTCTCCTAATGCAATGTAAGACTCTCTCTCCAGGTCAGCAAACCTCTTACCAGTGGGTCCATTTATGGGCAGCTTCTGTGAGTATAACTGGTCTTACTTATTTAGGCAAAGAAGGCCTTAAATGCCTTTTCCTCAGCCTTTGTCACTTTGTTCCCCCTGCATCCAATAAAGATGGAGATTCTCCTTAGCCCTCCTTTTGTAGTTAATGTACTTATAGGAGCATATTATTGAAAAAAAACCTAAAGGACAAATGAAAAAAACCAACACCTCACCACCCCCACCCAACACACAAAATTTAAAAATCAAAGAATAAAAAACTTTTCAGAATGCTAAAACCCTCTTGCCACTGGTGAGTGTTGCTCACTGAAGCAACCCAGCTGAGGCCACAGACTTACCTCTGTGAGTAACTATGGATTCATACTCCCACTGGTGAGCAGTCTTGACCTACATGTAGCACTCTGTTTACTTTCTTTCCTTTAATGACTGCTCTGTGCTCACCACGGGGAAACAGCTTATCACAAGAATGGCAGAAATTTTGCAAATATGATGGTGTTTTTGTTTCCCATCACTGTCAGCTGAAAAAAAAAAATAAAAGGAAAAAAAGAAGAAAGAAAAACAATGAAAACATAGCACCATTTCATTCTATTCATATATTGGGGAATAAAACTTCAGTTCATGTAAAGTAGTAAAATCAGTGGAATTTTGCTGACTTGCCCCAGCTGAGAATTTTTTCCAGGGTATTTATATATAAAATCACACAAACATGTTATGTGGATGGGGTTATATCTGAAAATCAATATTAAATTCATCATCTTTAGCTGCTACAGACCACAGTGAACACTTGCTCTCTAATGGTTAAATGCCCTTTGGATCTGAAGCCCTTTGATTTATTGGAAGAAACCTGCTGGGCAGAACATACTGTGGAGCTGATTAATGTCAGCTTCTGTCATCAGTTTCCACTTAGATTCTTGGCCAGCTCTGACATCTCCTCCCTTAAGGATCCAGAAGAATTTGAGGACTGATCCAAGAGCTTTACTGGCATGGGATTTGCAGAATGTGGTGCTTGCAAAATAAGGAAGATGAATGGAAGTAAAATTCCATGTTCTCTACTGGACTTGTTTCTTTAACTCATTTCTCTGGAGAAAGAGACCAATGCCAGGACCACACCAGCAAGGGAAACAAATCAATAGCATGTTCACTGGTTTTGTTACAGATGTCTTGCATTTCCTTTGCTGCTTTATATGCTCCCTTGTAGCCTGTCAAACTGGAAAATGACTGCAGTGAGAATGCAGAGCTACCATAGCTGTCTAGATTTACACTCACCATTGTACAGGGAAACTTACGGACCCCAAACCAGTTGGTAGTGCTTACCATTTTAGAGAGGATAAGCCCTTATCTGAGCAGGGCTAATAAAAAGTGGCAACCACTGTGATTTGCAGGTTGATCACTCATGAGTAGCGTGAGCTTTTTTAACAGTAGAACACGAACACCCCTGTCCTTTCCACTGACCCTCCCTTGGGAATGATGACTGCTTATGGCAGATAATTTTCTTGTGTTCATTTTGACACATTTCTCTGGCAGTTTCTCATTTGGAGAAAATGATTCTAACATTTCTTATGAGCATAGAATTCTCCTGGTGCTCATCACACATATGGATACTTCTGCTACAGGAATCACACATTGCTGTAAAAATCCTATGGCGCTGTACCCATTGCTGAACACATTCTCACTGGCAAGAAGGAAATATGAGTGAACAGTCAAATGATGAGATATTAAAAACAAAGTGTTATGAGATTGTGGGAAACTTAGGAAAATGAGCTGTCCTAGAAGTCCCATTTAAACTTCCAAGAAACCAAAGAACAATCCTAATAACTTAAAAATAGGATTTCCTGTCTGCACCTCACCAATGACAACCTGATTTGTCAGAAAATATGTCATCTGGATTAAAAATAGTACACTGCTCCCTTTTAATATTGTATTGGTAGCAATCTGCATTGATAAAGCCAGTCTCACCTGTTCAGTCCCTTTTCCTCCTCCACCCTTCATGGTGAATTTGATGCTTTCCAAGACAAGCTGTAGAAGAACAATTGCACAGTGCTGGAAGCCTTTATTTACTTCCTTACTTTCATTTAAACCCCATTCCCCATCCCTTCTTTCATATTCCTTCACCACTACTTGTGTGCTTGGGTGCAAAGAGAAAGTTACAAAACGAAGGAAGTGAGGCCTTTTTTTCTTAGGAATAAGCCAAAGAAGTTTATAGGTTTATATAATGCTACACAATTAAGCAGATCATTTTTAAATGTAGCTGTGGGATTTTGCTGATGGTCTACTATTTTTTTTTTTAATAAGGAATTTTTCATCAAGAAAGAAACCACGTGTCTATAAAGAAAAAAATAAACCTGAACATTACACAAAAAAAGACTTTTCCAATGGCAAATTAAGTCCATACATAGATTCCCACTGACTTTAATGGACTTTGAATCAGTCCCAAAGTTATCTAAAATCTCCAAAGTAACCCAACTTTTTAAAAACAGTGTTTATTACTCAATTCTCTGGGATAGTGATTTAAGTCTATAACCTCCAGCCTTTTTCAGGGTACTCAGTCTCAGGGAAAACCTGTTGGGAAAAGTTCATTGAATGTAGGATGTTGAGATTTAAATAATTCAGATTCACAAACCAGAATTTTTTATGAAATATTGCTGAACTGGAATTTTCTGACCAACACTACTATGAATAAAATTAGCAGATGATACACAGATTGGCAGAGTAAAAATTAATGGCAGAATGTTCTGGACCAATTAAGAAACTGGACCAATTAAGCAAAATATTCAGTACACTCAAACATGAAGCTATGCATTTAAGAACAAGGAATGGCAGATTTGCCTTCTCTGTCATGGAAAGAAATGAGTCCTATAGATTGTTTGTCCTGATGGAAAACCAACAGAGTATAAACTTCCACATGGCTAATGTGGCTATTACATCTCGACAGCATGAAGTGCTTCGATTTTTCTGTGTAGCTCAGGTGACTCAATGCAGAGATTAAAGGAATTGGGTTCTGCTGGCTATCAGTAAGATGAGAAGTTAACTTGATTACAGTGCAAGATTGGGAAAGAAATGTCAAATAATAATTACCAGGAAAAGCTGGCTTATTAACTACAAGAACTGGCTTGTCTATGGGGCCAGATCAGTCTAATTCAGAAACAGGAGGGACACATGTTTACAATGAGGTAATAAATGAATGAAAAGAAACACCGAGGAAGGTGGTAGATTTTCCATCTCTTGATGGCCTCACAGCACAAAACTGTAAAGCACACTTTAGATGAAGACTCATCCTTTAGGTCAGTATCAGCAGAAAGCCAAATAGCTTCCTACCTGCAGGAAGTGAAGATGGATAGGTCCATTTTGCCTTATTTATGAAATCTATGAACTGACAGTCAGAACTAACAAATAGCTAGATAGAGCTTTGTCAGCATGGTTAAAATAGTCCAAAAGGCAGTAGAGAAAAGTTTCTGTTGAACTATGAAAAGATATGACCCTTCTACTTTGTGTACTACATTAGTGAAAAGGACCAAAAGTGCACATTCTTGCTTCCGTTGACTCCTGCACTGAATCTACCGTTGGCTTGTTGTGTGTAGTAATAACCCCTTAATCATTACCAGCAAAAACTCCAAATCTGATTTTCTCAGTACAGTTTTCCTTCAGTCAATTATTAACAGCTGGATCCTAGGCTTTTAATTATGCTGAAGCTAATGACTGCCTAACAAAGCTCTAATATCCAGCACTGCCCAACTGATGAGACAGAGACAAAGGGGCTGTTCTCTTTACGAGGTGTTATTTGCTTGACATGTTTGCATGACTGGGTCTGATGTTCACAGCTGATCTTCCAGGGTGCTGCATAATTGAGGTTTTAAATTATTTTAAATTATTAGAATACTCCTGAGAGACCCCAAGTCATTCATCTAACCAAAAGCAGAATTCTCCAGAAGAGTCCTGTCAAAATGGCATCTTCATCTTGCACAGAAAATACACTACACCTATATGTTTTAAACTCCTAATTGTAATAATGACTCTGGCACCAAACCTTTCTGGAGGATTGATGGCTAGCTGAGGCTAATGACTCTCAGCTGAATTTCAAGCCACAGCTTCTCCCAAACACTCATTAATCTTCAGGAAATGTCCTCTGCTTCCATCAGGAGTGTTTAAACATCTCTGTATTTTTAACTAGATTATCCACATCATGTTTCTGAAATCAGCTGCATAGAAAAGTGAATTTTTCTGAACAACATTAAATGTCATTAATTCATTTTCACATGGCTATTTTCTTGGAGTCCTGCCCCAATGGTCCTTCACCTCACCAAAGTTCTCAGTGACCTGACTGAAGACTGGCCTTTTACCAAACTCTAAATATCAAACTTGATAAAACTATGAAGCAGGATTTTCTGCTTTACTCAGCACTGCTCCATCCTAACTCTCACATAGGTTGCTGATCTGTCTAAATTATCACTTAGTTTAGGTCCCCAGCTAACCCATTGATCCTTGTCTCCCAGAGATCCACATTGTGTTGCTAATTTGCTCACAAATTCTCCTCTGAAGTGAATCAATCATCCTGGGGAAACAAAATCTCACACAGTTTTTGGGATGGTTAACTTTGGGAGCCACTTCCAAAAGGTCATGATGAGGAAGCCCCATTAGGTTTGGCTCTGCTCATCTCACATAGTTCTGTAACACATCGTACCAGGTTTTACATCCTCAAACATGCCCTCACCCCACAGTTCAGTTCACACAGTTCACACTTTCCATTTCATGCTAAGAAAACACGATTCTGTCAGGCTGTAACACAGTCCTCACTATTCCTGACACTGTGAACTGAACTAAGAACCATGCTCAAAAAAGATTGTTATGATTTGAGGTCACTGGGGGATTGCATGGGGCCCAGCAGAGGTCCAGGACCGTGTACTACGTAGCACTGGTGCAGACAATCTGAGCTGACTTTGAGCAGCAGAGACACAAACCACCCTTCACCACTTGGACTGGGGGCCAGAAATCAGTCCTGATATTGGACACACTTAGCATTGCAGCCAATAATAACATTTCCTGGGAATAAAGTGAGACCATTGCTGAACTGTTTGCAAAAATTGTCCTATCACCATTTTCACCATAAATCATTGACTGTCACACCAAACCTTCAGCAGTCAGAGAGTTATGCAGGGCTCTTGCTGGAGTGATCCTTTTAAAGACAGTTCAGAAAAGCCACCACGTTTTTTTCTTCATTCTGCCCTCAAAAGCTGAGGTTGTGCTTTATTTGTCACGGTCTTCAGGAGCACTTAGGTAAGGGTTTTAAGGGGTCTAAGAGGCCACAAAGCAGTACATTTTCAAACTGAAATGGTCCTGACAAGCAAGTTTGAACATGTAAAAGAATCAGACACAACAATATCCTAGGAGAGGCTTTTGAATAAAAATAAACTCGAACAAATGCAAATGTTAGACATTTGCTAAGAGTTTCCAAAATAACATTTGTTTACACAGCTTTTCAAGAAAAGAGATTTGATAACACTGGAAAATTGACTAACCTTTCCAAATACTTTCACGGGCTTGGTTGTTGGCTTTTGTTTCACGATTCTTTACTATGAAAATGTGTAAAGGATTTATTTAAATAAGAACAGGTATGAGTCTTGTGTATACAAAAATGTGGCAGAAATATGAGTCACGTTTATAAATGTGCTTTTGAGCCCAGTTACCATCCTAGTGCCTGCCATTTCCCACCAGGAATATGACATGTGCAAAGAGCAATAAACCATAGACTCCCATCAGTTGTACTAGCATAGAATTTCCCTTAGTAGTTTAATTATGAAAGCATATAGGAGACCTGAGAAATTTTCTGAAACCAGATCCCAGGAAACCGGATAGTGTACTTTCCTACCCATATATTAGTTCACCCTCCGAAAAGTTTAGAACCAAGAGCAATCTCAAACACCAATTTTTACTCAACAACCAGTGAGTGCTCTTAGAACTAGATAGGGTCAGCCTGCTGTGAGGGTATTTTGTAGCAAAAAATAAGAAAATACCCTCTTTTCACTGTGAGGTAAATGCAAACCTTCTCAGATGATGTTTTTCACAGAGTTATCGCACAGAAAGGAGAAGGAACATTATCACTGCTCTGGGTAGCCCAGCTACCCAGATATATTGTGACATGATACATTGATACGTGTGACAACCAGCTTTGAGGCCCTGCTCTCTATGTCCCTGTGAGTGGAGATGTATCGAGCTCAGGCTGTTCAGGTGAGTGCTGCAATCACAGGACAGATGATTCTCAGAGATGAGGATGTTTTCAGCAGAATTTTTAGCCTTGGTTCCTCTCCCTGTCCCCATGGAAGGATTCTGTTTTGACAAACCAGCACTTTCCAACACAAAACATTTTACTGAACGATTCCCACTTAGCTTTACTAAATGACTAATTTGCCTCCGTAAAACACTGTAGCATGGGAAAACTAATATTCCCATTGGTGACAAAGCTTTAAAATACAAATGGGTAGATTTTTCTGCAGTTGTTAATGCGTGTTTCCTTACAGAGTTAACGTGAAGGACAGAATATGCTGGGATATGCCTTTAACTCTCAAACATCCAAATTATATTGTTATGGCTGAGGAAAACTACTTGCAGGTATCTTCATTTTTTCAAAGTTTCTTAATACTTTTTCCAAAATTATAGGTGTGTTATGGACATTTAACCATTTGGTTCTTAGCTCAAAACACATTGAAAGAAAGATAAATTTGTTAAACTACAGAATGGTCAATTTTAAGAGGATTACCTGTATCAGAAAGAGTAATCCATGGTTTACAACAGCAATATTATTTTTTAAAGCTGGTGGATGGAGCAGCTGCTTTGTAAAGTTATTAATTTCCTGAAAAGAATACTGAATGTTTAACGATCAGAATGCAAGGCAGGATGTAATTATACAATTGTGTATGTGCATCTTTTATACATTAATTCTGCAGAGAACTCCCCTGCCTTTCAAAATGATCAGTATTGTTTTCTGTTTTGTGGACCCAAAACAATACCCACAGACAAAAATTAACTCTGTACCTGTTAAAAAGGGGCCCGAAAACAGCTGATTTTAAGGACAGGCTGATTCTTAGAGTGGTCGAGTACAGGGGGCAGCCACCACACCTGAGGACAATTATTCTCCCATGGAAAAAGATATAGGTTTTTGAATGGGAGACACCTGGATATCTCAGGAAAGAAAGCTGTTCCCACATCTGTTGGAATGGTGGACTCAGGCCTTGTTCTTCCCTCAGACCATGCACTGGCTGCACTCAGTTATCCCTGTATTACCAGCTTTACTTATCGGTGCTGGTATGTTTTTGTTCTTGGAGCTCATATGTGTACGGGGTTTACTCTATACTTGGATTTCCCTAGAGGCATCTAACTTTTTTCTGCTCAAAAAATTCATCTGAGAGATATTTCAAGCTTCTGAGACTTGCTTGAATCCCCCTGCTAGTCAAATCTCCTGTGCTGGTAGAATTCAATCCCAGATCCCATGCAAGACATTCAGATGTGTGCACTTCTTGGGGAGTGTGTGTAGTAAACCAAATTATTTCAGATTTTCTGCATATCCACGCACGGTCTGGGCACCACATGAGCATTATTTCTGGGCAGAAAATGCTGGAGATTAATTTGGTAACCCTGCCTACCTAAACTGTAATGCATAACTAAGGAAGGAAACAAGTCTCCAATCTGTTTGGAACTGAGGAAAGAAATCTGTCCCACGCTTTTTGTTGAGGTCTGCCCTTCAACCTGCTGATAAACAGTTTTAGTGAAGTTAACTCACCTTGCTTTACCTTCTGACCTCTTAATGATCACGGCTCTCCTTTTCACAAGCAGTGCATTTAGAGGAAATTGGACACAGATAATAGGAGGCCAGAATGAAAACTGGCTCAAAAATCCCAGGATCAAAAGAAATAAAGACCCCAAAACTCCTTATTTTCGGTGTTACTTAAAACCAGAACAGGTGTATCCCTTCCTGCAGAGAAGGAGCAAAGAGAGCAATTGAGACCCCTTTGGGGCAAAATGGCAGATGAAGAAGGGATTTTTTGCATGAGCCTGTAGTGATAACCCAAGGAGGAATGGCTTTAAACTGAAAGAGAGCAGGTTGAGATTAGATGATAGAAGGAAATTCTTCGCTGAAGGGTGAGGGTGGTGAGGCACTAGAACAGGTTCCCCAAAGAAGTCATGGATCCACAACCTTTGAAGTGTTCAAGGCCAAGTTGGGTGGATCTCTGAGCAACCTGGTCTGGTGAAAGGTGTCCCTGACCATGGAAAGAGGGTTAGAACTAGGAAGTCTTTAAGGCCCATTCCAGCTCAGATGATTCTATGATATGATCCTACAACTTGGAGGTAGACACATGTGTTCACATACAAGAGCCTCAAGGTCTTTGTTCAGAGCAGAACTTCACATTCTGGAGGAGTTTAAATATTTTTTAAGGCATGAAGAGATTTATAGATTGTTTCATGTATGTTTTTCTGATTGCAGCATCATCTAGGGCTAAGGAGCCTACGTACGCTAACCTGCCATAAAGTATTTATGGTTTGTGTGGTATGGACTTCCGCTTAAATAGAGGAAAAATAAAAAGTGTTAATTAAAGCTGTATTTCTGTCAAAAATGATGGTTTTGAATTAGGCAATCAGTTAGAGCAAGCACTCACTCCCTAGCCCAATTTAGCCCATTCAACCACAAACCTTGAGCAGCTTTGGCCAGATTCCCCAGTGTGTTCCAACTCCTGTGAGTTACTGGAACCATTCAAAGGCACTGGACTTGAGCCAGATGAGTCCAGCTGAGAGTTCCTCACAGTGTGGGAGCCCTCAGTGCACACAAAGGCAGCACAGATGCTTCCTTGGTTCCTGCACTACCACCCCGTGCTCCTACCTCGCATGGTCCTGGCAAGGGGACAATGTCACAGGGAGGGAGAGAACACTGCTGGCTGTGCTCATCTGACATGCAAGCCTGCAGAATTCAAAATAGCAGGAGGAAACCAGAGCAACACGAGTCCCCATACAAAACCAAAGGGGGTAGGGAGCTCTTCTTGACAGCCCCATGGCAGCATTCATCCACCAAAATCATGCTGAGCTGAAGCACAGGAAAACAGAGCCCTTATATTTCAGTCCACATTACTCCAGTCACCAAGGAAACTCAAAATTTGCATACTAGCATGGGGTTTTATCTTAGTCCCTTCAACCACATTGCAATAAATTACCTTCAGAGAGAAGGCTGGCTGCAGAAGAAATGAGGTGGGCAAAATTCAGCTCACAGTCTGAGACATCTCAGTTTAAACATCTCTATGGATGTCTACTTGATATCACCAATGGAGACACTTGAGATTCCAGGAAAGGTTCGGCTCCTTACACGTAGGTGTCTGGTACAATTTCATATGCCCTAACACTTCCCACTGGCTTCCAGCTGCGGTTGCTGAATATGTAGTCCTTCTGTATGTCCCATATCATATCTGCCAGCTCTATAAGAGTTTCTGGGATTTCCTCAAATGGCAGGTGTATTTATGCAACTGAACTAATCCATGGGGCTCTTAAACTGGAACTGGACCCCAATGATATGTTTAAGTGTTTAAAATTGACCCTTTCCTGAGATGACCAAATGGATTTTTCCTGTATTTTAATGGGATGGTTCAAGAAGAAACACTGAACATTATTTTTTTGAAGTATTTTTGAATGTCCCTGGAGTATTGCTTTTTTTTTTTTTTCTTCCTAGAGAACGTCTACACTGCCTGTTCATATATCTCAGCAGCTTCTGATGGCTATAAGACAATTCTAGCTGTGACACAGTCATTGCAAAGCACCTTATGTCAGAGCAAAGATCACTGTGCCTACAGCTGCAGTTACACCACTCATTTTTCGGGATAAATTATTTCATGCTACAGGAGTATTGAAGCATTGCAGAAGTCCACAGAAAAGGCTCCGTGTGAAAGAACTGAGCATGTGTACAGTGGTTCAGGCTGGAAAGAGTGAATTGCAAGAGCAAAATACCTTTCCTGTGAGGAAGAAGCCTGGGATGGAGAATCCTTATTATATTCATATCAACTGAATGAAACAAATAGGGGCATCTTGCCTTGGCATTTCTGTTTCCAATTTCTCCTTGAAAAACTGAATTTGTGTCTCCCCCTCAAAATTCATAAGGCCAGTAAACATTCTTTAACACCATGTCCATAGCTATCATTGGAAAAATGCCTGGATCAGAGGGACATTTTTAAAACGAGAAAAGAATTTATTGTAGCTGTGGCACTAAAGTGTCTCTACTAATCTAACTTGTCAGCCCCCTAGGGCTGCAACTCTCAAGTCCACTTAGATGAAAAGATACATGAACAGTGCATGTAAAATGAGATTAGAAATGTGAAAGAATATTTAGCATAATAAGTAGAGTTAAAGAAGGAAAGATTTGAAAGGGAAAAGTTTTTGATGGTAAAAAGTATTGCTAAAATGGTAAGGAATATCTTCAGAGTATTGGTTTTCCTCTCTTCAATGTCTTTGGGGATGTTGCTGCCGACTTTTCAAAGGATTTTTCTCTAATGCTGCATTAATTTGGCTTGGTTTTTGTTGTAAAAATGGAGCTATTCAAGAATTCTTTTCAGGTCTAAGAATCAACCTTTACTTGAAATTTAAGCAAAATCAGATTTTCTTATGCCAGTTTTTATGCCTCTGTGTGCCTCTGAAAGGAAGCTACTGGGGCTGCAGTTGGAACCTTTGTTCCCTTTGGAACTGTGAACCTCTTCACAGAGAAGATGAGTTTCTCAGAGCTGGGGGCTGTGACTGACTGTGGATCTAAGCCACCAGGCTGAAGGGAGGCACAGGCCGTGCCACACATGGTTTTTCAGATGCATGGTCTCAAGGGTGTGTGCACATTTTCATACAGAGGGATCCACAGTTCCTCTGTTCCCAGTACTGTTAGACACCAGTGTTTAAACCATACAGTTTCATACATTTTTCAAAGACTTTTCAATGAATTAATAAGTAAATAAATAAATAAATTCTTGTCCTCCTTGTTCCAGAAGGATACTTGTATTATCTTAACTTATACTACCAGTGATCATCTGTGATCTGGTCCCCTCACCAGGTCCTCCTCCCACCCTTCCCACATCCAAGGACCTCGTTTCATCCTTCTTAGGGTCATCAGCCCCTACCCCAGCAAAGCTGCAGAAGCACTGCCACTCTCCAGCTACCACCAGACACAGTGCCCCCGGCTGCCCTGCTCCTGGATGGAGGGTGGGATGGGACAGGCTGCTAGGTCCCACCCTGTTGCTCCAGGGACATCCTGCCACTTCCAATCCCCACCCTATGGAGCCCCCTCCCCTGCTGTGCCCTCACACACAGGTGTATAACTGGAGCCACAAGCCAGACCAAATCACACAACCAGAGGTTTTTTTAAAAAAATGGCATCTGTGATACCTGGCACTGTCCTGAATGTAATTTCCTGAGTTCAGTATTAATGGGATTGGCTCCTTAATCCTTCAAAGAGTTAAATGTACCAAATATTTTGACTGTGGCAAGTATTTCTATTAATAAATGGCAGGGAACAGTGGGTTTCCTGTGTACATGTGCCCCTCTGGTGAGGTACACATAACATGTGTACTCCTAATACCAAAGATGGTGTAATCCTTCACTTGTCAGCACCACACTAAAGGTCAGTCTGGTTTTTCTCACTTTACAAACTTCCATCTGTCAAGGGATGCTTAATTCACAGCTTATTCTCACATCTACCCCAAGGCTGTCTAAATTTAAAAACAGCCATTTGTTTTTCATGTTCTGCCTAATAAAAGAAAAAAGGAGAATTTTTCAAACCATTGGTTTGTCACGAGAAAAGAGTTAGAGAAATCTGTTAGCACAAAACCTAAAAGGGTAGTATAGTCTTTTGTTTGATTGTAAAAGCTGGTGCTTCCATAATCTGAATTTAGCATCCTTTATTCAGAAGACATAGGAAATCACTGATATTCTCCATGAGATGACATCTTGCTCTCCAGCTCATTCTTTATTATCTAGCAGGGTAAATATGCATTAAGGCAGTTCAACCAAATAAAAAGGCAACAGAATTGGGCCATATAGGTATAGAAAACCGTTTATTTTAACAAAAATACCATTGGCAATGAAATAAAAAATGCTACTTGTTTAATGCAGCTCTCAAGCATGACCACAGATTTTGATCACAAGAAGCTGGCAGTGGCTGACTGCTGACCTTTGCACCAATTCCTTGCTGTACTTTGTGGTCTCTGTTATAAGGCATGTTCACTTACATCAGCAATTTGAGTTTAAATACAAAGTTATCAGATATTTGTAAAATAAATCTTGTTGCAAAGACAATGATAATTGGATTACCCAGGCTCAAAGAGGCTAAGGCAAAGAAAATTGTCTATACCACCACCGCCACTTTTTAATGTGAGGGATCAGAGTTGAGTGATTTAGAACATCCTGAAAATTCCCAGATTTGTGGGCTGTACCTGAAAGGACATGGTGATTGCTCTTATTCATCATGCCAAAAGAGCCTCTGTATCATTGAAATGCCCTGAGCTACCTATTAATCACAATCTTTTTTTTAAAGTAAATTTTCAAAAATGAGGAGAAATCTGTAAGAGTTGTTTTCTTCAAGATTTAATTCTATTCTCCTCAAGTTATACGGGGCTTGAAGGCATGACTTAATCCACACTCTGGTCTTTGGTGGTCACTGTGTGCAAAATATGTCCTGCAGCAAAACAAAAGCACCAAAAAGCACTAAAGTACAGGGTATTATAAAAGATTTTCTGCTAAATTCCCTCAAGGTAGTTACTGGTATAAGAGAGCAAAGCTTCAGGAAAGCTGGGAAAACCGATGTCTAATATTGCTTGCTAAAACTACATATGTGGTTTTTCATATATGGCCTCTCCTCTGTAGCTTCAGAGCTAAAATATTCATTACTTCTCCAGTGAGCTGACCAGGGGGTGTCCCCTGGGCATTTTATGACACCTAGACAGAAGCCAGGCTCTGACAGCTCAGTACAGGAGAAAATTGGCAGAACTTGTAGAAGTCTAAATACTACAGCAGCTTTGCCTCCTGAGCTGCACTCAGCATGCTTGACTTTGGACCTAGAGAAGGCATCCTGGATGCTGCAGTCCAAACAGAAACTGGGTGATTGCAAACCTAAAAGCAAAATAAAGCCCTCTTTAACAAACATACAGATGCACAAAGAGCCATTCATAGGAAATGTTGCTGGCGCAGAAATGGGGCAGGGTTCCTTTTGCAAAAATTCATCCGAATCCTTGTTCTCTTTGCTAGTTATCATGCTCTAATCTCTACCATGTCCTCACAAACACCCGCAGTTATGTACGAAACAACACCCTGTACAGCAGCAGGCCCTCTTTTGTATTATGATCTGTCAAGAAAAATCCTGTGCTTCTACTTTTTATAGTCACTATGACTTGACCCAGCTGAGAAGAAAGGAAAACACAGTGACAGTGCCAAGAAATATACTGGGTTGTAGTCACCATCAGAGACTTCCATTAATCATGGGCAGAACTGCAGCAAAATAAGGAACATCTTTTTTAGGTTCTCTTTGTTTAAGTCTCCTAGGAGATTTATACAGCTCTGATGTATATCATGAACCTAGAGGGTATACTTTTAAGGGCTCACTCACCCCATCTGAAATTGAGCAAACATGTAAAAATAAATAAAATAAAGCTGGCCTATGTTAAGTGCAAATGCTACAATAGAGTAAACTGCATGCTAAAGAGTTTTCTTTTTAAAATAAAAGCCAGCCCCCTTCCCTCCTTCCATTGTTTGCAGTATCTTCTAAAGTTAGAAACAAAATACTCTCTCTGCTGACTTCATCTTTCTCACTTGGCAAGTGCTGGTATTTCTGCCTTCATGTTGGAGTGCTACCAAATAAGCCCATTTCACGTTTCTTTGCTTTCACACTGGGATCATTAGGAGTAAAGCTGTCTGTGTTCCTGCACTCATGTGGCAATGCCACTCTCAAACACAAGGACTGGGGTCCTTTCTGCTGGGCTACATCACCACGGAAGAATGAACCTGTATCTGCCAACCTGCTGCACCCCTAGTGCCCTCCCTCTCTGCTCTTGGGAGGCAGCTTTCAGGCTGACACTCCTCTGAGCCTTCCTGGCAATGTCATGTATCCCAGGAGTTCAGGTAATTTGGGTCCTGTGTGCTCCACATCTGCCTTAGCCCATATTTGTTCATTTTCTGCACCAAAAACTCTGGTGTGGAAGATTGTTCTGAGACTATTTCTATGTAAACATATCCGCAAGCATGGTATTGCCAGTCCTGAAAACTGAGATGGGGCTAAAGGAAATTATAGCAGCTGAATGTGTGAGCTTGTATTTTAGCTTTTTAAAGGTTAAATTCATTTCTGAGGAGATGATAATCACAAAGGTTGTATTGTTTCCATGTACTTCATGCACTCAAAAGTGCTGGTGAAATTTGCTATGGTAACATTTTGTCCCAGTGTATTGTAAATTAGTACAATATGAAAAGAAGCTGAATCTTCACCCTGAATCTCTAAATTCTGACCTCAATATAATTTATTTCAAAAATAGTCTTATTATGCATTTTTCTTTATGTATAATCTTGCAAAGTAGGGAATGGATTTGATTTTTTTTTCTTATAAATAGTGATTTTTCAAACTTGAAACTTCACAAGAATATGTTTATTATTTCCAACTAATTTTCATTGGCAGGCTTTACAAATGTCAAGGGTGAGTTTTGTGTTCAAATCCAGTAAAAGGTCTATGAGATCTATTCTGAAAAAGCCAGTGGCTCAATTCAAGACAAGAATTTTCTCCGTAATTCTACCTATATACTAGAATTGCAATGCTGTCGATTATTCTGGTATCTCTCAATAGGAGGAAAAAAAAGCACATGCCTTGGGTTTACTTCTCCACCAGGTTAAAAATGAATATGAAAACCTTGTGGTTTTTCTAAACTGAAATAACATTCTTGTTTTCTGGCCAGCTGTTTTTAAAAGCCAACTTTATAAAACCAACAAAAATCTTCATCGCTGCCTAAAGTTGCACAGCAAGCAAGACTTATCTCTTAGAAACACATTACAGAAAGGTGTTGTATTAGGCAACTTAGCTATGATGCTGAAAGAAGTTAAGCTTTCCTTTTTGGATAAAATTGCCCAATGTTTGAAAATATTACATTGCAAGCTGACAGAAAAAGCTTTTTTATTCCTTTTTTACCAGTGCCTAAAAACCTGCAGCCCCAAGAAAATCCCTATATCCAAGAAATTCAATACTGGATACATACCCTAATATTGGAGTGACACAACCCAGTACTGTATTAGCAGTGATTAAAATTAGGGCACTGCTCTGCTTCAGCTAAAACCATCTTCCAAGGCCCTGAAAAGATGCAAGAGAATGAAGGTGAATGTACACGCAGCTGAGAAAAAGTGTATTTGGATCACTTTATAGTCAATATTTATGTTTTTCAAGGGATAAATAATTACAGAACTGTTAAATAACACATTTCCACATTAAAAAAAAAAATCCCCAAACTAAACATAACACAACCAAAACTAAACCAAACAAAAACAAAGAAAAAGCAACTCCTAAAACCTTTCTTTTTCTCTTTCAAGTTAAGTTTCTTTCCCCTAGTCTTACATACCACTGATGTTCTATTATAGTTCTTTTAAAGAAAAATTGGGAAATGAGTCAAAGCCCATTTTCCTGAGGCAGCAGTGATTGTATTGGACTTTTGTTTGTTTATTTGCTTGTTTGATTGGTTTTGACCCAGTCTTCTGTCTCTGGTTAAGAAACTAATTCAACTAGTAACATGAAATGTGTTTACATGTATTTTTCTGTTCTCAATGAAGAAATAAAATAAAAACTCTATTTCAGTCACATCAAGTGGCAAAATAGTATGTGTGCACTCGTGGAGATGTTAGGCAGCCCAGTCACTGGTCACAAGCAGTACTGTTCACATTTTGCATTTGGAAAAATAGACTTATATTCAGTCACTCGCCCAGGGCAGTGTAAATGTTCAGAAAGCACCTGCAAAGAATAAGCAGAATTACAGAGAGGAGGACTCCGTGGCTTCTAGCCAAGAAGGCTGTGAAAGCAGCAATGTATTTTTTATTTAATCTAAATTTCTATTCAAAAGAAAACTTAGATTCCCCAACGGAGGAAGAAAACTCTGGTTTTAGACTCACGAAACCTGAGTCCATCCCTCATTTTGCACCAAATGAATGTAGACAAGCTCCTTTTGTGGGAACGAGATCTGAATGGTGTGAATGAAATGCAATTTATAGCCTGGGATTTGCTCTTTATTAATCACTTGTTTGAATCTTAGTAGTACTCAAGGGCCCTACTGAGGATCATGCCCTGCTCTGAAGGCTCAGTGCAGAATGCATCACCTAAGACAGCCCAGGTCCTGAAGAGAGCTGGAAAGAGGAACTGCCAAAGGGAACAAGAGCAGGTCATGTGGTCAGGGTCTTGAGAGGCTAAGTATTTGCCAGTTACAATTTTGTCTCATTTCTCAGTAAAAACTGGGGCCTGTGTTTTTTCATAGATTTCCTACAAGATATCTGCCTAAGTGGATTCTGTGGGAGAGAGCTTCTTGGCAATTAAAGCTCAAACACTGCTTTTTTTTTTTTTTCTGTTTTTGAGAAATAAAGAAAACTCCACATGACCTCCAATTAGGTTTGAGCAAAACTGAAACAGGTTTCAGAACTGAAATGCAGTCCCAAAGTGATTTACATCTGCTCAGTGGGAACCAAAGGAGGAAGGAAATACTAGCAGTACCATCTTCCAAGACTTGTCTGGTCCTGTTAATATTTGTTGAGTTGTGGTATAGTTAAAAAGTTCCAATACTGTGAAAAATGATGTGGCAGAATATGTTAGCAATTAACAGCATATACCACAGCAATGGAAAGCTCTTAGTGCTTCATACTACCCACACTGAGATGTGGTCAAAGGAGAGAAACTAGGTTTCATTTTGGCTGTAAGGCAAAACACAAGTAATCTAAAATGAAAGGAAAGAAATATGGTTCACAATAGCTATTCCCTGTGGAGGACCTGATTTCTGCATGGACTATTGTCTAGAAATTAAATGTTAACACAAAGTCACGGTGACTAACTTTTATTGAACTTATTAAAAGAGAAAGACGTTAGCTTGTTGGAAGTATCTGTAATCTGGAAGTCCAAATGTTCAATGAACATGAGTCAACTTCTCATCATGCTATTAGCTTTAAAAGTGTGAGAGAGCAAGAAGATAATGAGAGCTGTTTGCATCAATATTCATATTTCTTATTTCCTCTCATAAGATGGGGAGGACAGTCACTGCTCCTTGGAAGATAAAGCAGAGCAACATGTCTCCAGGAACTGAAAACTGAAGAAAAGACCATCTATCCCCCACAAAATGGTCAATAGGTACAGAGCTCTGCAAGTGAAGCCAGTAAGCGTAAGAATATCTTATGGGTACTTGGAAGAGTCAAGGCTGCAAGAAAATTTTAAGGTAAAACTTGGTGATGATGAAAAATTCTGGATGCACTGATGCTGGAGGGTCTCATCACTAATTGCTAAAGCTCTCTCAGGTATATTAAATTGCTCACTTCAGGTTTTAGAATTGCTCCTAGATAAGAACATCATGTTATCTCAGCTGATTATACAACCACATCCTTACAAATTGCTGCTTCTCCTTCAAAACGCTCCCCTCTGCTTCCCATTGTCGCATTTCCCAGTTTCCAGGATCTACCTCTGAAAAAAGAAATCTTCATACACAAAGACTGAAAACTTCAGAGAGCGTATCCACAGATCTTCACTGGAAAGGCAATTGTTCTAGTTTAGAAACACGACAGGCTGCAAGAAATCCCATCTAACTTCAAAGAGTTTTAAGTGTAGACATGTGGATGCATGGACATTTTCTAAACTGCTCTTACAGAACATGGACTGAAATAGATCTGGTATTTTTGACATCTGCCTGGAGGTGGAACCCCAGTGTCCTTAGCTGACAGACATCTACACATAGAAAGATGAATGCACATGTTTCAAAGCTATGCAAACAGCTTTCACAGTACAGAGGAGTAAAGCAATATCCCCTAAAGTAAATTATCAGTGTCCTCATTATGCTCTGAGTTTTATCAACATCTAGAACCTCATCAGAGCAATGAATGTTGTGTATGTTCAGAGTACAGAGGTTTTTAAATATGCTGCCTGTGTTCATTCATGTCTTAGTCCCTCTTTGTTCCTGTTTTTTTTTCTCATGCTGCATTTGTTGAAAGAGGACATGAAAAATAGTTAACATAGAATCTGAGTGGGAAATTTGAATGAACGCCCTAATGTTGCAGCACTACAGGAAGAGAAATATGTCTAAACTATTCTTTTATCTGCAAAACTGTACCCACACTAGGGGTTTAACTAATATACATTCTGTTCATTTCTATGTCAATAGTGTCAAATTGGTACTAGAGTTGGCCAGAAAACAAGAATTTTATTTTGCCAAAAAGTCATGGTTTCAGAAAACATTTTCAGTCTGTACTGGGGCAAAGCTGAGACCATTCCAGAAAAATCTGTAGCAAAAATGCATGTGAAAAAGTCTTTTCCCTTAGTATCTTATAACTCCCCCATGTGCTCACAGGGACTACTGTATTGCAGCTGTACTAGTAATGAAATTGCCCAGGGACTGCTGTCTGACCTGAGGCCAGCTCGCACGGCTTGTGTTGACACAGTTAATTGCTTTTACCCCCCAAAAACATGCTGACTGCATCTATACTGGCTCAAACTATCCCCTCAGCTGTGCTGGGACATTTTTGGGAGAGAGGCAGTTAGCCCAGGCCAAACTATTGCCAAGGACCATGCTAACAATTTAATCGTACAGACAACCATCTGCCCGTGCTCAGGTTTGTGCTGGCTCTGTTTCACATACTGAAATAAGATTGCTCAGGAGACCATACTGAAGTCCTTGCTCTTGTTCTTCTATGCCAAAGGAGTTTTCCATGCCATTAGCTATTTTGAGAAGGGATTTTCTCTGCCTGGTTTTGATGAGAAATTCCAGCCTCAGCTTGCAAAACAGTCCTGACAAAAAATTTAATGGAAACACATGCACTGGTGTAAAAAGTTCAGATGAATCTGCATTTTTCCTCAAAAAATTCATGCTGTTGACAAATTCCACTGGTTCAATGATTGATTTAAGACATGGAGTATTCATCTGTACTTCAGACCTTGAATGTGTCTGGCTGGTTTTCCAAGGCCATGGTTGCTAATGCAATTCACTCCGTAGCAATTACATTGTGGTTTTATCTACGTAAGAGCTGGATTAAACAATCTTGCAGATATCAAAGGGTATAACTATTCTTTTTTTTTTTCTTTCTCTTTTTTCATTATCTTCCTGACTGTGGTGGCTTCACTCACTCCTAACACAGTTGATAGATACAGTGTGTTTGGAGACAAAATGCACATATGCTTGGTCCTACGCTAATTCCTAAGAAAAGTACCTCCTTGAGCATTCAGCAGTGCAAGCACCAAGTGTTTGAATAATGATAGAAAAAATAAACAAAGGTATTTGATGGAACTGAAAGTTCATTTTCATTTTATTAAGTTTTCCTCAGATCTTATTTTGTCACTGCATGCACTGACACATTTTTCCTTCTCCTTTCTTGTTTATTAAACAAGTCATTACTTCAGTAAAGAGAAGCATGTCCACTTAATTCCTGCTCACTTCAGAACCTGCTTTCACACCATGGAAAAATGAATAGGGAAATCTTGAGCATGTTTGAAGTGGTTTTAAAATTCTTCCCTTCTTTATAAGACAAGTTGTGTTTATCAGTAGCTTTAACTTTAGGGGATCTACAAAGGGACTGGTTTGTCAGCAGAAGACTTATAAGTCTCCCTAACAGTATCAAAGACATGAGGGGTCTCTCAATGGTAGGATGCTAGAGTTGCACACTAAAGATAGCAGACACATGCTTCATGGAAGTAGCACTACTGAAATATAAACAAGCCCCCTTCATCCAGACATTTTTGGTTATGTTTACAGATTAAATCTCAGGATGTGTATATTAGATGTTCTTGTTTCAGGATATTAATGGCAAAATGAACCTGTTTTTGATGTTTAAGTCACATTAATGTCTGATGGACTGTTAAAATGTTAAAGGGTACACCAGACATGCTGTAGTATGTGACATATGTTAGTCATACCATACTAGCTAGGAATTTGGATTTGTTTATAATGAACATAAATTGACTGAATTTAACCCCCCTCTACCTCCTCCAACAGTTAAATCACATTAGGTTCCATTTCCTCTGAAAGACAGTCTTGAAAAATTAGATGAAACTTGAAAAGCAGTTGTATTCAGATTTCAACAGTAGTACGTAAAAGAAACCTGCTTAGCAATAGGAATTTATGTGACGAGTGGACAAATAATTGGATATCAGAAGATCACTCAGAGGTAGCTTCTTGCTCTTCAAGAAGTTTTGTGCAAGAAAATAATCATCCTAACTCTTGAGCCACCATCAGAATAGTTGCAATCCTTACAATAAATCATTTTCATCCTGGACAAATTTGTGCTCAGGGTGATTTAATTAACTCTCTTTTATAAAAATTTTGAACATGAACATTATCAAAACAGAACTCCTGCAGAATCAGACATGCAGGGAGAAAGACCAAATGAAGCAGGAAAATTTATCTAATATTTTAAGACATTTCAGAACCACTAAGGTTGCCTCATTTTTTCCTTATTCTTCACACCTGTGACCATCCCATATTTCTAACTTTTATACTAGCATCATAAACACTTTTTGACAGAGGTAGTACTTTCCTCTTTGCTTCCATGATTGATTTTCAGCACATGATCAGATCATTGTGGCATTGAAAACTGACTTTAGCTTTTTTTGAGACGTTGTTAATTTGTATGTTAGTGTGTGTGTTTCAGTGTAGAGAAGGATTGATTGCTTGTTAAGGGTCTTCTGTTTTCGTTAGTATGGCAGATTTTGGATCGACTGGAGTAAATCAAAGCTTAAATAGTTGTTAAAGGCAAGGAGCTGCAAATACCCTGGGATCTGCTATAGCAATAGGAGCCTTCTTCACTAAGCTCAGCCTGCCAGAGAACCTCTCAGGAGGTGTCTGTCTGTCCCCTGCAGAGTCCAGCTGCAGTCAGGCTGACATCTCAGCCTAGGAGTCAACCAGCCATCAATACACAGCAACCAATACAGTCAATAACCTGTGCCAACTCACACAGGAGGAGAGAATAAGTGGTGACCTGGGGAGAAGCAAAAAGAAAAGGTGTCCAAGTGCTAAGAAACAATTTGGGTCTGAATTCTGCTAATGAGGAAAGCAGGGGAGACAGTGGCTGAAAAGTGTGGTCAGTGCTACAGCGCCGTCATCATTCGAACAAAACACTGCTGAGAAATGCTTTAAAATATTGCCAGTGAATTGAACTCACAGACTCTGGGAAAAATCAGTCAGCGAAAATGCTTTTCTCTCCAAATTCTCTGTCTTTTCTGTAAATACACCCTTTTCCTCATGCCAGGCAGCACAGCAGAGGTGTCACAGACATCAAAGACATTTCTGCTGGCTGTACAACAACCAGAGAGTCCATCTTCTCAGAGGAAATATTCAGAAGGACCCTCCAGATGGTACACATCATTTTCCACTGTTGTAAAGTGAGCTATGAAGCAGAACAAAATGAACTCAATAGGCTGAGGGATCTGGCTCCTTATAGCAAATTTGTATTTGAAGACACTGCTACACAGACTGATGCTAATAAATGAACAGATCAAACCTGATGTCTCTGAATCTATAGCTCTGAAGAAATATTTCCTTTCTGGTTTCTTGAACACGACCTTCACAGAGGAAAATGAGAGCAACCATGAACTTAAACCAGTCAGGCATTTTAATGCTAAAAACTTACACAGCTGTATTTTCAGAGACGATATTACTTTATTGTATGTTCTCTGATCACTTTTAATTTTGCAGGGTGTCCCAAAAGATACCATCAATTCCTCCACAGATTCACTGGAAGAAAAGTGTTTTTGTACAGGGTACTCTTGCAGTTTTGGAATCGGATCATAAGTCCTGGCTCAGCAAGGGTGAAGTTCTCTCTGAGGAACTGTGAATCTCTTTTCCTTTCAGCTTTTTTAAGAGGTCTATGACTGACACACTCTTGGTGGAATACCAGCAGTAAATCATATCTATGTGGAAAATAAATTTTTAGAGGATTTTCAGATTTGGTTTTAGGCCAGTTAGGCACAACTTTTGAAAATTTCAAAATTATCTGGAAGAGGAAGTTTTAAGAAAAATATCTCGTACCAACTGAAATGTCTCTGAGAGAAACATTTGATTATGGTTGACTTTTTAATTGTACTGAGAACACAAAATGAAACACATCATAAGTACATTAAACATGCAAAACTATTTTGAAAGGAAATATTAGATGCCGGGGGCCAAAATTAAAAAACAGGACATTTTGGCAATGTCAGAATATTCCTATCTGCCAAAATTTAATTTCAGCAAATCTAGTAGGACTGTGCAAAGCATTTTCATTTCAGAACATCTGCATTTTTAAATTCCCNGCAGCAGCATAATAGTAATTCTAAGAATATATGATTAATACACCTGTACCTGCACATCTTCCGAGTGAAGAGTAAGAGAATATTCTTAAAATCAGTTTCTATTTTGAGAGGCATTAAAAGAAGTTTCAGTTAAATGCAAAAGAGTTCCAAATAGGTGCAATTAAAATAGTCAAAGAATTATAAAATGAGTTCTTATAATGATGTAAGAATATGATAGACACAAGAGTTGACTCAGTGAGTTCTGTTTTTAATCTTGGCATCAAAAAATGGGACTGATGCCACCTTATTTTAGTTATTTAAACATTATTCCAGGGCTATCTTTGTCTATAGTTACTGAGGGGAGAGAGGCACTTCCAATGGAAGACTAATCCAAAACAAAAATAAGTGCCTAAGGTACATGAGATAAGTTTTCCTCTGTAAATTCATGCAGCCTGGGTGAGGTGTCTGCAGAATACTGTCACATTTTGAGACAGAATTCCAGTTTTTGCAAAAAGCTGATAATACTAGAAAAGTGAGACAAAAAATACCTCACCAGAAAATGAAAACAATTCATAATAAATGTTTCAGTAACTTTTGATATTTCTTAGGACATCACTTGTAAAACCTCTGCTCAGAGTGATGTCCCACCCTTCTCCCCCTGTAATAAAAGAGAGAAAATGCAAGGAAAAGAGATTTAAAGCAGACTTTCCTCAGAACAGGTCTTGCTGCTTCCACACAGCAGCAGTGAAGGGAGCCCTGATGATGCTCTCAGGCACCAGGCTGTGCTGATGAATGTGCAGTCAGAGTTCAGGCTTGAGCTGGTGGGTATCGAGCTTCTACCTGCATGGTGGTTTGCTCCATACATACAATGAGACAGAGGAGAGATTGCATTCACTTTACACAAGATAAGATGTGAAAACAAAAAACTTCTGTTTCCTCTGCTTTAGCTTTCAGAGGAATTGCAACCAAAAGAACAGCCATTGTAAGAGCAAATCTTATAACATGATGTGTTTTTGCCCAGAGGACCTTCCTAGTCCTTCATTATCTGTTAAGCAAAGTCCTCTGACATGTCTAGGACAGGATTTAAGCATAAATGGTTGTCAAATAGCTCTCAGTCTTGTGGTATGCTGTAGGTCTTATGGGAGTAGAGTGGAAAACTTGTCTTTAAGTGAAGCTGAGTAGAACTTCGAGAGGCTGCATGGATCTCAAATTTGTCTTCAGGGTATACAACAGTTCGTAAGACTGCTACTTTTTTGTGACATAGCTTTTATGGGGGTAGAGCCAGAATATTAAGCTCATTACTTCCAGATGGAAAGGTTGGACAAGACAAAAATCCTTGGCTTTGGGACCATGGACAGAGTGGTGTGATATGGACATGACATATTGAAGTAATCTAGATAGAAGATACAATGTTAGCCAAGGTTGTCAGTTGGATACTTTTTAAAACATTATACGGTTTGTAACAAGGTATTGTGTATCCTTCAAAACCCTCCAGATTGAAATCCTGGAAAGGCAGTGGGGAAAATTGTGATTATTTTGCTTAAGTTACTAGAGTTCATTTTATATATATTAAGAGCTTGGCATCATTTGCCTGCAAGAAATTTCAGGCCAGCAATTTATACTGTATGAGCAATGTACATCATGCTAGCAGCACTTAAATGAGTCCAGGTGCTCATTTGTAACTTGGGATCTTGTGTGTTCCTATTCGTGGGCTGTACACCGATAATAGCGAAGTGCCTCGGACGAGAATGCGGCTCAGCTATGTCTCAGGAACCACACATCTGTTTACAGACCTTTCTGCAGGAAATCCTCACGGCTGCACTGAGGCTCTTCCACCAGGGGGCATGAAAAGTCCGTAAGATTAATCACTCTTCCACCCTCTTTTGCTTCGGATGTTTTGCCAGGGAAGATTGCTCAAAGCCCATTTAGCAGGCAGGAGCCCCATCGCACAAATTCAAAATGTGTGTCAGCTAAGTGAGAAGTAGGAACAAAGGGAGACACATTACAAGGACTTGAGCAGACCTGCACACTGGACACAGCTATTTCATGTAGTTTTTATTGTTCAGATGAGCTGTATATCTGCTCTTGAATACTGTGTGAAAAATGCTTGTTCATACACATTGGACATTTATGCTTTCTCTGACTTCAGAGAACATATGTCCAAAATTTTTTCACTGTAGCATTTAAAACAAACCCATATGATTTTTTGTTTTATGTGCTTTCACAGGTCCAGTGATGAGCACAGAAGTCTTTGTCAGAGACTTGGATATATCAGAGGTGACTAAATTCCTAAGAAGTTTTTCGAGACTACTCTAGAGAGGTATAATACTAATTCCTGTGCTGTTCACTACTGTTGTCCAAATGCACTTAAGAAAATGCTTCACCTTGCTCTCATGAATACAGCCTCTCGTTCTTTTGACTTTGAAGGCAACCTGTCTCCATAAATGAAATTAGTAACTCAATCACTTTATCCAACAGGATTGGTCCAGTAAGTTCCCAAAATTCACTCTATTGCCTGTTCTGTAGGCAAAATAAAGTAAATACAAATAGGGAGCTCTTTGCTCTAAAGGGAAGCTTTGAACGCAAGATACATGTTATGACTCTCAAGAGAACTGTGAAAATTTGGGAGAACACAAGGTATATTCCATAAGGTAAATAGGTCTATCTGTTACCTTGTTTCTCTTCAATGTTTGTAGGGTTTCGTTCTTATCCATGTGTTTCACCCTTATCCATTGCTTAATGTTCTTTGGTTCCACACTCACTGTTGAGAAAGGACTGACAGTGAAATTGCAATGAAAAACTGATACCTTTCCCACATGCACCAATGTTTACAGAAGGTCTCATAAATAGATCCAATAGGACCCTGAGAAGCACAGAGGTGCAATGCTTGCAATCAGCCTGCTGTGCAACAGCTCAAACCGTGCACAGGGAATTTTCCAGGGCTGTGGATTAAAATATTAGCCACAGATAGTGTCCCCTTATTTTTTTTTTTTTTAAATCTTTACTACTCCACTCTTTAAGTAGTGAGTACATTAAAAAAAAGTAAGGGTGGAAGGGCTCAATTTTTAAAGAAAACAGTAATAGACTCACGTAGAGTCCCAGGAAGATCAGGGGATGCTGTGGCAGTAAGTAATAGCCATTCCACTTTCAGTAACTATTAGCTCTGAAAGTTTTTCAGTTGACCTATTTTCTAGAAAGGCTGCAATGCACTTCTTAAAATCTGAGATTCTCTTTTACCTAATTGGCTTCTACTCTCATTAACTGAAATCTATTCCATCTCTCTCAGAGTTACAGAACTGGGTAACAAATAAAAAAGAAAAAAAAAAAAAAACGTGGACTGATTAATTTTATTTTAACCTGACAAGACATCAGGAAATTTGACCTGATAAACACTGTTATATAATTTGGTCCTATCTGAATTAAGGCAAATAGCTTGTTCTCAGACAAAGTATATCTTTGCAACAGGGTCTGAACCTGCATTTGAAAATAGAATAAGACAAATGCTTCTCTCAGTCATGTAAACCCACAGGTTAATCACAGTTCAGGCACTTAAAACTATCCTACATTCTTTTTGAAACAGAACCTATGGCATATGACCTTTTTAGGGGAGTTCACAGACTATAGAATAAATGAATCTGTGAACAGAATTAATTATTTAAATTTCAGAGACAGGAAAACTCCTCAGTTATCCAAAAAGAAATAAAATTATTCATAGTAATAGAGACTAAAATTGATGTGATCAATATCTCTCATAAGCAGAAAATAAGACTGTAAGAACAGTACAGTAAAAACTTCTTACTAGGAAGTGCTGAAAGATCCTCAGACATTGTTATCCATCAGGTCAAATTAAAAACATATTTGCTGTCTTTACCACCTCAAATTTTGAATTTAGAATGATTAAGCACAAAAAAAACCCCACCAAAAACTGGCAACAATGGTCTTTCTTCTGTGTATTGCCATACACAGAAAAAATAGAAATGGATGGAAATGCAGACTTTGAAGGTAGTGGAGAACATGCAAGGAGAGGGCTGAGGATGTCAAAACAGTAAACTCATGATGTAGTGGTGGGAGTTCAGCAGCCGTGTAATGATTCGTGGGGCCAATAACTGAATCTTGTTCATTGCAAAGAGGTTCCAGTACACACGTTTTGGGCACAAAACCCTTTAGACTGAAAAACCCTCATCAGAGCTCCCACAGCCGTGGGGCTCTGCGCTGGGATGGGTATGAAGCTATGTGTCTGGAAAGAAAACCACAGCAAAGGAGTCGATGTACACCCCGTTTTATGCTTCAGTGAAGCATGGAGCAGACATTTGTCTTGGAGGACCATCATTTACCTCCAAACTGCAGGAGTCAGAGAACAGCAATGTGCTGCCAAGGAGAGAAGGAAGAGATGGAGTTTCACTGAGCTGTGAAAAGAGATGGTCAGTCCACAGGCAGGGAACCTGTGCTTCTTCACAGTCGGTGTGATTTCATCACATCTCAGTTCCCTGGAAGCTCATTAGTGTATCTCAACACAGCCTGATGCTTAGATGACACCAGTTTTGTCTGCACTGTGAAACCCTGACACAATGCCATGTTCCAGTATCCTTGCACTTCCTGTGGTGCTGCAGGGTAATTTACAGACAACAAAATTTTAAGAAAGAATAAGTGGAAAATTAACTGGGACTGGTAGGTCTTCCAAAAATAAGCATGTAGGACCCAGATGGGATGCAGCCAGGACATTCAGGATGAGTGACCACAGCTACTAAGTTGATTCCCTGGCCTTTTTAGTCCTAGTAGAGGCAGTCGTAGCAGAAGCAGTCTAATTGCCAAGGAATCTGTTCCTCTGAAGGATGAGCATATCAACCAGAAGCAAGAGGTTTTCCATGGGAATCACTGAAATTGTGCTGTGTCCTATGCCCAAAGTCTAATGAGATCATAATGGCCCCCTTGACCTAGAAGAATATGGCTCAGTGGTAGTTTGTAACAGACAAATACAGTAGCCAAGAGATTCAGAAAGATAATTTTGACCAAAGTGACTTCAGACAAACATCAGTGAAAAATTGACACTGAAAGGATTCCCCTCAACAAGCAGATATATCAAATTAAAAGACACAGTTACTTACAGGAAATAGAAAGATTCTTTCAAGACTTAAAACTTGGGAAAAGCATCAGCTACAGACAGATTTCCTCCAGCTTTTTAAAATATGTTTTTGGAACAGCTGTCTCAAGTTCTGTGGAAATATTCCAGAAGGGAATCCTGTCCCGTGACAGAAGTTCTGCTTTGATCGCACTGATTATAAAAGCAGATACCAAAGGTCACAGTGACAGAAACTTTCTATTTTTTTTTTTCTGAATGTGGAACCTAACATACTAACTGACACTTTAGCTACTTGGATATGTGAAATTGTTCCTATTCTCACCCTAAAGATTTAAACAACTTGGATGAAATGCAATTTGCAGCAGTCAGTACACAGAATAGGCTTTCCTTTAGTGCATCAAGCTCAGCTAACTGTGAGATCAGCCCGCCTTTGCTTTGCTGAGAAGGTAGAAGATGTAGGTGCAGTATTCTAGGTTGAAAATATTTTGAGGAAGTTAAAAAAATTACCTTGATATTTCTGAATTGTTTTCTACTTCCCCACTCCTGTTAGCAAACACTGATTACTAAAATGTTCCTTTCTAAATTATGAGAACCCACCTTTCCCCTTTATGCTACATTCTTTCCTGTGTTTTACATGGATCTTTTTCTTATGCCAAAACAACTGACAACAAAATATATGCCTTAAAGGGAGATTCTCTGCTAGAACATTTTTGAATCTCAGAAACCTAAAATTTTTCACCTTAATGATCTACCCCATACCTTAAGCTTCATATACTTCCATGCAGAATGAAACAAACCACAGCAACTGGAGATATCCAAGGGACTGAAGCAGAAAGTATTTTATTTACTTTCAACTGACTTTACACAGACACAGCAGTTTGTGAATCCTGTCCAAAGCAGTTTGTGAGTTATGACCATGCTGCATATTAAGGCAGAGAAAGAGATGTCTGAAAGATCCTTTTATCATTGCTACAGCATATGGAAAGCTAGAGTGAATATCCATCCTTGGCTCTCCTACTTACATTACAGGTTTATTACTGCTTGCATTCCTGTTTTGTGTGTGAGCTGTGAGACTATGTACAGCATGGACTAATACAGGATGAGGGAGACAAAGAATATCCTGCTATTTCTATTTGTACTTCACAAGCTGGCAACAGCAAAAAGGGTCCATTTTTCAAAGCTGTCAGAAATCTGGAGGCAACAACACTTAGGTACCTCATGTTTACTTGCTTGCTTGGTTGCTATGTGAGTTTTCTTAGGAAGCTAAATCCTGCACTGGCAAACAAATAAACACTTCGTTCATAACCCTGATAAGGAAGCCCAAGGGTCAAAGGAAGAACAGGGGAGCACTGTGTCTTGGTTACAGTTCAGCTTCACAGACTGGGAGCAAGAGAGGGCAGACTGCCCCTCTTTCTTATCACTTCTTTTGGATTTTTGGGAAGTAGGTTTCAGTGCTGAGGCTGAGGGCCATGAGTGGGACTGAACCAGGTGAAAAGTTTCCCACACCAAATTTTCCCACGCCCTTGAGAGAGATGGTTGTTCCTGGTCCTTTCTTTTTCGACCCAAGCAGGATGCAAATAGCCATGAGTCCCTGTTTCTCTCAGAGTAAAACTGCTGACCATGTCAATCCTGGCATCTTCTGCCTGCACAGATCCAGGCATCACATCTGAGCCTCTCCCAGATATGAGCCACCAATGAAAATTGAGCAGAAGCTGGAAACCATGAGAGGGAGCAATTCCCAAGACTGCCTGCTCCACAGTACCCACAAGAGGTCAGAGGGCAGCTGATCCCTCCCTCCCATACCACCTCCTGCTCACTTTCCATGACCATTCAGAAGGTAGCCTTTCTCCTTGAGGCATGGAGGCCTCCTGGTGCTCAGAACTGGCAAGTGGTGTGGTGAAACACCGTCACTTCGGGGATAGCCTTGGCTATGGTCAGTATTCCCATATGTTTTTCCCTTTGTGAATCTGCTGCTATGCCCCTTTTGGTAAAGGGACTTGGATTCATAAGTCATTTAGGAGCTTTAACATGTTTCTCCCAAAGTAACTGGCCCGAGGTCACAGAGGAAATCTGTAGCAGAACTGGGAAATAAATCAAGATCTGAGTCCCAGTCCGGAACCTCAGACACAAAACTACCATTTTTCATAGGAGGCTTAAATATGTGATGAGTTCTTTTATAATCATATAGTTTCCTTTCCAATGCATAAAGTTTTCTTGCTACAATCATTAAACTACTAGCTGTCCACTTTTAACAGTTCTGCAGGAATTCTTTCATGTCAGTAGTGTTTGATAATAGGCCACATATGAGGTTCCAAACTTACTTTTTCCATTTTTAACCTTTCATTTACTGATATTTCCCTCAGTATGTTTTGTTCTTATACCCTCCTGCACCATATGTTTATAATCATCTGAAACTTCTGAGTAATCCCATTATTTTTCTATTCTCTCACACATCATAAATGTGGGCTGAGTTCCAGAATAATTTATGCAGGATTAAAACATGGAATTGGCTTCAATGCTTCATCAATGATGTCTTTAGAGTTTATCTCCCAAATTTGTATCCTTTTCAGGGCTAAAAGACTGGGAGATGGAGATCACAAACACACAGTCACACACACTCACACACATCTTGAATACCAAAGTAAGTGAAAGACGATGAAAAACCACGATTCTTTGAGGAAAAATATCTCATTCTAAACATATTGAAATCCAGAAGAAGACTTCCTTCCACTTCACTGTGCATCACACTAGCTCTCTATGTCTAACAGGGAAGCCTGAAATAATTATTGTACTGATGAAGTGTAGGATTGTAGAAAAGTTTTTCCAAAGTGCAGTCACAAGTAGTGAGTGTATGACAAGAAACAGTTGAGTATGTGACAGGAGAAATAGTAACTGAGAAAAATCTGGAAGCCTAAAGAGAACAAGATTCAGTCTATAAACCCAACGTGTGAGGCAGCAGCTAACACCTCTCCGAGTCCATTGGTTTTAATTAGCCTGTTATCCTTTGCTCCAAAGGAGAAAAAGCATCAACAGTCCTTCCTTCAGAGAGTCCACTGCCTGCAACTCCCAGTGAATGAGCTGGTTTGGCTGCTTCATTCTTCAAATTCAGTGGCAGGCCAAAGGAGTCCCAAAGGCTGTGTGACCAAAGTCACAGAAGGCTTAGAGGTGGTGAGAGCACTGCAAGTGCAGATGGGGCCGCAGGGTGCAACAGGGACCCCAAAGCCAAGCACGGGCAAGTGGCAATAGAGGGAGGAGCAAGCTCTGAAGATAATGAGGGAGGACAGGAATCACCAGGAGCAGCACTTGCTGGAGGCAGCTTTTGGCAGCTGGCTCAGGACTTAGAGTCAATTTTAACAACCATTCTACCAAATCTACTGAACCATCTCCAGCTATAGAGCTGTGGCTTCAGGCGATGGGCCAAACATCCATCAGGAAGATAGATGTGTTCCCCTCAGTATGCAGCCTTTGTTCCAGTAGATGAGGTAGGCTTTTGGTAAGACAGAAGACATAAATGTAGCATGAAAACCCTAGGTTCCTTCAGACAAGTGCAAGCTTCTGCTTATAAAGAGAAAATCAGATGTTTCCTAGAAACTACCTCTATTCTGACTTATTTATTATTTTTCTAAACTCCCACAACCAGCATTGTGATTTTCAATGGTAGGCATTAGCTTGAAACAAAAACAATTTTAGTAGATCTTGGGTGAACACAGAAGTTATTTTTTTAAATTATGAATACTCATTTCTTTACCCATTCCAAAAAAAATTATTTGTTCACTGAACCCTAGTGACTTTCATATGCTTTTGGATATGGAAGAACTCCCAACTGTGATCAAGGAGAGGTGAAAGAACATGTTTGGGGTGTAGAGCAAGAGCAGGATCCTTCTTTGGTGCAAACTGACTTACATGTATATTAAATTGTGGCAATGACTTTCTGGGGTAGGACTCAAAAACTTAAATGGGGAAAAAAAAAAAGATTGGTGCATAGAAATAAATTAAACAAGTGGAAAAGGCAAGAGTGGGAAGGATGGTAAAAAACTAGTTCTACTTGAGAGAAGAGACAGAAAAATCTTTGGCCACAAGGTCAAAATCTTCTCCACAACCTAGGCTGCACCTTAGCAGTGGGACACACTGTGTCTCTTGTATTTCAAGAGAATTCCAGCAAGAGAGAAAATGAGTTTGCAAAAGAAGGACCTTCAGGAAAATATTTCAGTAATTTGGAGTAGGCTAAAAGATGGGATGCAAATTGAAAACGGAGGTGCATACAGATTGGGATAACTGGAGCCAGCTTAGCATTGGTCCTAAACTCATCCCAGACGAGAGAGGTGTCTTACGAGAAAGAAGGTTTTTATTTTGCAGCTAAAGAATATATAGTAGTGACTTCATTCGACAGCTGTAAATGTCACTTTGCTTCATTTTGTAACTTCTGAGTGCAGGACATCAAAACCAAAAACCTTTTAGCCCAGTCTTCATCTGTATATTTTTTGTATCTGATGGGAAATAGTCTGTCCCTACGTTTATTGCATGTTACTTATGGGCCTTTCCAGTCTGGACTGAAGACTTTCACAGCACACTCCTGAAGACACTTCAACCCTTGTGGTGCCCTTCTGGGCAGTGGAACTGAGTGTTACCTGATGGGAAGGGGTTGTGCTGCAGCATTAGGATGAGAGGCAGTGACAGGGTGCCGGCAGAAAGTCCGGATAACAAGGATTAATCAGGCAGTTCCAGAAGGATTCATAATGATCTGATGCACAGGGCTAGGGCTGCAACAGCTCATTCCTCTGTTTTTAAAGAAAATGAGGTCTCCAGTCCTCTGCAGAGGGAGGAACAGCATCTGTATGAGGAAATTAAATGGGCCAGGGACTGTGATTTGTCCCTGAGGCCATCTGGTATGGCATGGCTCACATTCATACCCTTCCAAAACAAAGAGAAGGGTGGTCCTCAGCCTGTGTCACCTGAATTGTGCCCAGGCATTATCCTGGATGGTGTTTGATGCCAAAAACAGTACCAGAGAGCCAACTTAACTCTGTGGATAATGGGGTGACAGTAGCGGGTCTGTGTCCAGGCCTTGGTTAGTCTGCTGATAACGTCACTGCCAATTAATCTTACCTTCTCTTTGATTACTGCTTGATACTCTACCTTCCTTGGCAAAATATTTACTGAATAACAACAAAAACAACAACCATAACAAAAAAAAATTATTACCTAAATATTTATCTGGAGGTCAGGAGGACACTGGAACATGTACTTAGACAAAGAAGGTGACACTACCTGGATGATGTCAGTATTCTAATTTGGAGAACTCGCATGGTTTCGAAACATTTACTAACCATAAGCTCATTTTGTAGTGATTTTCTTGTGTGCAAGTTAGATTGCATTTAAAGGACAGTAAACTGTACCCTTGTCTCCAGAGTGCATCACAAACTTTCTAGCTCTTGCAAATAAAGTTTTTTAAAATTATGTTTTTAATAGCTTCAAACCATTATTATTAAACGCAAACTAAAATTACAGCAATGAGTAAAAATAATCCCTTTTTTTCAAAAACGAAAAGTGCAAAGTTGCAAAAATGGTGAATATGTACTCTGATCACTGTAAATTAAAAAAAAAAGGGGGCAAATACTGTGCTTCGAACTTATCAGTGACGGTGCAATGCAGACAGCTCCCACAACTCTGAACATTACAGACTACAGCTGTTGGTGGCTGTGGGTTTTCTGCCTGATGACCTTTCAGGAATCTAAAGAGCTGGAAGAAATACTGTTGCAGCAATAAAGTCATATTTGGGTTGGAGGGGTCTGAGGTGGGCACTGCTGTGGTCAGTGCCTTGTGAGAAGCTGTGGTTTGGGTTCTTGAGGACCTTGCATTTCCAGTCTGACAGTTCTTTGGAGGTCTGGGGATCCAGACACAGAGCCACTTGAGGCTGCAGGATGAGAGGGAGTGGGAGGGAAGTTTCAGTACAGCCTGTTTTCCGTAAGAGCTGCTTGTCTGTTCAGAATCACATTAATCTCCCTGTCCTTTCCCACTGACTCCTGGGTCATTGCAAGGTTTCTCTGTCGACTTCCCGCTCATGGAAAGACTGTTCTCTGCCAGTTCCTGGGCTGCATTTTCACATGTTTAGCTGCAGTTCTGAAAAGTTGTGATTTCTCCAACCATTTCATCACCCTCAGATTTTGCAAGACATTTTGATAAGGGAAATGTACCCAAAAGCCGCTCTGTTAAATCTTGCTCATGGTTCAAAAAATAACCAAGGGTTTGTTTTTCCTCCAGTTTCTATCAAAAATAAACATTTTCTGTCTTAAAATGTCATCCTCATAATCTCTTATCAGCCTCAAGGGGGCTGAAGATAGTAAGTCCTTTCCAACCTAGGCTCATATGCCTGAAAGTCCTGTTGCAATGAACAATCTTTGCATTCCAAATGTCTTTGCAGCCAACTGCTTCAAGTTGCTGGCTTGATATTTTTCATGTAGGTTTCTGTCAGAGAAACAGAAACAGTAGGTTTGCAAGCTTAGATACCAGCTTCATCTTTATGCGGGAAATATTGAGATCGGCTGAGGGCAGGACTATTTAACAAAATAGGGAAGCAGGCACTAGATATTTTTGGGCAGGTAGGTGTTCTGGGCACTGACATCTCTGCAGGTGTAATTCAGATGTAATATTGGAGAATTTGTCACAGATCCAGGGGCTCAGGGAGCAGGGAAAATGATTGCTTAGGAGGTCTAAGGGGAGCAAAGAGATATTTTCTGTTGTTAGACACCTGCTTTTTTGAGACTGTGGGGAAATTTAGCCATTTATTCTGGAATAAGTGGAAAAGATATAGTACAGTGTTAACAGAGCTTACATGTTCATTTTCAGGTTTTTCAGGCACAAGACTTGTGATGAAATACGTGAAGTTTGGAAATTGCTGCAGGGTCCATTTGCAGTTAATATGACTTGAAGGCACTGTTAGCTGGTACCTGTGGTACAAGGAAAACACATTTCATGGCCTTGCAGTAATGAGTAGTACAGGATGGGCTTTAGAAGTTCCTCCAAGGTACCTTAAAAGCAGTTCAGTACATGACCAATGGAATGATTTTAAATGTTCTCCATAAACTCTTTTGTTCCTAGTTTCTGACACACTTAATGGAGGACACCAGGCAAAGTGACCTGTGCTGGATCTGGAGCTTTGGAGGGGAGCAGGGGGTTGGAGGCAGAAGATCCTGCAGCAGGAGGAGCATGAAGGGTTGAATGCTGGGTGTGTAGCAGGAGAGTTTTAAGAGCCACTGGGTACTGCAGGGTAGTTAGAGGACACCCCAAACAGAGTGCACAAAAGAAGGGAGGTATGGGGGGGCTTGTGAGCAGGGTGAGAGGGAAGGGATGAAAATAGTAGGGCTGAGATACATAAGTGTATGGGATAAAAAACAGCAAAGTTTCTGGTATTGTAGTCAAGGAGTTGTAAGATTTCCCTGAGTAGACAGAGAGAGCATGGTATGTGTGACTGGCCCCAGCCACAGTCCTGCCATTCATGAGTCTGTAACTGGTTTTCTGGGAAGTCATGGTGTTAAATCTGGCTTTCTGGACTAATTCCAGCAAGAAACATCTGTGTTTCAACCTATCTGCAGCTAATATTGAACTGTGAATTTTACAGGAATTTGAATTTATAATCAAATATTTACAAGTCACAGACATTACGTAATACTTATTGCACAGTAGTAAGTAATGAAGATATCAGGAACAGGCTGGGACAATCTGGGCAGGCTATTTGAAAGCCATAGGGATACAGTCTGTGAAATCAGACTTGGTCTTAATCTTATACTATGGCAACTACTATGGAGGTGCTGATGACATCTCTGTGCTGTTGCCAGGATGCATTCTTGCCAAAATGCCCCTTGTTGCCTGTTGGAGTAGCCCATGCCCTGAGAACCTAGGACAAAACCAGGCAATGCCATTCTTCACTAGGTCTGTGGACCATGCTAGAATGAAACTCAGAACTGCACTCGTTGAGCTTCTGTTGACAGAGGGAAATAACTGAGCACAGAAAATTTGTACAAAAGAAGTACACCTGACAGCTCTAATATTATAGAGTTTCACCACAGAAAACCCTGCTGATAATAAGGTTTTGTTTGGAATAGCAAGGAGGTGTTTTCTCTTCAGTAGTGTAAACTGTGTAAAAATCTCTGGATGCAACATTCTTCCCTATCTTGCTTTGCATAATACGTGATGGATGCCATGTGTATTTTTTCCCTGTTCTCTAACTATTTGCCTTGTCCCACAGGCTCTCCATATGATGGCAAGATACATTTAATTGAAATAAAAGGCATTTTTCCATTCTGGGTCATCGACTAAACCAAATATAGTGACAGAGAATATATATGAACATCTATCCAGATCCTATAGGTCGAAGTATTTTAAAGACAGAGATTAATTCTTCCTGCCTAGCAGACAGATGCTTTGTGAAAATAGAAAACAGAGGAAAATCAGCTTCATCTTTCTATGCACTGTGTAATACCTAGAACTGGGTGCTCCTTTCTGGGACTGCAGCACTCTCCCCACTCTGACATTTCCCCATCTCTCTTCTGGAGCAACTGCTGTTGTGAGCTCACCCTCCATCACTGCCTTCTCCAACCCTTCCAGCCATGGAAATGCCTTTGTGTCTGCAGAGCCAGTCTTTTGGACCTAGCAGAGCATCAGTGATTTTCCGTGAGAGAGGAGGATCATATTTTCTCAATCACCGTTTTTGCAGGGTTTTGGCTTCTGAGCTTCCTCTGGTAGCACACGAAGATGAGAAAGGCTAGATGGACTTTAAAAGATATTCCTGTGGACAAACTGAGATCAGAGACTACCCTGTCACTATGGACAAAGGTGTTGTGTCTGAGTCCTAGAAAAGGAGTTGTGGAAGCCGTTTTCTCCTAAACATTTTAGGATGACTTTGGTTCCTCATTGTGGTTTCTTAGTGGATCTGAATGATATGAACACATTTTTTCCTCATGCACTGCTTAGGATGACTGTGGCTATGTCTGTACTAGCCGGGCAACCTGAACATCTGCTCATTTTTAATTTTTAGAGCAGTATCTGATCTTCCCAAACAAACCTCAGCCACTGTTCAAAGTATAGCAAGGACTAAAGACTATTCTTGGTAGGCAGTTTGGATGTACCTGCCATGCTTTAGAGGCTATGGGAATTCAATACAACAGACATGGCCAGGCAGGGACTCAGAAACAGGATGTTCTGTAGCCCTGCTTAGTCCAAAGACACCTGACCTCTAGTAGTGGATCTTACCAGGGTTCAGTTAAACGTGAATGATAATGTGCACAGAACTGCAAACCTGAGCTGTTTCTCTTCATCCAGCGATCAGGAAAGATGTGGCCCACAGGGTCATGCAGAAAAATTTTCAGGAGTGTGAAGCCAAAACTATCCCAGTGATGCCCTGGCCAGCAGAGGCCCCTCAGAGCTGGGTGGTCCGAGCTTTCCTTTCCTGTTTTCTGTTCTCCACCTCTGACCACAATCTCACTTGGTTGTCTGGGTTCCTACCAGATACCAAAAGTAAAAAAAAGGGATATAATATAAATAAAAATTATGGAATACCAGCACAAAAACTATGGAATACCATCAAAGCATTATGATACTGATGAAAGACAATGACCTGTACCATGTTATGACTCATGACTAGAGTTTGTTAGAGGCCAGTTGATACACAAAACCATTTAAAAATAATTTTAGAATTTGGCTTGTGTGAACGTTAATACAATTTTGGAGCTAGACCATGAATTTTGTCCTTGGAGTGTGTGGTTGAATGTATGACTAGGGTTCTTCTGTGATATCATAATGAAAATAACAGTAGTGTCACTGTAGTCCAGGGCATTGCTGAAGGCAATAGGAAATTTTTTAACAGAGGAAGACAGTCAAGGAAAAGCTAGACATGTGTTCCGTTATGCAGAAAATGTTCTCATCTCAAAAAAAACCCATGGCAGCAATTAAAAAAAAAAAAACAACCAACCCTAAAGAAAGCATCCCCACCTAAACCAGCCCAAAACCCCAAGCCAAACTAGGAAGCACTGGAAGCATTCAGATCTAAAACATGCAGTAGGCCAAGGAATAAAATACCACTATTCAAAGCATCCCTTTGTAGCACTGCAGTACCTCTGAGGTGTGGGGGAAGTAAAAGAAAGTAAACCAATCAAGTTTTTCATTAAGATTTTTAGTATCATATTTTAGTTCAGAATTTCAGGGAAAAATAAATAATTTGTTGGCAATGATTGATTTTTATATCACCTGCACGTACCTTTTTTATTATTAAAAAGGAGCCAGACATCAGCAGCAAATATTATAAATACATGGATCCAGGCAATGCCTAGATAAAAGCTATCAGGGGAAACAATATAATCATGTTTTTCATCAGATTAATAAGAGGACTACAGAGAGATATAATTTTTTCCCTTTGGGATACTCCAGCACGGAGATGCGTGAGCAGGTTGGTGGGACCTCACAGGTAAATCAGAGCGCTGCTCTCTGGCGTGCAGCAGGGGCACAGAGCAAAGAGGAGGATGAGACAGAGGGAAGGACATCGGTGTGCACATCCATCCACATCGATCCACTTTTTTTCACTGCTGGCCAGAACACTTCACAATTTCCATAGCTGGGAAGATATAGCCTTCAAATTATTATGTATTTTCTAATCTATCTGCAGTACAAGGTTGAGGACTAATGATGGGAGAAAGCATGTACCTGTGGATAAGTCTCTTTTGGAAGGCTTTCAGGATCCTCTGCTGACTCCGTTCTAGGCACCAATCTCTCGGAAACTGTAGACTGGCACTTTGCCTCACATGCATGTGAGGACATTGGGCATTCTTGTGGCAATGAAGATGGCAAAGCCACACTGCTTTATGGGGTATTGTCACAACAGGATTATTAAGGGAGATGATAATAAAACTGCTGTGACTGTATAAAACAAGCCCTTCCTTATATCATGCAGATATATATTTATCTGTTAGCATACCTCTGTGGGTGCATAACTTTTATCATCTCAGTGAAAAAATGGAAGACAGGTCAAGCAACCGGTGTCCTAGCCTGTCCAGCATCACAAATGGAAAGAAAAATCCTAAAATGAAAACTTAAATCAGCTAGGTTCATCCTGAATTATATCTCAGTACTTATAATTGCTTCACCTTTGTGTTAACGGAGTCAAGTCTGTACAAATCTTCTCCAGGTGCCTCAGCTTTGGTCCTCAGCTGCCTCAGTTTTGGCAGCATTGAGAAAGCCAGTGGTTAAACCATCCCTGTGCCCTGAAAGAAGGCACAAATTAAACACTGTTCCACTCAGCCCCCTCTCAGCCCACACCCTACAGAATGGGCTTCAGGCAGAACATGGCTGTTCCCTGTCTTTTATCCCACACCACTGTCTGTCCTGCTTATAGAGCACCTAAGAGGAGAATCCCATCCTTAGCTCATCTGTGGGTTTGTGTAGGACCTGTGTGGGAGGGCAGATGGAAGGGCTGGAAGGAGGGCTACTTCTACTCAGACAGCATACAGGCAAAACCAGCTACCCCAGCTGAAAAGTGAGCACAAAAGGGTTCTTCTGGCAGGGCTATTTTTAGCTTCATCTGGATCATATTAAGCATTCACTGGTGTCCAAGACTCCCTTTCTCCCTCTCAGTGATGCTACAAGGCCATATTTGAGCCTTCCAAAAGACCTATGAAGAAGAAAGAGCAGTGACAGCCTTGATCCAAAACAATTGCTGTAACTAATGTGTTGTCAGTAGTGACAAATGAGGAGGAAATGTGATTTTTTCAGCTGTGAAAAAAAGGAATGGTCTAGATTCATTGTTGAGCTGTGCCCTGGCTCCTCAGCCCCACAGCAGCATTTAGAAATGTGAATCCTAAACAGAAGGGATGCTTTGGTCCCAGAGGAGCAGGATTTTAGCCACATCCTTTCTTGTTCACCTGTTTTCCATCATCTGTGTCAGTCAGTTTTCTATTAAGCAACTTGGATTTGACAAATCATTCTGATGCCATGCTTCAGCATTGGAACAGAACAGCCTTTCCCAATAGTGCAGGTCACTGTTTTTCTGCAAACCCATCTTCTTTCACTGAGCAAGAATCTTTCCTGTGTCTCTAAAAATCTTCTTGCCACCATACTAGACTATATTAATTAAGAATTCTGTATGGTTGGAGCTTGGTAGGATGAACATGGATTTAGCAGACACAATGGCTACAGAGTAAATCAGAGAGAAAACAACTTTTTCTAGCACAGTCAGATACTGCTTGTTTCCCCGTGACAGGGTAACGTGTTACTTATTACCAGTAATGAAGGAGAAAAAAAGGAGCAGAAAGAAAGCACTGAGCAGATGAAATTGTTTAAAAAAAAATCAAACTAAACCCAAAACCTCTTGCTTGTTGGGCACTGGCAGGTCACACAGTTAACTACATTGCTGCTCTGATATTTGATAAAGTGCAAATGGATTGAAGCACAGGAAGGTGTCCCATAGCATAAATATTTTCTGAAGCAGGAACTCTAGATGCTGCTAACAGACTGAGACTTGTATAACTCTCCTGCAAGTTTCTAGAAACTTGAATACCTTATAATTTTTTGTAATACACCATATTTCCGTAATGCAAAGTGCTCAAAAATAGCAATTAATGCTGTGACTTGTATTTACATAGTGGAGAGTATTAGGAATATGAGTGAGGTTGACAAAGATTGGTAGATGAACTGCTTTTCCAGTATCTATAAAGCTGGGATATTTGGCAATTGCTAGGAATGAATATTCCATATTGAGGATTTAAAACTTTCCGTAATTCTTACATATATAAGTTGCAATTTTGACACCTGCCCTGTAAAGTGCAAGTGTGAGGAATGGACTCACAGGCATAATCATCTTCCATATACTTTTCTGAACATTCATATGACTTTTCCAAATAATTACGCTTTGAATTTTATACATTGTTATACCAGGTGGCAAACTGCAGTGGAATAAACTGCATAGTACCTTGTTATGTAATGGGAAAGCATGGGATACCTGGCAATATACCCAATAAAATCTACACCTATCACCTCCTCCATATGAGTGGATTGTTTACTACTTGTGGGTTGGATTAGTGTTTTCTGTCTGCAGGTTTCATGGGCTCTGTCTTCATTGTGCACACCAATTTGCAGCATTCCCTCATGCCAAGACACTTGTATATGGTTTTATGGAGGGTGACAGTGATTTATTCAAAGAAAAATTTCTGTCTATATTTCATGGTGAGTTTGGCAATCATTTCTTTTCCAAACTTGCCATATCCTTCAAGAAAGAGGAATTAGGTTTAAGAGGCTCTGCAGCTGTTTGGCATCTGATATTCAGAGCTTATTATTATTAGTGATTTGTGATCTCTAACCAGTCAGATCATTATTTTCTCTAAACATTTTTTACTTTATTTTTTTCACAGGGAATGTAAAACTTTCCTCCTTTTAAGTCCAATGAAGGGAGGTGAAGACATTTATTTTTCAAATGTTAATAAAATGAACTTTATATTATTATTGCAGTAACTGATTAAAAATATTATTTATACCATAAGAGGGCTTCCATGCATATTATAAGGTGTTTCATTTGTCATCCAGCTGAGATAGAACAGTTCCCTTTCACTTAGCAGTCCTAGAGAATGACCCCAAATTATTCACAGAACCTTATGTGAAGTAAACAGAAGTACCTCTGAGTAACATATATGTTTATGGTTTTTCATTCTATGGAAAAAGAGATTCATTTTTGCAAATATTTTGGGAAGTCCTGTGGCTTGTTTGAAGTGGGGGGTCAAATAACTGAGCACAGTGATCTCGTTGGTGTTACACTCCATGAATCTATAATGAGCTACACCAAGCACAGCAGTCACAGGCCCCATTCCACTGGCTCCAGTGGCAGTGAGCCCACTTAAACTGGTGGAGGGCTTTGCCCAACATCCCCTCTATCTCTGCTTTCACCAGAATGGGCAACTAAATCTTGCTAACTGAATTGTCCTGGGTGGCTCTGAATAAACTTCCCCATGGATTTTGTTAATGCAAATCAAGGAGTTTGTCCTCATTGCAGAACAAGCCCCGTGTGCTGAGCTGTGCCAGGCTGGGCGCTGGCCGTGAGCCACAATGGGAAATGTGATCATGGAGCTGAAGGTCAACAAAAGTCAGCAAGCTCTGCTTTCTAAGGAAACCTTTATATGGATGTCCAACACCAGCGGTCAGTGCCATCAACTGTGTTATCTGAAAACACAACTCACTCAAACATTTTTTTTTTAATATGGATCTGAAGTAATGTTTCCTTTGTCATGTGTTTCCTTGGCACCTGCTTATGCTGGAGCCTCAAGGTGGTACAGGGACCATGTACTTGGGCCAACAGTTTGCCTCAGCCTGGATTGCTGAGTGGGTGATATTAATTGCTGCAGATAATAGCTTATTTTGCCCTTTAAAGCATCCGGAAATCCTTCAAGACCTATATCATTGTTACTGAAGTATGAAAAGGCTCCTGAAGACCATTAATTTAATTATTCTGCAGGTGAATAAATATGGCAGACCCTAAGGTTATGAAACACTCTCAACTCCTAGTCATCTGCCATAGCCACTAGGAAATATTACATAAAAGACACCATGTGAAACTAAAAAGTCTTATTAAAAAGTCTTTTTGGTTGCATTTACATCCCTCTGCTGAGTACAGTAAGCTTTCACTGAAGACGTTTGGTTTGTTGTATTGGTGTGCCCAAAACAATGATTGTTGTGTTAAAAATCTTCACGGAGATCTGTGACAAAAATGTGAATTTTATTTCATTCTTTAGCTTTTTCTCTTCTTTTCCAGGACTCTCTGTTCAGTAAAATGCAGAGGTGCTTCCAAGATGAGTCTCGCACTCAGAGATACTCACAGTACTCCCAGGTTGCCACCAGTGGGCTTTTGGCCAGTTATCCCAGCGCACAGAACTGGCAGAATATACTCAGAGCTCTTGGCCAGGAACCCAGAGCCATTCCCAAAGTAGAAAATTAGTCCTTAAAAATAGTGATCTGACCACTACAGCTGAGGAACAGTTTCAGTACTATGCTTGTGAGAAGCAATTCTCATTTCCATCAAAAAGTTTTCTGGCTAAAACTTATTAGATTACAGCAGGAATAGGGTTTGTATCAAGTGTTCAAAGACAGCCTAGAGAGACTATTAGATATGCTCCAGGATTCCAGAAAACTGATTTCTACTACTGGCATATGAGTATTCATGAAAAAAATAATCTGAGTTTTCTGTTCTTTCAGTTCCTGCGTTTGTCCAAAGTGAGTGATTACATGGATGACATTTATAAAGCACCTTGAGACCTGCAGAGTACTAGTCTAACAGCTGGGTGTTATTATTAGTCTGTTCAGTTGATGTTTTATACTATAATCATAGCAATGCTATATCTGAATGACTTCCAAAGGTAAAAATAAACAATGTGGTTATTTAACATAATTTCTCCCATAAAGGGAGATGTGTATGTCTTTTTAGTTCAGGCCTAAAAAATATTAGCAAAATCCAGATTTGAAGGATAAGCAGAAAGGAAAGTAGAAGGAAAAAGGCTGGATTTGGACTGAAAAGTGAGAGTTGCATATCTCCCATTGGAATTAATTTTATTATTCTGACTTATAAATCTTACCTTATGAAAATAAGTTTCACTGATTGAAAGGTTTCCAGAGAAAGGAGTTCCTAAAAGTGGTTAATATCTTGATGGGGAGAGAGTCCATTACATATGTTAATCTCTGTAGGCAAAAAGAAACACAGGGGTTCATCTTTTATGCATCATGAGTAAATGTTTAACACTGTGGGGAAGGCTTTAAAAGCTAAAAGAAGTAGTTGGTAAGAAGGCTTGACATTTGACCAAGGACAGCTACAAAATCTTTTCCTCCTGTGTGATGAAAAACAGTTAGAAAGATTTCCCTGAGACCACAAACCAGTGCTTTGGCAGGTTTTTAACACCATTTCAGAGAAAGTAAGTTCCAGTTCTATGTTTATTCTCTTGCTCTGTATTTCCTTGGCATCAGTTTTAAAGATTCTTAGAATTATGGCATAGAGTAACCCCCACTTGTAGATCCATCAGGCTTAAAAAAAAAAAGTCACGATGTCCCCAGTGAAGTATCTGATTTCTCTCGCTGTTGTACCTTCATAGCTCCCCTGCCCACCGTATCCTATGAGAATTCATGATGTTACAAGCATAGCTCTGCAAAAACCCATTGAAGGAAGGATGAGGAACTAAGCCACAGAAGCTACATCTATTGGTATTCTATATGCTAAAAGTATCTGCCCTGGGGAGTGATTTGAGGTCGAGGGGTGCAGCGTGGCCACACCCAGGCTGTCCAGAACACACTGACCACACACACATGAGATAGCACTTGCCTGTGGATCTCCTCTGTCCCTGTGTGGTATCTCTGTGGCTGTGAGACTTTCTTATAACTTTTATCAGTTTGTTGTGTTAAAAATAATTTCTACACTGTCCTGCAACCCACTAGAATAGCATTTTCATGGCATGAGACCAGACACTGTGTGCTGCATACCTTGGTATGTGACAGCATATAGGACTGCTTGGAGTCTCCAAGCACCCTGCCTGGAGAAGGTTACGGGGCTGTGTAAAGCAGAGATCCAAGCCAGGTACATTTATCTGTTCTGCCTACTGGTAGCAGTCTGGAAGAAAATTTCCCCAAGAAATGCACCTGATGGTACCTAATGGAACTAACTAACCCATTCCTGAAGGAAGACCAGAAGTGAACTGCACTGCATCTGCACAGGGTAGACTACCATGGGACCACGATGGATGAAGGAAGTGGGGACATAGGCATTTGAGAGTACAGACACATCCAGATGAAAAAAGATATGTACTCATGAGCTGAGTGGAATTACATATGCATTTCACAGTCTGGATTCTGCAGAGGAGTCCACAGAGACAGAACAAAGATAGTGCCCTAAAGCAGCCAGTGGGACTGTCCCAAATAGTCTGTGGAAACACAGGAACTTAAGCTAAAAGAGAGAATGATGCCAAAGCATCCCACTCCTTTTTTTCTTCTTCTACACATGTGACTGTTTTTGCTTATTACCACTGATGTCTTAAGTGTCAAACACCAAGAACTGAGTCTCCATAAACAGTTGTTTTGGAAGATGAAATATATGTGGTCAGTTCTGTCTATGAAAAGTTCTTTTGATGTGCAGCTACAGCAGCGAGCAGGAATCTGCAGCTGCAAGCAGAGGAGCAGAAAGGGAAAAATCCAGATTTTATAGATTTATTTATTTAAAGAACATTCTTTGATTCAACATCGCAGTCAGCCCTGTCAGATGTGCAAGTCACACTATGTGAGTGAAGGCTGAAGTGCTGATACTTGCTTAAAGTTATTCTAAAGCCAGTTGTCACTTCTGCCACTTTAGTACACTAGCTTCTCTCAGCTGTCGTACTCGAGCAGTGAGGTAAATCCAACAAGATTAATCCAATCCAAGGAAAATGCCTGGGTCAATGGTCTGAGGCCAATTGCAGGAGGTTTAACAAGGTGAGTCCTGCACTTGGGCCACAGCAACCCCTTGAGCGCTACAGGCTGGGCAAGAGTGGCCAGAAAGCTGCCCAGAGAGGGACCTGGGGGTGGTGGTCAACAGCAGCTGAACATGAGCCAGAGTGTGCCCAGGTGGCAAGAAGGCCAATGGCATCCTGGCTTGTATCAGCAAGAGTGTGGCCAGCAGGACTAGTGACCATTGTCCTGCCTGTAAATCTCATCTCCAAAATAGACAGAGCCTCCATCTGAATGGACTGCTTACTCGGGCATCATAAGGGGTTATTCTTTACAGGTTTTTACACCCAAGGCTGTCCTGGTTTAGACCCCTAATTCCAAAAAATAGTTAATTGTTGTAATGTATTTGAACCTTTTAGTGTGCCCCAGCCAAACCATCCTTAGTTATTAGCATGTGTGGAAGGGGAGAAAGATCTTGGTGTGTAGAGAGGCATGTAGGAGAGCAAGAACAGGCTGTAGGCAGTCCCTTGATGAGTTGCAGCTGTTCAGAGCCAGGTGCTTCTACTAAAGACCAGAGGCCAGCTGACCCTCAGAGAAATAGAGGATAAAAGGGAAGAAAAGAACACAGAAGAAGACTGCTGCCATGGGAAGGGACTACAACCAGAGAAGAAAAGGACTACTAGAAAGGACAGGCAAGCAGGACTAAAGCAGCTTTAGGAGATAGCAGCCCCAATTGTATTTTTTGTGTCGTTAAGCAACAGTTAATTGTCCTTAAAACAGCATACAGGATGGACTAAGTTCTTGAGGATCAGATGAAATTCAGCTCAGACTCTTCAGCATTTTCTCCTGATAGAGCTGATGTTTTACCATTCTGGGTGTTGAGCTCTGGGAGCTCACTCTTCCGTGCTCAAGTCTTGTGATTGATTGTGCAGGGAGATTGGACAGACAATTTTTGTCTTCTGATTCTTGTAGCCTGGGACATGTCTGAAAGTGAAGCTTTGCAACACTGAGAATTTGTCCATGCAGCTGAGAGTAGCATCCTGATAGGCACTCCAGTCACAGGTCATCAGTCTAGGGGGCATCTACTGTGACATTGTGGTGGGTTGACTTGGCTGGCCACCAGATGTCCAGCAAGTCACTCCATAAATCAAAGATAATTCAAGGAAGCACCACCTTCAAGTTGGCTCTAGCAAGATCTTTAGTGTTAGCAAACAGCATCACACTGAATGTGGCAAGACAGAAATGAAAGTGTGAGTGAGCTGGTGCTGGGGCATGTATGCCTTAACTTGTTAGTCTAAAGGATTGATATCCAAATACCTCTTGAGATATAGCCCTGATGACTGTGTTGTTGGGTTGTACTAATTTTTTCATTGTGCCCAACATGCAATGTGTAGGATGTGTGTGACCTTGTCTTGCTCACCTTTTTTTTGACTCTAAGAAATTTGAAACAGGTGTTAGATTATATACATATTTTATATTCCTAATGTTTCAAGGAAACATGGGATTACAACTTACAGCTAAACTTTCTTTACTCTAATGAATAAGGAAAACAATATTTGCCAATGTGGCCTACTTAGCAGGAAGGTCTATGCTCAGCCAGTGTAGTGGAATTGTGCCTGACTAGTAAAAGTATAAAGCAGCAGTCTAAACGGCAGCTTCTTCCAAATAGTAATGCCACAATTAACAGAAGTGTTTCTCCATTCCTCTAGAACGTAGCTGCTTGTGAAGCCCACTTATAATAATGACATCTGATGACTTGCAGGCCAAACACAAAACAGTTATTCCATACTTCTACATGAAGTAGAAGATAATTATTTTTGGAATTTTTATTAAGAGACCCAGAATCTGCAGTAGTTTATGCTTCTACTGACGCAGATATATCTGAGGCATCAAAAATGGTGGATAAAAGAGCAGTTCAGTTTACATTTTCTTTCCACTCTGCTACTGCACAGAGCTGGAGAGAGCTGAGTCCCACTGTTCCTACAACGTGATATTATCCTTACAGCTACTTGTGTCAGCCGAGCCATATGGGCCATGCATTTGAAGAATGACCTCTGTTTTGGTTATATTTTCAGAAAATTTTAAAAACAACAGGATCATTTCCTTTTGTTTATCTATTCCCTTGTTCAAATAAAAGAACTTGAAATAATATGAAACATGTCGAGTTTTGTTATCAGTTGGACTAACTTACATAGGCATAGAACTATTCTAAGTATTTAGAGCCTTTAATTAGTATGTTTTCATGAACGGACATTTCTAATCTCCTTGGACTTTCAAGCAGATGTTTCTGAATTAAAATCATTCTATTTCAAAAGACATCACTGGGCTTATTACAATATTTAAATAATACATTCCTTTTGATCATGGTATTGTGACATACCTCAGACATCTTCATTGTTTGTGCTATTTCTTCAGAGCCCCAATGAAATATGATATTTAGTTGGCACTGAATCAAGCAGTTATGCTAGGCACTGCTCTATGTTATGCAGTGTTTATTAAAATCTACCCTATAAGCGATTTAAATCTATTATTACTACACAGGAGGCCTTTAAATTAATTTTTGCTGACAGAAAAACTACGGACTCTGACCTGCTTCAGCAGTTTGCCTGTGAAAGCAAGAGAAATTTTTCAAATATTATATATAAAAGATAAAAATCTATGTTTTATACTACCTGTTCCAGAAATTACATTTGACTGGGGAAAATATTCAACCAGAATAGCACATGTGACCAGAAAGAGTGCACTGAGTACATTGCAAAGGGACTGGCCACTTCCACCTTGGTTTTACTTCAGTTCACATCTGACCTATACATACGATATTACAAACTATCACAGATGTGAGATTCCTCATCACTGCTGCAATGCAATGTTCAAAAGAACTATTGCCACAACTCTGCTAAAAAGGAAGTGCAGTTCCTGAGCTGCCATTTCGATGTCTCCATTTTCTAGAGGAAGCAAATCTATTTTCTGAGTAAGACGAGAAGCAAAACTTTTAAAAAGAAAAAATGTTTATGTTTATTAGCTACTATCTCTTGATATGCGTCAAAATTCTATGTGAAAACAAATACACAAAAGGATAAGTTTCATCTGAAATGAGCTTAATTCTGTCCTAAGTAGTCTGAGCCCTAATTCAATAAACACTTATGTTTTTGTCAGCCTCAGAGGAGTTTAGACATATGTCAGTATCCTGCTGAAAAAGGTTGCTATCCCGAATCTCTTGGATACTTTTTATTCTGTCTTATTTAGTAGCATTACCAAAGCTGTGGAATTCAGATCTCGAGGCTAGAATAGGCAGAAGTTGCACATGTTAAATTTAGTCAGAGTGGGTATTTCACTGCAATAGTCCAGACACCAGCTTGAAAATAGAAAAATGTCTCCTAAGATATGAAGGCATCAGTGATATCTGTCCTCTGTCACATGTATTTGTGTTTGCCAATGTATTTTATACAAAATGCATAATTAGCCCTTCAAAGCACATGGAATATTACATTTTTAATTTCTCCCTGCCTTCCTAAAATGCAAAAGAAAAGTGTGAACATATTCTTTCTGCCACTTCTAAACTTTAGAAATACAAGAAACAGGCAATTTTACTGGAAAGTAAGTTAAGTATATCCATCTACCAAGACATTAAACAAAAAACGTCCTCCACTCAAAATGCTCATTTGTTCAGTCTTTAATAACAACATATTTTTAGCAGGCTGATAAACATCCTTTACTTTGAAAATCTCCCAGCCTCCAGTTATTCTTTGAGACCATTCACTTATCAATTTTTCTAGGCAACAGAAGACCCTCATTTCTTGTCAGTGAAAAGGGTGTAGAAAAATGTATCTTGAGCCACATTTAAAACATCTCAAAACCACAGATAATTCTACAGGCTGGTTTTTTTAGCTGGTTACCGTCAGAGGCTGATTATCATTATCAATAAACTTGGCAAAATGATCTGAAATTGTTTCATTTCTTCCTTGAAATCTCACTGGGTCCTTTGCTAACATCAAACTCAGGATGAATTCGTAGGGAGTAATGAAAAGCAATTTTGTGATTTATGAACAGAGAGCAGATCCATCCTTGAAACATATGTACAAACACATGGCCATGCCCCAGTGCGAATTTCAAGCAAACAGTACGTTTCATAAGAAACAGTCAGTTTGCTCATTTCTAGAGAACTGGCAGCCACTTTGACTTGCTGAAAGATCCAAAAAACATAATTTAAGTACTGTATTTAAAGTTAATCTAGCTAACAAAAAACAGGGATAAACTTTCCTAGAGTAAAATTGTAAATTAGATGCAAATTGACAATAGGAGTGGAACTTTAATGAAGTACAGTATTCTCCACTGCTGAGGAAGTTAATTTGATGGTTAATGACATTCATTTACACATGGGTTCATTTGCTGACTTCCTCCAGCGCAATGGCACTAGCTACCCTGTTGGCAGTTAGCAATCAGGAAGGAGGTTTTTTTAAAAAAACTCATCTAAGAGAATTAGGAACAAACAAAGGGGAAAAAAAAAAGAAAATCAGTGGGACTGACACTTCTGAATCTCCCCCAGCGAGCAGTGGAAAGTTTTAAGCAGAAAGACTGACACTTGAGTAAGTATTTCTCTGACTCACTTCTCTAAAGGATGGTTTCTGGGATGTTCTAAAGGTACCCAGTGGCCTGCCTGGTGGGATGCCAGTGGGCATATGGGCTCTGTCAGTGAAGGAGCCTCAAGCCTTTGGAGTAAAATCAGCAACTTGGAGCAGTGGAGGAACAAAAAGAGGAATCCAACTTCTAGCGTCAAAAATTCCCAGGCTTTTCCCAAGTTAGCCCAGTCATGGCCTGCCCATTACAATTTTCTTCCAGCCATTCTATATAAGCCCTAACAATGCATTCAACAAAGCTGTGACCAAGCCCTTAGTCTCTCTTGGCAGAGATCAAATCAATAGCACACCAAATAAATTACTGAGGCAACAATGCAAATGGATTTCTTACTATCTTAATGACTTCACTAGAGAAGTGCCCTACTTTATGCTATTTCAATCATCTTCAGCAGTGAAGCTCCAACTTTCTCAGCTGCTTGGCTTCCCTAGCAGAAAAGAAATATAGAATTTATTAATATCTCTGTGAAACAAATTGGATTTTGGATTGTTTTCCATGCTATATTATTTATTGTACATAGGGTGAACAGGAACCTGCTGGAACAGAATTTGCAGCTGAGGAGAATTTAGTTTTTTACAGATGGTAACATCCATGTTTTGTATTTTTTTATTTGAAGAAAACAAAGGGAAGATTGAGAGAGGGAAAAAAACACTGAAAATGAGAAAGAGAAGTACTTTTATTAGAGTGTTATGAAAACATTTGCCATGCATATTTGTTTCAAAATATATTAACTATAGTCTACCAAGATCAGATAAATTACAGCATAAAAAGAGCGCATTTGTTTTCTCTGTACTCAGCAGGATTAGTCACATTTGTTGTTTCATCAGATATTATTAATATAATGAATTTCACATGTTTCATGTTTGCCAACATTCCTAAATTAGTCTTCAAAGAAATATCTAAATGATCTTCCACTATAAAGGGAAGAAAATACTGAATGTACAGTGCAATAAAAATAACAGAGTGGCATCATAAATATCTGCATGCACATTCATTTTTGCTAACCCAGTCTGCCCACAGGTCTTTCACTGCCCGGGATCTCTAAATCCAAACTAGACCAATGGTGACATATTTGCCCAGGAAGCGCTTGTTTTAAGTAATCTCATCTCTTTGATCAGCTGCAAAAGTGCAAATCTAAAATCAACGGTGGCAGAACAAACTTCAGCAAACAAAGACTTGCCAGATGGGCAGGTGCTGAGAAATACTAAGCTGCAGTTGTAGTGTTTAACTCCCTTACATGGTGATGAAAGAAACACTGTATGTGTCACTGAAGGTGATGATAATAAATGTAATGAAAGCAATAATGAGTCTCCACTGTGTCTGCAACAGGCTTTGCCCTGGTTCACACCAAATCAGCTATCACTTCAAATTATTCCTGAACACAGGTGTTTCTGAGGTAAGAACAAAAATTTGTGCTTTTTCTATACTCACACAAATTATTATTAAAGCTGGTTTACAAGTGAGAAGAAAGTCAAGACTGCTATTCATGTTTGCTGATAGATCTACCTCGGGTGGCTGAGAGTTATCATATCTGCCGTCCCTTCCACTCTCCACAAAGAGTTACTGTCCTGTATCAAGGATGACTGAACAGAGCAGGAATTTTGTCTCAAACTACCTCAATTCACAGCCCACTCTAAAGCCCAAACTGGCGACAGCCTCTGAATACGAGAGTCTCACATTCACGATTGGAATATGCTGTGCTCAGCACTGCATGCCTCACTAGGACCTGTCTCTTGGAGACAGTGAAACCAGTTGCAAGGACCTTCCATGGCTTTCACCTAACCAGCTGCATGCACGAACACACCACTCTTCGAATTTTGAAAACTCAGGATAGAAGGTTTTATTTCATGTACAATTCTTACTGTAAAAGTCAGAGAAAATTAATTAAAGATCTGTTTATTATATCCATGTAAATATATTCATGGGTAATATTTGAACAAAAAAAACCCCTTCTGTGATTTAGATGCATAATTATCACAGATAGGAGTCATCCCTATAGGAGTAGGAGTCAGCACAAAAGTGAAGCTGAGCAGGAGTTATTTCACCTGAATCTTGTCATGACAAGTTAGACTTGGACTCTTAATTGTCCAAGTACCCTTACTGTCAGTGGTAAAGTGGGGAGAGGCAAATCCTACCAGACAAAGAAACTGTTCAAAAATAGGCATCTGAGGAAAATGAATGAAATGTGGGGTGAAGGGGTGAATGAAAATCAGGAGATCTCTAACTTGACAATATTTCCATCTAGCTGAGGTAACCAGTTGAGCCCACATATCTGTCCTCTAGGTTCTTAAAACAAAAAAGAAAAATGTGTCTTTTTTTAATACTTTCACTGAAGCTAAAAGTATAAGTGATGCTTTGAGGGTAACTGGACCATTTTAGGCTACCATATTGAATAAAAAAAATTCCAGGAAATGTTCCTAGGGATTAGCCCTTGAACATACACACCACGGGATGGTTATTTTTCATCCCTGGCATGGTTTTTGGCCTCTGCCAGCATTTTCCCAGATGATTTCCAAACACCGACTCAGTATCAGAAATTGCCAGGAAGCAATACCAAAAAGTAGTCTGGATGTCGACATCCTGTTGTGAAAGATAAAAAGCATTCAAGAGTAGTGATGCAAACTTTGATATTCCAGCTGGCCTCAGTGACAGGGGGCTGCCCAAGGCACATCTAAATTAGTGATAGCCTTAGAGAAACTGAGGGAAAGCACTGAGAAGCACTAGGATTGCCTGTAAGTGGACACACACTGGAGTATTACATCCAGTTCTTGTTTCCTTGTTTCACAAAAGAGGTAAAAAATTGGCTGGGATGTGGAGGACAGTCACAGAAATTATTGGAAACCTTGGAAAAGGGCCTTGCAATAAGAGAATAAAGGGGTTCAGTCTGTTGAATTTAATAAAAACAGCCAGCAATGATTTCAGTGATTACAGTGTGCAAGTATCACCACAGGGAGAAAACACCGAGCAGTAACAGCAGCACTCTCTCTCACACAGAAAAGCATAATGAGAGGTGATTGCTGGAAGTGAAAGCCAGACAAACTCAGGCAAAACTCAAAACACACATTTTTAAGAGGGTGGGCTGCACTTTCAAAGGAAGCAATGGATTCTCCCAACTACTGATGGCTTTAGATCTTGACTGGACATCGTTCTAGAAGATAAGCCTTAGCCAAACACAGATTGCTGGACTAACTGGGTTAAATTAAATGTCTTGTGTCATTCAGGAAGTCAGACTAAATAATTTAAGGGCCTTTTCTGGCTTTAAAAACTCTATGGATCTATAAAATGCAACTGCATAACTGTGAATTCTAATCCAAGAATAACACATTTTGATAAAATAAGGTTTCCACAGTCCAGTGCTGTGTTGGCGGATGCAATTCTAAAAGATCAGACTATCGTTATAAAATTGGAAATGAATAAAGCATGATGACATGGTGATGTTAATAACAATACCAATTCCCCATGTGTTTACAGGGTCAGTCCATTGAAATTGAAGCAAAGTCAGTGGAATTTTCGCACTATAAAATTATTAAGAGAAAAGATGGTTCAGCTTTTCAAACCAGTCTCTGAATGTCATGGATGTAAACTAAAAAATCACTTTTATCTATTAACACTTGAAGGAGGAAGGGGCATTTTTTGGCTATGCTTATGGCACTCAGTTAAGGAGTTACAGGGCACCAGCCCAAGCACTGAAATTCAATCATCTGTGCTGTTCAATAATTCTGGCAGTTCCTGGCACAATTTTGGCTTTGGCCAAATAACGCTTTTTGCAATAACTCCTTGCATTATTCAGGAGTCAGCATGGGCCAAGGACGCTCCTAGCAAGTAGTTTGGATGCACCTAGGCATCTTCTGGGAGAGAACAGGATATGGCAACATGAACATTGCCCCACTATCCTATTCAAACTGTGATTAAGGAAACAATTTATTCTGGCAATAAATGCCCAGTAATACAGATACAGCCAGTGAGTTCAAAGTGTCAACTGCTCTGCAGGAAAAGATCTGAGTTCTCAATTCCTTGCCTATCTTCTGCTACAAAAATATTTATACTATATGTATTTTAATTTCACATATCAGTTATATTGATCTATCTCTGAGGAAAATCAGCACTTAACAAACTATTCAACTTCAAATGGAATCGCAGAATTAACTATTTGAAGTGACCTACCAAGGCCAGATCCAATTAAAAGCCAGACGTGACTACAAATAAGGTACAGTCAATACTTATATTTTAGAACTTTAAACCAAAGACAGGAATTTGAATCCAAAATAAGAAACCGATTATGCACGCAGAGTTAGGCACTGTGGAAAAATCACTCAGAATACATTGAGAAGAGAGACTTTACATTTTCTTGAGCATAGAAGAGCATCAGAATACCAGTCTCTCCCTAAAGTTTAAACACAAACTATAAGGAATGCTTCCATTTACTCACAGCTTGGTATTTGCTTTTCAAGGCCTAATCCCCTGGTTATTTTACTTCCAGGTATAGCCATTCAAGGCTCTTTCTTTTGTATTGCAGCAAGAGGAGGCAGACTAATATTAATATAATAATCAAGTAGCTAGATCTGATGCCTGATAAATGGGAATATCCTGATCTGGAGACAATTTTGGCTCAGGTTAAGAACTAGGAGAATTCCTTAACCACAAAGCTACTGGTTACATCATGCAGCTGTCCTGCTAAAGAATCTTTACTTCCCAGCAGGAATACAAGTTTTGTGAGGTTGAGAAGGGACCATACATGAGAAAATACAATTACCATCAGGGCAAAGATACCAACCTAGGGCTGGATGCTCAGTGCTCTGGTCCTATCTGAGCTACGTGTAAGTGTTGAATTAAATGAGCGAAAGCCCAAATAGATCTGGACTGAATAAAACCATGAAGAGAATGAAAAGGAAACATCAGACTCAAGGAAAATTCTTAATATAGGTAAAGGCACAATGAATTTGGCACAACCCTTTCCCTAATGCTGTTCTAATTTTAAACAACCTATTGTACTGTGCTGTTGATAGCCCTGTGTGAGCCATGTAGGGTTCAGCCAACTCAGCTGCATGATCAGTAAAGAGACAATGCTACCACACACCGGGTTATTTGGATTAGTGAATACCATACGCAAGTAAGTCATCTGCCAGATGGCATCGGAAGAAAGCTGCAACTCTCTCACTTTCATTTCCACAGCAGCAAACAATGTTCCGTGTTTAAAATAAACTCTTCCAGATGAGTAAAAGATAAACTTTGTGGTGCTTTTTTCTTGGTCTTCTCTTTGACTTAAGCTTTTTTTCCTAAAAAAATTGACAAAAAACCAGAAAAAACCTCCATCTACTCTGATTGAGTTACATTAATGAAAAATCCCAGTTTAGACCACCGCAGTACAAAGCTGTCCCTCTAGGCAGCATCAAAATTCCATGCTATTTACTGAACAAAAGGCAAAAATGAAATACAATATTTTCATTCATCAACTTCTGTCAACAGAACCCTTAAAAATGAACACCTACCACATTAAGCCATTTCCTGTCATTTTATGGGTTTTCCACAGTGAAGAACTGTGCTGTTTCATTGAAACATGGTTGTTTTCATATTCTATGCAATTTTAACCCTTTTTAAAAAAATAGCAAGTATCTAGAATCAAACAGAACACCCCCCCAAAAAACCCAAATGCATAAACAACATAACGGTAATTGAAGTTTTTCAATTATTTCTTTTGAGTTTTCAAGTTGCCTCTCTTTCCTCTACAGATGACAGCTCATTATCTCTTTGTTCTACTGTCTTAAGATCCTAGTCTTAGCTACACTAACACAATTATTTCATAATACATCTTGCTACAGAAAATAAGAAATTTGTGGAATTTTCCATTTACAGCAAAATTTTATGGACAAAAACTTCCATAAAGCAATCTTACTTTTTTTCCCCAATGTCTCTGGTGATTTATCTGAGACACATCTAGGAGACTGAAGATTTCCATCTAGGAGACTGAAGGAAAATTATGTTCTGGTCTCCTCCCAAGTATTTTCAAAGTCGGATGAGGTGTCGACTAGAACTATCAATAACTTCAACTGGACCTGCAGGATCTCAGCCCTTCAGAGTAGCAAATGGGTTGTACTGAATCAATTTTCAATTTACTATACTTACTCATGGAACACACCTAGAGTGTTGTATACACAGGCCTTAAGAGCAGCCTGAAGCTTAAAATACCTATCTATGTACGCTGGAGAAGGTACTTCTGTGTGTAAATGAGCATATAAAATGATACCAAACCTACTTGTTGCAGTGCATGTTGGTTCTGAGCCTCCAGGTGTGTCACTTGTCATTTTGCAGATGCTGTTCATGACCCCTTTCTTGAAGCATCTAGAAGGACTCTGGTATTGCTTGTCTCAAGGGCAGATGTCATTTGGAGAGGGGATGGTCATGCTGTGACTTAGGAGGACCCGGGACACCGACTTAGTGTTGGGGAATGTTGCAACAGGACTTAGATAAACTTAAATTACATCAGTCACCATCAGACTGCAATCCAGGCGGCAAACTGGCAGACATCCCAACAACTACAGAGACAGGCTGACATTTCTTTGGGGAAAAAACACACATTTCTGGAGAATATTCCAGGACATTTAATATATACATAGCACGGCTACTGCCACCACCACCTCACCCTCATAATTCCACAATTTGTGAAGTATTTCTTTAAAAATGCCATACATACACAGAAGTGCATAAAGCCTCATTCATCAAGCTTGAAAGAATCATCATCCAACTGGCTGTAAGGGTCCTACTGCCCAAAACCTAAAGCTGGGAGATCAAGACCAGCAAAAATATTTAGGTGTCTGACTCCCAGTGCTTTTAGTGGGATCATGATTCCAGATTGCTTGATTTGCCCATGAAGCAGACAGTGAGAAAACCTCAGCACCTTGATACAGTGATTCAAGCATGTGATGGCCTCCTGAATCTCTCACGGCAGATAAGCTATCGATGCTTTCCCTTATACAGATTAACTAAGTCTCTTTCACATTACCTGAAAAGAAGATGTGATCATTCTTAAATGTGGAAAGAAAGGGCCTCAACCTTGTTTGGTGGTCATTATGCCAGGCTTCCCCCAAAAAGGCGATTAGGAAAGCATTTCTTTCTCCATGTTACACAGGACATTTGAAATTAATTAACTTTTCTAATTAATTTCTCTGATGTGAATCCAGTTACAACAGGTGTGAGGCTGCTAGTGGTAGCTAAAGCCGTAAGTAAAAAGTCTAGAGGGAGCTTGTCATTTTCTGTTATGAGAAATAGCAGCACCATTCTGGGACAGATCAAAAATAATAATTCAACTGTGGAGGCCTCCTGGATCATTTTGCAAGTCAATTACTCTCTAAATTATTAGTTTGGAAAAAGTTATGTGAAAAAGGGAACAGGCCTTCCATTTTAAAGTTATTTGTATGACTCTTGCAAGTTGTTTATTTTGTTTATAGCCTTAGGTGAAAAGAAATTAAGTGTGTTTGAAGTGGGAATGATCCACATTTTTCAGCAAAAGCATAATCGTGCTGTGCATTCACAGGGCTCAGGCTTTGGAGCCTGTGAAGCATTCACTTAGTAGGAAGCTTAGGCAAACCAGGGAACTGCTGAAGAGAGGAGAGTGTAAATACTCCTGTTTTTATTGCATCATGGAAAAACTGATAATTTATCTCATTAAGATGGAGAATTTTTACTGGAGAACCCCCATTGGGTTTATAAGCTTTCCTGCTGTGTTGACTGGAGTAACTGAAAGAGGAGAGCTGTCCCTTTGCCTGGGGATGGATGTTGGCCTTTGTGGCAAGGTAAGGAAGGTAAATTGGTGACAGATTCAGAGTACTTTTTTTAAAGTATGTAAGTCTCCCTGGCTTAAACAGATGAGGCATATAAAATAAATACATGCAACTTCAATTTAGTTTGCTTGCAGAAACCTCAGCTATAATACCCACATGTGTGCAGCGAGAGCTGCCTCAGACCTAGGGCCTGCAACATACAATCAAAATAAAGAAATAAGAAAAAAAAAGGAAGCTTTTCTTTCTTAAATTCTTGGTCTGTCCATGGGGGAAGTTGGTTATTATAGGGGCACTTTCAAAAGCACCACAGCCAAAGGTGAATAAATTACACTGAAGGAGTTAGGAAGTGCTCTGGTTAAGGTACTTGAAGTCTGTTTCCAAAAGCAGACATTGTATACCTGGATGTGGCTTTAAGCATCTGAGCTCAACACTGAGCTCAAGCCTGACTGCTCTGTCCCCAGCCCAATGCCTCACCACGAACCAGAGCAGCACAGTGGCAGGTGATACTCCCGTGCTAACAACCCACTCTCCTTGATATACCTCAGCTCCTTGCTGAATCGCTGACAGCTCTTCCTGTCTGTCTTTTAAACCGAGAGATGAAATTGCACCTGCACACATGTCTGCACACTCGCACAGACACACACACACCCTCAACATGCCGATTCTAAAACAAGCCTTTTAGAATGCAGATAGAGTGTGATGTTGTTGCCATACAAAATGTGACCACTGAGAAATGAGGCCACTTGGAAACATTGCTGACACTGGCCAAAAGCTTCAGTGGGGAGAGTCTGCCAACAGTCAAAGTTAATCCCTGCTGTGGCCCTCCACCTCCCAGCTATGGCAGGCCAGACACACTTTCCCTGGGAAAAGCAAAAGGGCAGGGAATATGTTCTCAGGAGTCACTGTGCCCTGTACACATCCCAGCCCGTTTTCAAATCCCTTGGACACAGGCATGGAGTGCTGGCCCAACACTGCTCATGGACTCAAAACCCAACACTCAAATTCTAACCATTTACCTAAGCTGAAGGTACATTTTGTGTTTGAAAAAAGTTGCCTTTTAACATTTACGTTTATCAGAAACTTAAACAAGATCTTAAACTCAGCTGTGGCTTCCTTAACTGTAATTACGTATCTGCAGGTGTGATTAGATATTTGTACTTCCATACCTGTAATGTACTTGCCAGCAATGTGGTCAGTGTCCGTACCTGCCAATGAAAGCTGTATTTCCATGGGCTTTGCCTGATATCCCTGGTCATTGCCTTCCTATTTCACCCTTATTTTAAAAACTTTAATTCTTCACAGGAAAGAAGTTTAATTTGAGGATAGGGGTGCTCAAATGGTGGTGATGGTGGAAGGAGGCTACTGGAATGCAACAGTTTTGACTGCATGCTCTTGACACAAATTGGTTATACAACACTAATACAGAGCTTGCTGCATCATTCTGGAGGCACTGTTATACTGGGAGCGAGTATGAAGGTGCTGATCTCCTCTTAGCATACTACCAGCTCCAAGAAGAGACATTCAGCCCACAGTCCCCAAATCATACACATACATCTGAGTTTACTGAGGGAGAGGAGAGGAGAGGAGAGATACTTCCTTAGCCGAAATGCTTGGTTCTAACCTGGACCTAATGAGTCAGCATTACAGCTTGTTGAAATAAGGGTTCTTTGGTTTTGAACTTGGATTTTGTAGATCTGTTGACCTGTGAAGTCTCTGGTTCCTGGATGCTACTAGAAAAACAAAGGCATCACATAAAGAAACATTCAAAGCAGCCTCAAGGGAGTAATCAAAGCTTTCCAGTCCACAGCAGTTAAATGACATTCAACCTTGAAATTGACAAAATTTACTTATTTCAGATGCTGAAAAAAGCCTACCTTTCCGTAAGTCCCTAGCAATCCATCCTTTCAAATTGTTTTCAGGTAGTATTCATCCATTAACATTCCATTAAGGGTCCATTAAGGATTAGTCTACTCTGGAATGAGGGCTGTAATTTAGTTATAATTACAGGAATGTAATCCCTTTCTGACAATGGCTCTTATTTCCACGTTTCAAAAGAACACCACCAAGTACATGGTAAATGTATGAAGTATGGCCTGTTACACACAACTGGGACTTCCTACTCTGCATCTCCTATTTTAGTACAAATCCACTTTTGCTGCTTTGAAGGCAAGTGCGCATCCTATATAGGTCATTCAGTCTGAAAATTACATATACCTCTGCTCTTCAGGCAGTTTCAGTGCAGTTCTTTACTGCAGTATTTCCAGGCTAATCATCCTCTCCATTGTCCACCTTTGCATGCAAGGCTTTCCTTGCAAAAGGTGTACACACATTTCAGCAGAGGAACAATGCAGTAGTGCTCCCTTAGAATTGCTACAGTAGTATTGAAACACAAACCCCAGTTTGGCTCAGCTTCTTCCTATCTTTTTACACAGAAGTTAGTGAACTCTTCATTCTTCAGCTACCTGTTAAAGGCGCTGCTTGCAGCCATTTACACGTATTTAAAATGAAAACATGAAATGCATCACCAAAGATCAAAGCAGGACTTCTTTAACTGTGTAACACAACTCCCTCTGCATCAGAGAACTTTGTTCAACACTCACAATGTGCTTTGACAACACATCCACCTCTACACCTTGCCTTACAGTGAGCAGTACTAAGTTCAACCTCTAACATGATTTTACCAACCTGCTCTATTTTGTAGTTTGCCTTCTGATTTTCTGGAATCTGCTTTCTGCCCCACCCAAGACACTTGCCCAGTATAGACTCTTGCTGGGGAAGGGGAAGGCAAGATCAAGTCCACTCCACTGCGCAAAAGCTGAAGTATACTGAGAGTCTGAGTAAACAATTAGAGAAAGAACTTAAAAAATTTAGTTGGTCACCATTGGAAGTGCAGAACTGATGTACTTATAACTAAGGAAGTATTGAATACATAATTTATTATTGATTCTCCTTCGAGTTACAGTATCATAGATCACTCTAAATCATTCTTCCATATTTAAACTATATATCTTAACTACTAGAACTTTTTAATAATGTAGACCAATACAAAAAGGCATAAATGCCAATATGAAATCATAAGTTTTATGAATTCAAAAAAAAAATCAGTACAGACTCACGCAATACTCACGTATTTCTCTGGAGCCCATTTTATTTCCACCAACCCCACATGACAAGCTCCCTAAACCAACACACAGGTTCATCTTCTGCTTCAAAACAAGGCTACTGTATCAAGGCTGCTGGTTTCTGATACATCTCCCACAATAAAAGAATGAATGCTATCTCTTCTTTTTAAAAGATTTTATTAAAGAATGTTCAGTCAGCTGTATGAGACATTTATTGAACCTCATTACTGAGTTAAAGTGCCATCAGTCAAGCCAAACACACTGAGAAGCTTATTCTCTTCGGTCTTATTTGCATGAGGTCTTACACAGTTCATGCCATGCAAAGCCCGATCAAGGCCATTACACATTTTGCAACTACCCTTTTAATGAAACCCAAGGCTTCAAGAAACAGCAAGTTCAACACACATGGAAATAAAAACACAACTTGCACAACCAAGTGTACTTACAAACTGAACAGCAGCAACATCACTAAAAATAGCTGACTTTGTGCTTCACAGAAAAACCACGCACGGCTCAACAGTTTTGTTCACTGAACCATGGGGCTGACAAGCCTTTGAAAGGCACTCAGAGGCCTCAACAATTTCAGTGCAAGATATCAGGAAAACTCTTTATTCCATTTTTCATTGTGATGGCTCAAAAGAAGATTACTATTATTAAGACTTATTTTCAAATAATTTTTTACAGAAGTGTTTCACCATCAGTACCCTGCATTGTCCAGCCAGACAAGTAATGACAAATATGAGTATATATTGCAAAACACATTCTGCTTTATTTGTAAAGCACGAGTTTCTAAGCAGATTTAACCAGAAATTATATTCACACCCATAAACTTTATTTCAGATTATTTCTGAATGCCTGTGTCTATTGAAGATTGTCTTTTATTTCAAAATAGTTACAACATAAATCACTCCCTTATTTCATACTTACTGAGCAAAATATTCTGTATTCCCACAGCATTTAAAGTGAGAATTTCACTGTTGCCAAAATGCATTGCATAGCTATCTGCCTTCTTTTTTGCAGACACTCCCTGGCACTTACTTCAGTAAGCCAACCATCACTTCACTGATATCCCACAATTTTCTTGCAACCAAGTCATCCATGGCTTTGGGCAGGAGTTCTTCCTCTTTGCAGTCTCCAAAATACTTTCCTGACACGCCTTCGACATCAGGAGAAGAGGCCAAATAAATAGATGTCTGGGCTCCTTCCAGAGGCGTTTTGAAGAAAGCCCACGACACCAAGTTGAACAGAGGTTTGGCCAGCAAAGGAATATTCACATGCCTGCCTAGATTTGTTCTGACAATCCCAGGATGAAGTGAGTTGACGGTGACTCCTGTCCCTTCCAACCGACGGGCCAGCTCCCTGGCAAATAATATGTTAGCCAGTTTACTTCGGCTGTAACAAAAGCTTTTATTGTAGCTTACTTCACTGTTCAAGTCTTCAAAGTTGATCTCTCCATATTTGTAAAGCTTTGAGGATACTACAACAATCCTGCTCGGAGCAGAATTTTTGAGGAGGCCCAGAAGAAGGTTGGTGAGCAAGAAGTGGCCCAAGTGGTTTACACCAAATTGCATCTCAAAACCATCCTCTGTCTTCATGTATGGACACTGGAATATGCCTGCATTATTTATCAGAACATCCAGCCTTGATTCTTCCTTTCAATAGGAAAGAAAAAAAAAATCAGTTTTAGAACTCTAATGCAAAACATTATTATGTTTCAATTTCTCACTGGGCATTGTTAAAAAAGAACTAATTTCATCCCTAGTTTTCTGAATTGTAACTTTCTGACATTCTCTTAAAGCATTACTGAAAAAACCCCACCTTTAAGTTGAACTACCACTAAACTGCATACTTGACCCCAGTAAGATGCAAGTACCTGAGAGTATGTCTGTATCAACCTCTAAAGCAGGCAAAGAATACAACCATCTGCTTCTCCAAGAGCAGCTTTTTCTACAGCATTTCAGTGATAAATTACCTTTGTGATACATTTTTTTCCTCTTTAAAAAGCAACCTGTCTTTTGCACTGCAAAAGGCCACACACTAATTTATGGCAAATCTCTGCTATAGCAGAGGGATCTAGTGTGCAAAGACATGCAAACATGGAAAACAAAGGGTTAGCACAAGGAATTAACCTCAGGGCTGAAGAGCCATTATACTGTAGACCCATCATCTCACTTGGATGATACCACAAAAAACTTTGCCTAATAATGTTTTCACGATTTTAAACTTGTCCTACTTTAAAACCAGTACACATCACTCTGCTGCTTGGTGAGAACTATGCAGCAGGACTCATAGAAAAGTAACATTCATGTTTCATACAATTTGAGTCCAATATGTCCACTCAGGAACTAAGGAACAGAGGCTTGAAATATCTACGTGGTCAGTACATGAGATTTAATGGATCTGAATTCTGGTTCAGGTCAGTAAAAATCAGACTCAAGGATGTATGTTACACTTTCCAGGATGAGGAAATATAAGTAATTAACAGAGAGGTGGCATTGATAATTTAAATACATGCATCATGCACTTCATGCTCCAGAATCCACTCAAAAGAGGTCTCCAATTTACCCAAAACTGTAACTTAAAAAAAAAAAAAAAGAACTAAAGTAAGCTTCTTAAATAAGTTCTGAATTCAGCACCCTTACCCACCTCTCACAAAAGACCGTGAAAGCACAATTTATGCTTGCATGAATCAGAGGCAAAGGTATTCATTATCTCTAGAAAGAGCACTGGGAGTTTTCTTTGCTGTTAATTCTTTAAACCCAATGCAGGGACTGGAAGACAAGCTGAGACAATCTTGGGCCATTTTGATGATAAAAATAGAAAACCTCATAAATGAATTCTGCACCATTTCCCTTTTATTTCACTGCCATTAGCAGCAAAGATACAAAAAGCGAAACCCAAAACTGCACTTGGCATTCAGTTAAAGGTGCTGGCACCCAATCACTTAAAACTTCAAGTACTTCAATCTCAGACTGATTTCCATGGAACTTGTGGCTGCTTAGTGTTTCATACAATTGGGTGATCCAAAGAGCACCAAACCCACTTCTCCTCTTCACTCAAAGGGACGCAATGGTCAGTCAGCATCACTAAATCAGGACAGGAGTGAAGAAGTACTGACTGTAGATCTGCTCACTGAAGTGGTACTTCTTTCGTCTTTTAGAGAAAAACATCTGACTGGAGGATTTATTTTGCAAGACTTAACACTCAAGAAGCAAGACCTCCACATATGCTATTTTCTGAAAGTCCTACATGTAATAACCTAGAGTGATGTGATCAATGCCAAGCAGGCAGCTACTACAACCAAGTGCAGCAGAGCACACGAAACATTGCTTTAATGGGCAATGCTATTCCTTGAAGCCTCTAAGCTCACTTTCACTTTCTCCCTTTTCCCATGGAATCCTCCAACATCTCAGTCTTCTATTTTTTTTTCAGGGAGACTAAGGAGTGAGAGACATAATCACATTCAGTTGTGCAAAATAAAGCTCCCACAAATAAGGCTAAGTAGTGGGAATGCCTTGTCTCCCCATCCTGCCAATGTCTACATCTTCTTTATGTCAAACAAAAAAACCACAAGAACCCCCAAACAAATCCCGAAATCACAGCTCCAAAAAGGACTCACAAATAGGGAAGGTAAATAACATGAACTTGAATGGAACAGCTCTTGAAAATTATCTCTTGAACTCACATCCCTTGTCAGTCAGGTGCATTCAACTTATAATGCAGGCATCAGCAATACTTTGCAGATAGCACACCCTCTTTTCCTCTATCCATTTCTCACTTAAAAGCCACTCTGTTATTTTGTACTATAAAATATGTAATTCTTAAAAGCTAAGCAGTACGTCTCTTTCTGTTTGGCGTGTGCGTGTATCACACAAATTTTAACTCCTTTCATGTATGCAGGTTTTCCCACAACACTGAAGGAACATTAGACCTTATCACTGGATTCATATATACGAATGTATATGACTACAAAGTGTCCCACTAGAGAACTTAAAACTTTTAGAAAAGCAATTTGAAAACTAATGCAATAAAGTCCCTCTCTGTTTTTTTCCCCTCTTACAACGGGATCTGAGCATCTTTTAAGCACTTAAGCACATGTCCGAGCACCAGCAGAACTTTATTAAGCCTAGATTCCCATGACCTCATGTCTCATGGCTTGAGCAGTTAGATGTGGTGAGATCAAAGTCCCAAAAGATGCTTTTTGTGGGAATGAAATAATGCCTTCAACAGTGCTTCCCTCTGCTCTACATATCTAGTGGCACTTCTGCCAGGCAAAGCAACTGGATGTCCCTGTTCTCCTTAAACTCAGGTTTTCAGGGAATCTGCAAAAACTTTACATATTTAAAAATGTCTATTGACTAGATTCTGCTGGTGATGGGTGAGAGATTTAAAATCCTTGGGGGGATGCAACCTAAGGAGGTGGCAGAAGGATGTCTGGAGCATGTGAGCAGTGCACCTGTCAACTTTTATTCTTCTGGTGACAAAGCTGAGCTGTAACACTAATTTAAGTCAACAAAGGTTAAGCTAGTTAATTCAGAGAGAAAGGAAGAAAAATCATTTATCTCACATGGAAACAAGCATTTCCTTTCCAGAAGAGGTCTAGAATACTTTAAACCAAAACAGACCAAACTATCACGAAGTTCATGCTTCCAGGCGCTAATTCACGGCCAATTTGCTTACACACTCCTCCCAAACGCTGCGGTGACCTCAGCGACTTCCCCAGCCCCTCGAGCACGCTGCCGGCAGGGGGAACAGCCTCCTGCAACCCACAGGGAAACCCGGGCGCCAACGCGGAGCGCAGAGGCCGCCGCCAGCCCCGCCCAGCCCGAGCCTGCCGAGCCCTGTGCGGGCCCGCGGAGGGCAGCGCGGCGGCCCGCGGGCCCGCCCGTACCTGCAGGACGCGGTGGCAGAAGGCGCGCACGGAGCGGAGCGAGGCCAGGTCCAGCTCGCGGACCACCAGCTCGCCCGCGCCGTCCGCCCGCTCGCCCACCTCGGCCCGGATCTCGCGGGCCGCCCNGCGGAGCGGGGCGGGGCTGCGACAGCGCGGGCTGTGCTGCCGTGCCGCGGCACCCGCACAGGCTGGGGAGCTGGGCGGAGGGAAACCTACTGCGGTTCAACAGGGGCAAGGGTAGACTCCTTCTCCTTGTGGGGAATAACCCCAAGTACCAGCACAGGCTGGGGGCTGATTTAACCTCATTAGTTGTTGGCACTGAAGCTTTTGGGCGGCCCCTCAGCTCTTCCAACTTTGTTTCGAATCCTTAATCCCAAATCTGTTTTCAGCCACCGACTTCATTTCATGTTTCCAGACACTTTTACTAATCCCAGACTAATCCTGATGATCCTAACCAGAGCAGCATGAACCGATGCAGGGAGTCAGGAGTGGCCACTGCAGTTCCACCATTAAAAATCCTTTTCACCCTAGCTATGGGAGAGTCACTAGTAGAAATGTGCAGAGAGAGAATTAAAAGGTAACTGAATTTTGATCAGCAGCAATGTAAGTTAAAAAAAAAGAAAAAAATAGGTGTTTAACAACAACAAAAAAGAAGGCAGTACTGGAGCTCACTGCAGATTTAGGGATAAAATAGAGTCAAAGAGGACAGGACAGCATAGATCAAGAGAAGTTTGTGATCAGGACCTAGGGGACAGCATGCACAGGAATAGAGGGAGACAATAGTATGTGGCGGAGACAAGGAACAAGCTTGACTTGGCTGATAAGGAGCATATCTGTCCTGAGTCAAGAGCTGGCACGTTTGGGGAAATAACTAAGAAACCCAAGAGGAAACCCATTAGCCTTTAATCAGGTTTCTTGTGGCTTGTCTGGACATGACAACCATTTGCAATAACAAGCTCCCCTTAACTGTCGCATATTGGTGCTACCTGCAGGCTGTCACATGGCTGCAGTCCGTTCTGAGGCTGACCTCAGCTCATGTTACAGCAGCAGAAACATAGCAGATTCTTCTGGAAGTATCCTTACCATGTATTTTCTGACTGTCTCTCACACTTCTCAGGCAGTTTAAGGGCTCTATAGGCAGCACCACATCTAATACTCTGGATTCGTTTACAGACCTCTTCTTTGTCTTCACCACAGAAAACACTCTCTTCATTCTCGGCACTTCACTCCATTGTGAGCCTCATGGTTACACCAAAGGGTGTTTTAGCCAGGTCACACCATTGCATCTGCATGTGAAACAGATGGATTTTGACATCCTTAACATGGTGTAAGAGCCATGTTGAGGTGTTCTTCCATATGCTCTTCTCATAGTAAATCGTGCACCGGGAGGCGTTGCAGCCACGCCCAGTCAAGGACCATGAGGAAGGAAGAGTGGTTGCCAATGAGATGTCAAAATAGGAGAATGAGGAAATGCCCGGTTAGAGGAACAGATTCATACTGTAAGAAACCCTCCTGGTGGGAGCTAAAGAATCTGCTGTTCATCATCTGGAAATGGGGACTCTGGCAGTCATCTCTGATGCCCCTACTTAGAAAGGTGCAGATGTGTTGGAGAGGGCACTGCCTCGAGGGTCCTGCCTGTGTTTTTTGATGTCAGTCCAGCCCTCAGTGCAAGGAGCACTGTGCTCAGGAGCTCATGGTGATCAGAAGCTGCTCATGTAGGCAGGAATGATGTGTGCATTCAGATGTAGGTCCCAGATACTCCTGAGCATGATAACTGGAAATTATTTCTTCTGACATTGACTTGCTCCACAGATTTCTCTACCCCTCTATCGCACTCAAGGTTGTGTTTAGCTATACTGCAGGCCTGTGCAGGTTACAGGATCTGGCAGAACAGCCCGAGGGGGTACCTGAGGATCCTCCTCAGGATTTAGGAGCCCTCTGAATCCCACATCCTCAGAACAGATCACAGTCCAGAACGCATGTTGGAAGACATGTGATGATGATCATCTCCAATTTTTGATCTGAAATACTTTATATTTTGGCTCCTCCAGATGACATGCTAGCCTGGAAATTGGAAGTCTTAAAGATGGGAAGGAACTGAGAACATGGGTTTGTGGTGTCTTGGTAACTGGTGGGAAATATCTAACACACTCTGAGAATATGTTCTGTAAAAAACCAGATAAACAAACAAAAATCTGAAGTCACCTTCAGAATCTTATTTCAAACATTTTTGTCCACAGGGATTGGTAGCAATAGGAGACATTCCCATTTGTCTTACTGTCACACCTGGATTCTTACACGGTGCAGGAACCTGAAGCTAAGGGAACAAGAACTGAGTTTTCCTGACAGAGTTCTGTTTCCAAACAGAATTTATCTGTTATTATTAATCTTCTTCCAGATTTTGTCTAGGATGACAGTTTCTTTTTCACAAGTCTGTCTTCCAGTGTTGTAAACAAGCCGATAAAGGACAGTTCTCTCTATTTCCCTACTGAAAAATATTTCTGTTGTTTTAACTGTGACTGGCTTAGGGTTATGAGGTGCCAGGGCATAAACTCATGGTAGCCTGATAAGCGTGAGAAGCAAGACATTTTTTTGTTGAGTTTTGTGTTTGTTGTTGTTTGCTTGTTTGTTTTGTTTTGTGGGCTGGAATGCTATTAAGAGACAATTCTGTTCTATGTCTACAAAAATAGAAAACACTTTCCCTCAGCTCCCACCCCACTTCACAGAATTTTCTTGAAAAAGATTATTTCGGTCCACTAGCCAAGCTGTGCCTTGGAGCAGAAGAAAATAATTTTAACAGGCAGAGGCTGCTTGGCAAGCCCAATTCTCCCCAAACATCCAGATTAGTCTGGAAGGTACTTGCATGAACAAGTGAGGCTCCACTCCCCCACCATGCTGCCAGCTGGATATGCAGAGAAGCAGCCGTCGAGCCTGGGACAGTTGCCTGACAATTAAGACAGTGTATGATCTGAAACATCTAAGGACATTTTGCTCAACTAATTTAGGAAAAGGGATTGTGGGCCTCAACATCAGCTTCTGAACTTTAATGTCAGTTTGAATTCTGTGACTAAGAATGTAGATTCTACTATGTACATTTGTGAACTCTTTTCACACATGCCTTAGTGCTGTCAGGAGGACACTGCAAGAGGGAGTCCCCTAGTACTGTGTGTGCACAGATCAAAAAAAGACTTGCAAGCTCCTGTGTTCTGGCCGGTAGGTTTCATTCTTGCTGCAGGTGGATGGTTCATTGGAAGTAAAGGTAAACATAATAGACCAGATGACTCAACTTCCAATTTATTCACTGATTTGCATGCTTACCCTGTCAGATATGAGACTCACCTCTGGACTCCTATAGGGATCAAATATCCCATTACCTCTTCATTATCAAGATGTAATTGTTCAGTGAGAGTCAAATGCCAGCTTTGTTTCCCGCACACAACCTCTACAGCTCTGACAATGCACGGATGAAAAACAGCTGATGCATATTCTGCTTCAAAAAGGCAGGACTGGTCTTTCTGAAATTGCAGCCATGCTTTTGTGATAAAGGTACACACACAATTTATATTCCACAGCTAAGGAATATTTTTGAATTCCTTGTGGATTCTGAGCTCTCGCATAAAAACATCTGCGAATAACATTTTTCCTAATCTCCATTTGGTGAGGTAACTCTATCCCATCCTGGCAGACAATGACCAGGCCTCAGTTATTCATGTCTTCCTCACCTCCTGGCTGGGCTGGGAAATGTGATATGTTTTGGACACAAAGCCTTAAGCACATACAAAGCTCCAAGTACACCAGAAATCTGCAGTGCATCCCATCAACATCACAGACTGGTGTGAACACCTGAAAACCTTTCCAACGGTTTCTGTTCATGTTTCATGCAGGATCAAGGCTTTTGCCTTTGCTTCCAAAGAACTTTGTGGCTTGGACCCAGAATATTAAAATGATCGCCTATGTTCCTGGGAGGGAAACCATAATTGATGCAGTGGAGCTTTCTGCAATAACAGGACAGTTCATCTGGACAGAGGAGACCAAACTTTGTCAGAGGCTAATGTGAAATTCTGGGCCGAATTCCCCCTGGGACCACAGATCATCACAAGCTTGATTCACCATTTCTACTCCCACTGCAAAGCACATTCTTTTGGTTTTCTCTTTCGGTATGAATATATGACAACAATAAAAAATAAAACAGGACAGTTGTTCCACTAGGGAGAGAAAAGGAACAAACACCACCTGACAGATGTTAGTGGTGTCATTTGGATATCACTTAGTTACATGGATAACAATGAGATACAGGAATTTAGTATAAAAGAAAGAGATTAGACCTATGGTGAAATATGAAGTCATGTAGCAACAGGCACCTGTCCCCTGGAAACTTACCTGCAGTTGCCAAACTGAGTTCATGCAGACCACAGAACAGTTGTAAATCCTAAGGGAATCTAGTTAAGAAGCAAGTAGTTCCATCCACAGCATTATTTTTGGGTAGATTCTCTGCTATTATGAAGGTGTGCTCTAAAGCTTCAGCCTTTGTCCCAGCCAAGATCCTCACAGCATCTCAGACTTCTCCCCAGCCCTGTGAAGTATGTTGGGTCTAAATGAGACCTCCAGCTCTCTCTCAGATTTGAATGAAAGTGGCCACTTCTGGTTCTAAACATCAGGAATATTCTGACTACACAAAGTCTGCCTAAGAAATTATGCTAAAACCTCTACATAGAAAAATGACAATGTTCTGTAAAGCCAGCTTTATTAAGATAAGAAAACAATATAGAAAAATACGTGTAAACACAAGACCAAATGCACTAATATTTTACTAGAAGCCAAAGCCTTGTGATGACAGACCTACTGAACACATATTTAACAAGCAAACCACCAACAGGTAAACAGTTACATGTAAACTGTGCTTTTGGGAACTTCAGAAATAACTGTCAAGAACCAGCATTACAGCATGGATTTTCTTATAAATAACCCGTCAACAGTTTTTTAGATAAAATATAACTGTTCTGTCTCTCAGAATATGTCTGAAGCTATAAAAACAGTACAAATCTTCTCCTAATATCAAAACCACAGTGTTAGATACAGACAGATAAAAAAATCTAAACTGCTTAAGAATTATATTAAAATAACTCTATTAAAAACTTACCAATATTAAAAATATTTCCTTTAACGGCTGTTCTAGCCAGAAGTTAAACCTTTAAACACAGTGCTCACAATACACAAATGTAGATGTTTTCAGATGTAACTATTGGTAGATTAGAGGCTGGCTGAGTTAAGAACCTTATCCTTAATGGTACCCTGCAGTCATGTAGCTTTGCGGTACTTCTGAGCAACGCCATAGGGAACGTGAGCAGCTATGGTGCCTAATTTCTGTGCTCCTTCGATGTGGAACATCTGGTCATCAAAGAAAATGTGAGGGCGGATTTTCACCAGGATTGGTCCTTTAGGTGCTCCTGCTAGGAAAAGTGCCTCATCAATCTCCAGACCCCAGCTACGGAGAGTCTTCAGCACTCTGGCTCCAGAGCTTGCCGCACTTCTGGCTGTGACCAGGTAGGTCCTTATAGGACAATTTAATCGTTCGTTTTTTGCATAGAACTTCTTCTGGAGTTTCCCCAGGTCTTCCAGAAAACCCTTCAAAGGACCCTGAGTATGAAATACCAGAATCATATTTAGTATATATCACCAGTTCCCCAAATCATTCTTTTGCTTTCTTCCAAACTGCCAGTTACACAAAGAATTCCTTTTCCTAATGCTGTGCTACTCCACAAATTCTCCATGTAACATCTCCAAATGGGTCTGCACCATCAACAGGAATTCATACATTGGAAAAAAGTTAAAACCATAACACTACATGGTAGGATCAGTGCAAAAATAATTCTCTCTAAGGCTTTCAAGATCTCTTACAATATTAACTTTTAACTATAGTCTTTAATGAAATGTTCATTTAAAAACACTGAAGTCTTTTTACTATGAACCATGAGTAATTCATTTTCCTGCACAAAAAACAGAAGAAGACCTAATTACAAAGCCATCAATGAACTCTTTCCAGACTAATGACTGTAGTACACTCCAATTAATAGAGTAAATGACAGTTTGGTTCAAATTGCAATATATTGCACTGTCCAGTACTTTCATAAATAAAGCTTTTATTCTGAATTTATAGTATATTTAACAACAGCAGAATTGGTCTTTCAGTTTAAGCTAATGTTAAAATATTTGTGTTTTTAGACAAATGGCATAGTTCTACTTGGGAATAAGCAGATATTATCCTGTTTCAATAACCAGAATATCTCAGTGTTTGCAATTAACATTACGTACAATCTGATAAAAAAAATAATCAAGGAAATCAGTACAAGCATTTCTTTTTGAAATAGTACCATTAAAAGACAACTGTAAGTAATGGTCTTATATAAGCAGTTCTCTCAGAGAAAAGACAGAGGAGTGCAATGGTGGCCTGGTAAAAGGATGGCAATGGTGGCCTCTTTTATGTGAAACATGTATTTTAAAGATTATCCTCAAAAAAGGAAATAAATAGGGCCATCAGCTTTCACAAAGAACACATCCACACTGGGGAAACTGGAGAAATGCAGCAGTGATGAAAGTCATCAGATCTTTTGGAAACTCCCTTTAAACAAGAAATACAAGACATACAAACCTGTGCAAGAGGCTTATTTTCATTCAGTTGTTCATGTTCAAAAAATCTGTCTAATCCTTGCTCTTTGACAATCTGTTCTGATTCATCAGAAAAGATAACAGCATCCCCATCAAATGCCACCCTCAGCTGTGTATCTGAGTAAGCAACATCTTTGTTGGCAGTGAACATCGTAGCTGATGCAATGCCTGAAAATAGATCAGAGACCCTCAGTTAGCATGTCCTGCAAAGTCGTTCATGAAACCACCAGCAGTTTGGTTCCAACAACTTATTGGTGGTGACCTTTATATATGGTGAGCACGAACAATCACAAAAGCTAATTAGAGATGGCTGTTCTGTTACACAAATGTGTGGAAGCTGTCCCACTGCCAAAACTTCTTGGACATACTTCCTTCTGCTTTCATGTAAGACTATACAAAAATGGTCCCCAAGCTGTGCTGCGAATGAGACAAAAATCCCAAGGAGAGGAAATCCCACGGAGACCACTCAATCAAAGTACTTGTTACTTTTTAATGCCTTATGGGACACAGAAGTTGCTTTTTTAAGTTGTATCAAAAAGATGATGCTATTCAAACAGAAGCTGAATAGAGATGGGAGTTCTGTTTCTTGTTGAAGGAGACAAGACAGAAAGGTGTAGGGTGATTAGGCTGTCATTATTAAGCAGGCTGAAGGGTCAGAGGAATAGTATCACATAATCCTATTTGGTTGAGTAAAAATAAGTGATAAGCTTGCACCATACTAAGAGGTGACTTTCTGCATTTGATGAAGCAGCACTACTTTCTGTGAAAGACACACAATATATTAATTTTTGAACAAGCTCAACAGAGAGATAAAAAAAGAAAGTAAATTCAAACCTGCTTCTATAGCTTCCTGCACTTTTTCAGAATCCGCTGAGAGGTACAGGTTTGTGAGGTACGCAGTCAGGTAACCAATGGGGCTCTCTCCTCCCGTCATACAGAAACGTTCAATTGTTAAGCCTAAAGTAAGAACAGCACAAGGTGTGGCTCTGCCTTGACACTACAAACCTGTAAAAGGAACCTGTGAAAAGGTACACTAGTCTAGCTTACAGTAAGCTTAAAAGAAAGAAAATATATTCATCGCAATTTCAACAAGTTACACAACTTAAAACGATTATAATGTTTGATCAGCCCATCCTCACTGAGAATTTAGGGGAAAAAATTCCCTCTAAGGCAGCAGAATAACTGCTGTGAAGATGTATGTGTAGGGAGCACAGATACCAAACATCAAAACGTTTAAGGACTTCTCAGAAGTTATGGTTCACACCTGACAAATCTAGAGCACTGGATCAAATTCTGTCTAATACTATTTCACTTATGCTGACACCCAAAAATAAATATCAAAGAAGCTGCTTTTCCCAAAGTCAAAACCGGAAGGATAAAATTATGTAACAGCTAGCAATTCTACACATTAGTATTTATTTTGTTTACCATAGTGATTGATGCTGTTTATGAGCCTCACTCCCACTTGGGCGTGGTTATTAGTCATCAGGACAATATCAAACCGTTCTTCATCATCAGGGTACAGCTCAAGAAGCCGGGCATTGACATGCTCCAGCGCCTGCAGGTCAAAAATGTGGAAGTCAATAGACAAGTGGAATGAGCCTCCTTTCTTAGTCACTGTAGTTTTAGTGATAGGATTGTCTCGAAGGAGAATGTGAAATACCTGATAGTTTAACTTGCTGAACTTGTTTTACTCCTTTCTGCTTTGCTGCCCCCAGCAGCATTTGGCTGGGTTCATTTGAAAGGAAGCAAGTAAATTTCTTTTTTTGAGGTATGGAATTTACTTATGTTGATTTACTGACACAGTTCAGGTCATCAGATGTCAAAGACCACCCTTAAGTAGCGAGTACAAAATCATATCTTGTCAACATGATAAGCTTGAGAGTTTCTAATTGCAGTACTGAGACAGATTTTGATTTGAGATCCCTTCAAAGATAATGGGCCAAAATGTTATAACCACAGTCTGGCATTCTTATTTCCTTGACCTTTCATCTGCTCATCTCTCTCTGTATCCATCTATTCTCCTATTTAGAACTTCATCCCTTTGGAGTAAGATCTTTTTGCTTTGGGATCTTGGCCCCTGAATGGAATTCTTTGGGATTACAGCAACAAAGTCAACAATGAATCATCAAATGAATGCAAGATAGATTGATTTTTATTAAAGTACTTTAAAAAGTTGGGCCAGTTGTTCAGAACTAAAACACAGATTTCATAATTAAATTCTGGGAATCTCACTTTAAAAAGCATAGCTATGTTATTGTGGGACTATGCTTAGGAAAATTCTAAGTGAGAGCCTTGTATAAGGCCTAGGAAAAAATCTTAGTAAGTGGTCATAACTCATTTCTATTGTTAATACTCTACTACACTGGCAATTTCTTAAATTATTAGAGGATAAAGGTGAGTGGGGGAGGGGATGCCATTTTTTTGTCCAGTGCCTGTATACTTTGCAGTCTAAGGACACCCTGGCCTGTGATTACAAATCTTAAGCGCTACAAGCATGAGCTATAATACTTTTAAGTTAGTATCTAAACATTTCAATACGGAAATCCAAAGAAAAATATATTATTTCTTTTTTTGCTTTTTTTGTCTCCAAGTGGAAAGGATGACTCAACAAAGCCACAGTTCTCTAACCTAATGATTCCTGTGACTAAGCAATATAAAGAATTCAAATGCAAACAGCTATCAGAAGGGAACAGAGATCAAGGTGCATTTAGCTGGGCAGAGCTAACAGCTCTGATTTTCAAAGTATGAGCAGTTAATGAGTCAAATCTTGCTTATACTCAAACTATATTTGACACTGAACTCTAATAAATCTTAAAAACTGACTGTGCTAGCAGGGCTGCTACAGGAAAAGAGGCAGTAAATTCCCAAGTCAGTCTGCCCTCAGTGGTGTACAAAGTGAATTATTTTATGGCCACACTTTTATGTTAAAAGCACCTTTACAGTGCTTTTGCCATTAATGCTACTAACACTTATGTAATATTTACAGCAGCATGGGTATTGACATACGTAATTTTTCCACTGTGTATGTTCACAAAGTGATTAATGAAGAAAATGTTTTAAATTCCTGAGACCAAAACTGAAGTAATGAAAATCTACTTTTAAAACACAAAATGTTCTGCCACAACTCTGATGTCAGCAAGTATGATTTCTAAATATGATTTAACTAATCTCCTAAAATCGTTGTGCTAAAGCTCACCAAACAATTCTCAATGGACATAAAATTAACTTGGTAAGACACTGTTTTTTCAAGACAGTCCCACTAAAACCTGTGCTCCTCAAAACCCTACATATTTTCAAGTCTTTTCACTTTTCTATAATTTCACTTGCTTTCCATGCTGCAGGCTGTTTCCCTTGGCCTCTTTTCTTGTACAATGAAAGCAAAATATTCCATTTCAGCTCTTCTTAAACCCTGACTCAGAAGTAGGGAGTCCATTTATTTTGCTGGTCCTCAAGAACAATTTCCACAGTGACAATGAATGCAAGGAAAAATTGAAGTTGACCAGAAGAAATTAAAAGCAACACTGTTTGACTGTTTGTTTTGGTTTTTTGGTGGTTTGTTTTTTTGGNGTTTTGGCTGGTTTTGGGGAGGAGGGGGTTGTGACAAACAATTTGGGGCCTATCTTGACTGAAATGTTCTTCAAAGGAAAGGTGCTTCGTGCGCCCCATGTCCAGCAGAAAAGGCAGGTTGCTCCTTACCCACACCTGGGATGTGGTGCTGTGAGCCGGGATACAAACCGGGATGCTGAGGGTACCACTCCGGTCCCGGTGACGCGAGCAGTACGTGCTCTGCCGCAGGCGTTCGGCATTAGAGCCGGCAGGAGGGGAGGGGAGGGGAGGGGAGGAAAGGGGAGAGGGGGGAGAAGCGGGGGCCGCGGAGCCAGGGCCCGCAGGGA